>OX376375.1:32529440-33129440 GCA_947369275.1 Nemotelus nigrinus | reverse complement strand
TAAACTCTATCTATCTAATTTATATAGGGCCCTATTCTGAGAGTCACCTCACATGACAAATGAGGTGACGCTCATGATTTCGTATTCTGAGAGTCACGTGAGGTGTTGTTATTTCACCTCAAGTGACGTTTTCGATCTGTTGGCTATTCTGAGAGTCACGTGAAGTGACGAGCGTCACGTGAGGAGAGATTTTTAGTCATTCAATAATATCAAGTGACTGCGAGCACAAGTGTACTAGAATTTGAGATTTTTCACAAGACGAAGAATAATTTTGACGAATTTTAGATCAATTATGGAAAAAAAGTAAGTACATTTTATTACGTACATTTTATTACGTAAAAATACTCCTGAAAACCGGAATGAAGCAAACATTCAAATATTCTTCATAAATACAGAACTTTCCGTAATTACGAAATGTACATGCCCGAGTCTGACAGTCAACCTTTTATGTACAGGCTACATGAGTCCTACCATTTATGACACTACTCCTAATAAAACCGTTTTTCATATCCATCGTTACATTTTCATCATCCTTACATATTTAAAGTCTATTCCCGTACTACGATTAATTGCAATTAATTGCAATGAAGCGTACTAAAACGGAGTACAAAAAACGGCTTCATTGCAATTAATCGCAATTAATTGTAGTACGGGAACAGACCTTTAATCTTGCATATACCTGTTCTAGCATACCTGTTCCACTTGTACATATCCTCCTCTTTTTTAATTTCACAAATCATTTGCTTACCCTTGGAAATTCCCTGTTTGCATTTGCTTGATTTCCAATTAAACTGAAATTTTGTTTAAAATATATTTTACTTCCTTCAAAGTATGCCGCGCTCTAGTGATTTGAAGGGAAGGAAATATTTTTTATGCATGCCAAAATATTCGGTGCTACCAAGCCGTCCCCCATCTAAGTAGAGACCGCGCATGACACTGCTTAACTTCGACGATCGGCCAAGAATCGGTCGATGTCAGTGTGCTACGGACGTGGTAGATATCGAACGATGATAAATTTCAATTGGGTGATAAATTTCAAACGCTCAAGCGTTGCCATTTAAACGCATATTCGTATTCACCTCACCTAGAGTCACGTCACGTGACTCTCAGAATACCGATTCGTAGGTGACGTGACTTTCCAAGTGACGTGAGATCTTCTGTGAGATGACTCTCAGAATAGGGCCCATAATATGATTCAGCTGTTAGTGCTTTTGTTGGTTACGATGCGGTTTTATTTCTTTACTTCTTCAAGCTGAGAGGTGGTTTTGGGGGTGGATACGGCCATCATTTCATCATCTGAAATAATCCTTGTTAAAAACGGATCTACACAATAGAGAAGTATTCTTTACTCATCTCCGATAATTGATGTGGGACCCATATATACTGTCTGTAAACCTCCCCAGCCTGACGGGTGTTTGCTATTTTTTCTATGCTCTGTTTCGGATCCGTTTTGGCCAGTGATTTTAAAGCGTCCACTTGGAACACTATCGGACAAGTCAATATCACCGTTGAAAAATATCCTAAACTAACGCTGGAACTTTTTTACTTATCACATACATATCACAAATTTCGTTACAATCGTTGCATTAAAACCAGATCGGAAATAAAACAGCATGCAATGCCGTAAATGTTCTTCTGATAGTTGATTATCCGCTATTTTGCACAGGTGCAACAAACACTTTTGTTTTTTGTTATGACAAAAAGTCAAGACCACGTTTGGCAGCATAGAGCAATAAGACCCGTCTTTACAAGTAAACGCTTTGAATTTTTTTAAAGTCTATTTTTCCAAATAAAAATAATTAACTACTTATGAACGTGCCTAATATGTTTACAAATCCGTCCATTCACAGTAAAAAAGAAAAAGTAAAACAACTAGTAATTTTTTGCTGGTGTTCGCTTTAAATTTCATTATTATAATAATGATTTTATGATAAAAGAATTTGCACTTTCAACTTCAAACAATAGAAACAAATAAATATGAACATCGTAGATAGCTTAAAATATATGTGAAAAAGTATCTTTTTCATGTCGATCAAATATATTTTAGCTGTATTTTCGTTCGGATGGATGCATTGAAAATGTTTGTGATTTATAGCATTGAAGGAAAAAGAAATAACAAAGGCTATTTTACAGCATTTTATTAACTTTAGCAAAGGCTAGTAGGGAACGCTTACCAGAGCTTAACATGTATGAAATAAATTAAAACGTATTGTTCTACAAAACGTATTAAAACGTATTTTTCTAGTCTCGAATATCTTCAAAACTATCAAAAGGTAGCAATTAATATTTTGATTGAATATTTTATTTCTTTTAACAATATGAAACTGGACAGGTTCAAGTGTGATTATTTTAAACTAGATAGCTTAGCAAAAATGATGAGTTCAATTTTACGATAGACAAAATATTGTGCTCAAGTGCCCATTTTGAAATTGACTAAAAATCATTAATTTATATAAAATTATAATTAATTAAAAATTTTGTTTCAATATAAAAAAGCCTGCGCATAAGCAATCAGAGAGTGATATTGATTCATTTTTTTTAAAACTAATTACTCGTTTAAAGTACCGATAATACAGTCAACATTACACGAAAATTGTATAAAATTAAAATTATTTGAAATTAATGAAAATGGTATTTTTTTCGGGAAAATCATCGCAAAACGTCTTTTTCGGAATCGTTCTTCTTTATTCATATAATTTGATGATGAATTAAGTTTAAATGATACAATATCTCTAATAATAGGCAATAAAATAACTTATGAGAACTAATACTATATCCATTCCTGATTCATCATTTCTAGTTTTGGATAGAAAAACTGCAACTACTCCACATAAGCTTTTTTAAATTACTTCTATTCTTAATGAATAATATTGAATAAATTCTTCAATATTATACTCACATGGTTGTTTCCTCTTGTTCCGTAGAATAATCCAAAATTTGTATTAGCAATGAACGAACGACTATAGATTGGTACACTTATCACTATTTCGATACTTTCTTCAAATGTTTCACTACCAATTGCACATTACATCGGTTTTTACTTAATTTTTTCGGTTTCGACTATTTTACATGATTTTTTTTTTAATTTGGGCCAGTATTAGAAACGATTCTATCGGAATGAGTTCACAGGAAACAAAATAATAATGCTAGTTTAGCGAGAAAATAAAATCTAATAAAAAAATTAAAATAAATCAAATAGATTGCAAAGGATAGCTATTCGCGGCGTTTACCATTCAGACAGAGTTTTGAATGGGTCGAAAGTTGAACTCTGTCTGAAGAGGGCCTGGACCCGGGATTCGTCACCAACGGCTGAAATCCAATACATACGTTTCAAATGAAATATGAACGACATGTAATCCATTTTTGTGACTCTACTACACTGTACTTGAGCCGATTTCATTTGAAGCTGGAATGCAAAACGGTTGTCCAGGATGGGGAAGTGTGTTTTTCGGATACCAAATATATCACACCGAAGCCGAAAAGTATCAGTGTGATAGTTTTGATGGAAATAATGGGACGCGATCGAAGCAGAGAGCGCGACAGTCTTCGAAAAATGGGAGGGTTCGCTGATCGCATTCGATGCATATAGATAAACTTAGAAATATGTTACGAAAATTGAAACCTTCATGTCATTATTATTAACAATTTGTCGTTGTGACCGAAATCAGAGGTTCCTCACTTCTTTTTCTCGCACACCGATAACGCAATACACTTTCAAGAATACTCTGTTACATTCACTTCTAGCGACGGCAAGGACTTCTACTACACGCGGTTCACTTAAACAGCTTGACGACTTGCCTAAATCTGTGTTTCAGGTTGGGATACTGAGAAAACTGGAGTCTTGTCTCCCTTTTCGTCGTCCTGCTCGCATTCGTTCCTACCAGTCTTCACTGCCTAGAAAAGTTGACAGTGGTGAAAAGCGCTCGAGCCGAGCGACACCATTGCGCAGGATTCATAAATCTCTACATCCAACTAGAGAAAAAAGCATACAAGTGATTCGTAACTGTAGCATTCGTTAAAACGCCAACACATGCAAATCAAGCCAATATGGCCAGGTCTTACGCCAATCAGAGGATTGTTAAAATGGGGCCGCCCCGAATTCCAGCACGTTTCGTCGATCCTGGACAAAATTATATGTGAATGTATATGAGCTGTACACCTATTTACATGGAAACCATTGACACAGCTTCCTTTGTGCTATTTCCAGCACTGAATTCTATGTATCCACGCTGCAGATGGGATACAGATTGATGTTGCTATTCTAATGCAGCCATTTTGATTTTTTTCGAGTTCCGGTTCCCCAGTCTAAAGATGTCTCATGGTTGAGGCCGGGGCTATAACTCGGCGTATTCATAACTCGATTCGGATAGAGTAGAAACTGATATCAATCTAGCTTTCGATGGTAGCAATAATTTTCTTCCTTTTTGTTGATTTCGTTATTTCATCATTTGAGAATTTCGTTTAGGCACTCAAAGGGGAGCACAAAATTGTAGGCGTGCAATTAGTTCTTTGAATTTGATCTTTTTAGCTGAGCTTACGGTAAAGTTTGCGGATTACGTTAGCTAACTGCAAAGTTTGGCAAAATTATGGTGAAGTATTTTGATTGGTTTCGTAAATCCGATGTGCGAATTACAAAACGAATCATGAAGAACTACAGGAAATTTAGTTTCCGGATTAATAACAAATTTAAAGTTAATATTTTACATAAAACTTTAATAAAATAAAAAACAATTTAACTCTTCTCCTGATTCACACAGTTTTCAGCAACAAATACTTCGTCATCGTATTACAACAGTCTCTCTTAGCCGACAAGTCGACAGGGTTGCGCCATTAGGGAATGCTTATAAATCAGTTAAAGAGATTTGTTTATTTAGTTAATTGGACCGTAAGAATCGTCTCAAAAATAATTTTAACAATATTTATTATTCGTACATAATATTGTGTTGGCATAATAAATAGGGATTCCTTGCGATTAAAAGCCATCGACTATCAACTGTCATAGCTACGATAAAAATAAAATCTTAGTTGAGTACGCAAAATGCCAGTGAATAATTAAGAAAGTACAATATGGCGGCTCTAGCTCGAATCAAATCCAACCATATTCGACGTATTTAGATCTGCGCGGGGTGCTACAGCATTGCCAGATCATTTGAAACACAAAATCGCTAAAAATGATTAAAGTAGACTAAATTTACGGGGCCTCATCGTTTCTGCTTTATTCAATACACGTCAATAACAGACCTGAGCACTTTATAGCTTTTTGAAAATAAACAATATTTCCGCCAAATATTTTCAAGCGGTAACAGACAAATAAAATATTTCTGATTTGATTTTCGATAAAAAAAATAACTTTCATACGCAAATTAAATTTTCTTTCACTATCACGAATGTAAGTACTCGTATGTGTGTCCATTCGGTGAAGCTATAAAGTGCCTCACGCGCTGAAAAATGCTGTTTTCAGAAAATGGCTTTCAAAGTTTAAAGTTGCTTACAATCGTATTTTAAGTAAGTTCCGCTTAACGGGGTGTAATTTCAAAAATATCTTATATATGAAAATAACATTTTCTCCACGTGTTGACAACATTTTAAGAAGGCAAATTTAGCAAAGAATAAAAAAAACGATTTTTTTATCGCTTCGCCTTAAGTCATCGATGTTTATTGTCCATTGTTTCTGTATGATATTTCAATTTCATATTGAGTCCTTGCTTTCCTTGATGACTAACTAAATTTGTTTTCTTTACGTCTTGTTTTTATCTGGCAACAAACTCGTATTGAAAGTATGTGGTTATTCTGGCTTTTCGCACTAAGGCGTTAGATTATATTTTCTTATTTAAATAATATACATACTATTTTATATATTTATTGTGGTTTGCAGTTGTTTCCACCCAGTGACAAAGCTGTCTTTCGGAGAAAATGGAGCAAACACATTGCAAATATTTTAGTTTAGGTTCTCCGGAAAAAAAACTTCCGGCCACAAAAACCGTCCCCTCAATGACTTGCGTTACTAATTTCGTCCTTAGGTTATACATTTTGTCTGCATTCGGTATCCTTAAAAGTTAAAAAATATTAAATGCATTTGAAAAGAAGTATGTAGTATATATATAGTTATGGCCGCTTCATCGGCCAACCGAAGAGTAGCGTCTAGCAAAATACTTCAACTTGGAAAATGATACAAATATAGTCCCGTTTTTGTGTTAATTTCTTTGTTCGAAATCAACAATTTCAGGTTGAATAATTCAGCATAAGCTCTGTCATCCTCCGATTGGTCAGAAATCGTTATGTTGGTCGTAAATCGATTTTATAATAAGAATTTATTAAAACGACAGGCACAAGCTAAGATATTTTCCCCAAAATAAGTGTTCATTCGCCCTTTGAACGATGAATGGGTAAAATAATGTTAATTTTTTCAATCCTGCTTTCATTCACAACTATCGACATGAGATAAATATTATCAAATCAATTCTGATTGGCTTTCTGGAAATTGCTTTCAAGTTTTTAGCCAGTCGGACTACGAGCATTAAAATTTTTTGTCAAGATTTTCACAATTCTGTTAATGAGCGAGATATCCTTGTAGTCATCAACAACTTTTTGATCGTCTTTTCAATCATAAAAATATCTGAATTTAAATAATTCATTTTTATTAATTCATTTCAATAATTCAAAGTATTTTCCCACTCATAAATTGTGGGATTTTCCGTACTTATAAGTAAATTTGATCGGTAAATTTATCTTTATATTAATATTCTAAGGATGTCTATGCTAAAATATCAATTCTTCGTAGCTGAGGGTAACAACAAGCATTAATTTCAAGTGAAAACTCACTTTTTATTTTCGGGTGGATTTAAGGAGGTATCCTGATCCTTCCTTTCCCGTTGTCAATTATTATCATAAACCGGTACTGCACTTTATAAGAAAATGCCTCGGATTTTTAGTTTGCCTTCAGTCTCTGCGAAGAAAACATTACCCAAAATTTGTACTTTGTGCGAGTAGCTATTGATCGAGTATTTTATTGTGTAAAAAGTTAATGTAAAATTAATTATTTTGAACAGCAAATGTTACTGAATTCGATTGATATTGTTGATATCCCTATTGATCACGGCTCAACGGTCAACGATAACATTTCTAAGCTCTTTACCGTTGGGATTAGACTTGAGGTGAGTGCATATAAATTACAAAGCTGCTTCGTTGAAAAAACAAACTATACCGATTCGTGAAAGTGGTTTGTGTTAAATTTTTATCGTATTCTTCCAAAAATATGATAATGAACAGGATGCGGGCTGAGAAAATCAAACTAAAAGCTGAAATTTTTGGTGATAGCCATAAAAACAATTCAGTTTGTATAACAGATCGCTGCTAAGAGAGGCAAAACTATGAAAGCAAAAAAATATGTTTGGGTTAAAACTTCAACCACACTAGTCAGGAAAAAAGAAGGAGTTTCTACAATTATAGGAAGGAGTCGTCAAAATATGTTAAACATTTAAACATACATTCACTATGTCATGATTTGATTCTGCCAGTTCTTCTTCCTTCTCTGACTCTAACTCATTCAAACGTCTTTGTGTTCGGCACCCGTACGGTGATATCAACACAAACTTCTCAATCATTCATGTATGAATCATTTACATCGGACGACGATTCTAAATTTTTTTTTTTTTGGAACTGAGACATTTCAATCGTTCGTTAGGCTAGGAGAGGCTTTAAATACTAGTTTAAACTTAATACACCCTGGTGCGATAAGTTCCTTCAGAATAATTATCTCGAACTTAAACTTATATGATAAAATGATCTTCAGAGTGACATCGGGTGTATAGAAATGCTTTGCAGAATCCGTAATGTACATATTGGTTAAACTTTTTATTAAATTCTCATGGGGTTTTTTTTGATACGCAGAGGCTCATCTAATCAGATAGTTGCCCAGCGATCCTAATGCGGGAAGTATTTTTTGGCAACGGATATTTTATATGGAAAGTAGTCGAAAATTAAACGAAAATCATTTGCTACTTTTATAATATACTACTGTAGAGCGTGGCCAGAGAAAAATAGGCACCATTATCATGATATGTACTATGTCCAGAATCTAAACTGTCTAGCTTTTCCATTTATGTGACCTGTGAATCTAACTCTGCAGTATCTTCCATGGACCTTTTTCTTCTGAAGTTATGTATAGTATGGCTGACGAGATCAGAAGCTGGTAGATACTTTGTTTATTTATTTTTTTGTTTCAGAGATAATGGCGAATATACTAGAGATTTAACAATGAAAAATTACACGATTACAGCATATTAAAAATAAAATAAGCCTCGCAAAGTGGTGGTTCCGCGATTGACTGACAGATTTCGTTATAATGGTTCAGTTTTTGAATATCTAAGATTTGGAGGTTCAGATTATCTCGATATACAATAAAATCTTGAATTTTTAATACACAGTGTTGAAGATAAACCACGATTGATAGCTTGAAGACGTTCTACTCAGTTAAGTGTGAGCGGTCAGCACTGCATCGTATTTTGAAACTGGGTTTGCATTTTCTGCCACAAAAGCTGCAGCTAGTGCTAAAATTAAAACCAATGGACTATCGTTTTTGTTATGCAGTGTGTTTCCAGTAACTCAACAGAAAAAATGCCGAGTTTCTGCATTATTTGACTGTGAACGATAAATTACAATTCCACTTAAATAGCTCATCATCAAGCAAAACTGCGGAAGTGCCAAAAATCTTAGAGCCATCCAGCAACGCCATTCCTTTGCCCAGTAGGGCGCAGTATAAATCGAATAAAATATTTGGTCCTTATATATTCAGAAACAAAAACGGCAACGCAGTTACTGGTGATGTTACTAACGAGTGGTATTGTGTGAAGCGGTGAAACTACTGCACATCCTAGAAAGGCCTCACTACCAGTGTTGTCAGTGGGAATTTGACAATTTGGTGGGAATTTTCGACTTCTAAAACTTGAAAAAGGGAGAAAATGTTGCTCGTACATAAAAATCGTGGAAGAAATGGTTTAAATGAAATAAAACTCTTTCGTAAAATTTTCAACAAATATATTCGTGTATTCTTACATTTCAGTTAAAACCTGATATGAAATGAACTAGAATCGCTTTTCAAGACATCGAATTAGCAATTTTCAACAAAAAAATTAAATTAAAACGACCAAAAGCAAAATATTGTTACGAAATAATGCAGAATAATCGTATGAAGGCATTTTTCAGCTTTTTAGAAAATAGTTTTAAGCTATTTCAATACATTTAATGCACTGTTTCAGTCAAAGCAACTAGTGATTCACAAATTGTATGCTGAGTGCAGTAGTATTTTAAGAAGAATTTGCTTAAATTTTGTGAAACCTGGTTTGATTGACTTGCTGGAAAATATCGAATTGAATGAACAGCATTTAGTTCCATACGTGGATATTTATTTGGGACCAAAATGTCATGAATACATAGCGTCTCTTGAAGAAGCAGTAAAATTAGAGATCCAAAAAATAGGAAAAAAGTTTTGCGTTACGGCATGTAAAAAGCTTAAAGATACATTACCATTTAATGATGTTATCTTTTAAGAAATTGAATCTTTAGGCCCCCAAATAGCTCTGGATAGTTCAAAACGAACGAATTCGCTGCAGTTCAAAAATTTGGTAAAAAAAAAGTTGGCTGTGAAGAATCTATTGTAAATATCAAATGGTGAGATCTAGCAGTAACTTTTTCAAGTGATGAAAAGCAGAGATTATTGCAGCTAACAGTAGAGGAGTTTTTGAAAGAAATAGAAGAGGCAAACATTTTTGAAGTTGCATCCATGTTTCGTCATTTAACTAAGATTTCAAAGTATGCTCTAGTTTTGCCACATTCAAATGTTGAGTCGAAAACAATATTCTCCACTGTAACCGACGTCAAAACTTTAAAGCGAAACAGAATAACCGAAGATTCATTCATCGCAGTTTGTTTGCATTCGCTCAAATTTCCAGTCTAGACCTGTTACCTGCATTGATTTCGAGCCTTCTGACAAACATTTCAATACACACAATGCACAAAATCTATTTTATTAGTTTAAAAATGAACACATTTTATATTGCGTTATAGTGAAATGATTTTTTCACGAATTTAATGTATGTTTTTTTTTTCGCTGTAATAAATCAAATATATATGTGTGTATAAAATAGATGAAACTGCTGTTTTTTTCTCCTTAAAAGTATTGGCATTTGCGCCATATTGATAAATAAATATAAAACTGTGGTGAATAGCTCACATTTTGTCCGTGGGAAAAACCGTGGGAATTCGCACCCTGATCTGTGGGAAAAACGATCATTTTTAGGGAATTTCGGCCACGGAAACCTCACAACACTGCACACCACAGCTATTAAGAGGTTTGTTGCGCGAAAAAATTTAAAAGTTAGGTATGGAAGTTCATTGGTCCCTACTAGAGATGGGCAAGAGAGCTCACGGCTCACAGCTGATCGCTCTTTTTTACAGTATTGCACCGTATTCTCAGTACACTGTTTGCTGCACATTTCATTAAGTTTATTTGAACCGAAGCTTTCGCTCGCAGACTATGTTGTCCTTTTTTCAAGCGCTGCACTGTAAAAAAGAACTGGCAGTGGTAAGCCATGAGCTCTTTTGCCCGTCTATACCCACATTCATCTGATCGAGCCAGAATTTTTTATTTTGCGTTAGTTGAATGTCAAAGTTTACGTGAACGAATTCCGGACAATACAGGAGGTAAAAGTAATTATTGAACCGGACATGAAAGCAATACGACCAGAAAGTCTTCACTCAGAGTTGCGAAACTCATGTAAAAGCCCAATTACATGAAGCCAAAACGGTCCTCATTTAAAAAGCATTATTTTCCACACCTAGCTCGATGAAAGAAACATGTAAAAATAATTTTAGCAAACACGAAAGTCTTTAGTTTTTAACCATTCCGAACTATCAGGACACCTTGTATATACTCTCCTTTTCAAAATATGCATCGCTGTTTATTACTCTCAGTCAAAGATTTTTCCCCTAACGTATGCATGCTATACGTATACGAATATTTTTTGTCGCATGACCATTCACATTAAGGGGGGATGTCGATCGCTCCAAATCCCATACAAAGCTATCAATATTTATGCACCTTTTTCACAGCTGTAGCTGAATATTTTTTTCAGTTTATTTGTTTTGCAATATAGTCAACTGTAATTTTGACGTTGAGCAAAAAGTGATTCAACTAGTTTAGTCTTTAATTTTTTAAATTTTTTGAATTTGAAAAAAATCTAGTTTTGCCACTGCTCAATTTTTCTAAAAAACGAACAGTAGAATTTTAGTCCATTTACGTAAGAATACAAAAAAAAGATTCTTCAATATTTTTCCTGTAAAAAGGTACATAAGTGCAAAACAACATGATTTTTCAAAAAAATGTCCTCAAAGTTGGAAATATGTTTTGATGCAATTTAAGGGGGTGTCGGTAGTGCTGGTTCGAGTCCCACCAGTGCCCAGGGTTGTATTTGTCTGGCTTACCATACTTTCAAATGCGATAATAATAACTCTGATCATAATAATAAAGAGTATAAACTATACTGTCCGAACCCGATGGCTTATACCTTATGGAAGAAGCCAATCTAATTCTAAAATGATGTCATTTTTGAGGGTTTGATATTTTGAACGCAATATTTTAATTTAATGACGTTTTTTTTCAAAAAATTTATCAAAAATTCTCGTAGTGTGAGAAGTAAGGCAAAGATATGAATGGAACTAAATTTTATGTACCTATTCTTACATTTTCACTCATATGGTAATCATGCGGAATGGCTTGAAATGTTCACAACATAACAATGTATAATAAACCGTTAAAGTCCGAAAGCCTAGTTTTGTTTAAATTTTTGCGACCAGCCGCCTCCTTAAGCAAGATTTTCACTATTGCTTCCTCATTTTTCCAGAGAAGCAGGCAACAATCTCACAAATGTGATTGGCACTTACCAATGCCGTACATTTTTATCACTTTCAAGAGTTCAAAATGAAAAATTATCAAATAATGCGTAAATTGTGTTTGAACTGTTCCACATAATAGAATCATTCATTTATATAGGGTTTTTTTTTTCTCTATTATCGTTTCCCAGAGAAAGTTATATCATACCCTACAAGTGGGTCGATAAGAATGCGAAAAATACTACTTGACATATTGAAAAGTGAAATAAATGGTTTCCACTTTTCTGAGAAACTGATCAGCAAAATCTTTCCTTTCCACCTTCGAAATAAACAGAGTGCAAAGAAAGCCATTGAATGTTTTTGCTACATCGTAAAAAAACGAAGCCTGACATCTGTATGGCAGTTTTTTTTCCTCGATGGTATCTTAGAAACTTAGGACGGAATAGGAAAGTTGTTGTCATTGGATACGTTCTGCCTGCTCAGTACAGACATCATCAAATCACTTCATAACGGCAAATTAGATGAAGAATTTCCATATAAACGTTCTCAAGTCGCAGGACTCGCGGGACGCAATGAAATTTAATTTTCGGCTCGGTGAATTAAATCGAATGGAAGTAATTAAGTGGCTTTAGCAATCAATGCAAGCAAAGTGAGGGTGGATATCCTTGACGGGAGGACTTAATGAGAAATCAAAAAGGTAGAAAGTTTGAAAATACCTCACACCGCTATTTCGATGAGAACTGGAGAGGGTTGCTGAGGGTTTATAGAAATCGTTCCTTTGATAGAGCGGCCGTATCTATGCAACGCGAGAAATTACTATTTATGTACAGAAAGGATGGAGGGTATATGGTTCGGAATGACTGGTATGCAGAAAAGGCGGAGCGGCTTGTGACAATTGTTGTGGACGCCCAAGAGTATATTAGTATCATGCAAATTATGTGATGAATTTCAAGTTGAATATGCGGTTAAGAAATTACGTTGGCTTGGCAACAAGTTATCGAGGACACATGACATTATTGGGTGGCTTGACATTTCGCGCATGAATTAACAAAAATAAAAAAATTATAAAGCAAGAACTAAAAAAAGTGCGTGGTTAAGTAACAAAATTTCTCTAGGAAAAATAGACGGCTATTGATTTGAAGAGAAGTTTGATATATACTGAGAAACGCTTTAGCAATTACTAAGTCTTATTTATTGGTCCATCTCTCAAGCAAAGGATATTTGAAATTCATAACCAAGTGATACACACCAATATGCCCTTGATCTAATCGCCACTCTGATCCCGCAAATTTTTAGAAATTTGCACGAGTAATAATTTTGATAGGAAAGCAGTAAAATATTCATTCAATGAATTCTTATCGGCCATCATGCCATAGCCTGAGTAGAGCGTTCGATGAAATTGGAAGTCATACACGTGTTAATGTGCGGTGCACTAGTGGGGATTATTAAACAACCCCTACGGGAATCGGAGTAATGCATGAAGTCAGGGGAGTGTTCAATGTGTATGCTATAGATGCTCTGAAAGCAATAAGGATAGCAATTGTCATAATTCGCAGTAGCCAGGCGAGGCAGCTATGAGTTTTGGACAGGCAAGACCTGTTTCGGAAGTTGAATTTACACGGCACAAATCAATAGCAAATTTTTTCTCAGTGCTCTTTTAAAGTTAATCTTAGCATTTACATGGATCAGCTCAACAATTGCATTGGGCTTTGGAAATTGTATAAAATTTCTGAGTTTTCAGCCAACGACCAAAATCTTTCATAAAATATTCAAAGAGTTTCACTTACTCGTGACTTTTGACGCCATATCTGTGACAATTGGGATGAACGAAAGAGATACATACGTTAAAGATTTCATGGTACACGAATCAGCGTACTCGGTATGTTGCACTTCACACTCGCCTTCTAAAACTTAAACTGTATAGTTTATGATAGCACTAATTTCAAATTTATTGTTCAACCCATTTGTCGCCAAAGCGGGGAAACGGCTTGTTAGTTCCATTTTTAATCAAAAATGACGTTTGAACTATATGTTAGGTACATACACACATGTATTTTACGTTAGCTTTTTTCTTGCTACCATCCAGAATACGATCAGTACATGCTACTACCATAGCAGCTATTCTGAAGTCTTGGACAGCCCGACTGTCAAATAGCAAGTATCAGAAAGCATTGGACAGACAGAGCAGCTAAAATAGTAGCTATAGCTGCTTTAGTAAGAGTCTTGAACACACTCCAGAATGCATGACTCAAACATTACTAGTAATGCAGAGGTAATGTTGCAAGCAATTTTTCACAAAGTCCATGATGTATGTACATTACTAGCAAAAATAAGGCGAATACAGCTTGAAGGAAAAGAACTTAATCTGCGATGGGTAATGTTTGCGATATAAAGCTGTAAGATGAAACTTTCAGCGCATTTCAAATTGTGGAATTGGTAAGGTGAATGCTCCTAATGTCGGCCTGATCCAAAAGTCGGCCACGCAACAAGAATCAAACTCGTCAAAACGAAATCTAAAGGGCAATATTTGGAACAATAGCCACTGTACTTACTTAAGATGCTTTTTTAACGAGTTGTAAGTAAGGGTTTAAAAGAAGAGTTGCACCAGGCTGAACTTTAGGAGAAAGGTAGCTGACTTTTGAGACACGGATCATGCAGAGGCAAGGCTGACCGCCGGTCCAAGCATCATTACGCATTACCTCTAGATAATGGGTAACTCAAGAATACGCTATTGGGCTTTCCCAAAAGCATTTTTTATAAGGCTTAATGCTCAAATTTCTCTGTTATATAAAGCCACATATATACCTTACCAGCCTAGGACATTTCGTATTGAAAAAACGAACCGGATATGGATCTGTAATGCTTCCATGTATTGCTTAAAGAGTTTCCCGTTGGGACGTAAAATTACACAATAATTTGTTTTTCATAAATACACGATCGTATCAAAAGAATTTTACGCATCTAGGAGTCATTTGCCTTTGAAAGAAGACTGGCAATACTTTCCAAAATTCTACACTGTGCTAAAACACTCATTGTTTGGCATCACATTCATACTGATGAATTTTATCGAACGCAAAACACATCGTACCACAACACATCTATCGTTGCCACACTCGTGCATAGAATTCACACAATGCAAAACAGTGTCCTTGCTCAACAAACATATATCCGCCGTAAATAGCGCACTTTCTATGCTCGACCACCCCATTTCAACTCGCCCATTGATATCCGATGACGCGTATAGAAACGTATGATGTAAGTCGGCGTCGTACCGTCTCCCTTCGAACAATCCTTTTCTTAATGCGCGTACTAATAGTACCGTGTTGTATGAATTGAAAAGCTTTTTTCGGGGGCGTATTGTTCCAGTTCATAATGTGCTACCATGAAACGTGGTATTAACAAAATCACATTCAAATCTGAAATTTGAATATAGGTTTGGTGGGTTCTTTAACCCTAGGATACGATGGTTAGTAATTTAATAACAGAAGGTAGTAATGCAGACTGGGGTGCTACTTTTCAAACAGCTCTTTCTCCTTTGCGTAATGACATTTAATGGATTTGTCCTACTTTTATTAAATAATATAAGAGGCAAGGTTTGCACTCTACACTTAAATCATCTTTATAAACAAAACAATTGAAAAAAGAAGGGACGTCGTCGATGTTGACGGAAAGACACATTACCGCTGCTCCAGCATAATGTCCCGATTCCGTGAAATATGGTCGGATGCTAAAAGGGTTGACAATGATACAAAATGCTAGCTGCAATTCTAAGCTTTTACATGACATCCAGGCTAATAGCCTTCGATAATTATTTTAATGGAATTAATCGGCGGAATCTTTAAAGGCACATTTCTGTTCATTATGCAAGCATGTCAAAATAAACGCAATCAGCTCTAATGGCCAGAGACTGGGTATTGGAATTGTATTGTTGTTGCTAAGATTAATGATTGACAACGCCGATGTGACAATAACATAGCTAACAATGTGAGTAGTGAATGTATGACTACTATGAAGTTCCCAGTAACTTTACATTCTTAATTATTAGTAATTTCGAGATAGCTAATCTAATAGCTACTGAAAAATAATATATTAACATATATAGATGCCCCTACGAAAAATCAATAATCAAGAAGAAGAAACGTGTTACATTTTTCAATAGATTTGCTGTTGCTATTATATTAAAGCAGCATCTACCGTCGATGTGAAGTCTGAACTTCAAAATGAAGCTTCTGTCCAAGTCGTTGTTGACAGATCCGTAAGACAGTTACTAAAAAAGCGATAAAAGGACATTTTTCAGAATTACTCTATCTTTAGAGCGCTGGCTTCTAGTGTGCGGGGTCCCTGCTTCGAATCAAAGTTCAGAAACGAGGCCGCATATTGAGCTTTGAGTTGATATTTGAGGTAAGATCTGAGGTAAAGTTCGTCGGGAAACTAATCAAGCCATACTCGTATACGCTGATTACGAATCTGTGAATGAAGCTATCTGCCAGCTTCAATCCCTAGACCTGACTGTAGTGAGATTACTTGCTTACTCTATCTTTTGCAGTACGACAGCATTATTTAACTTGGGTGACATAAAGTATTTTTTATCACTCAATTTACCGAATGTTTGTCTGGGGCCGTTAACGAAGAATTGATTATCTTTGTCATATCATATAAATGAACCCTGGCTCGAAGTAAATTCCAGTGAATGGCCAGCGTCAGTTCACATTGAATTAATGAGGATAGATAGCATCGCTATATCCTCATCTTTTTACACAGCCATGAATCCATCTATTCGGCATGAAAATGCCCTGCTCTCTATTTGTATCACATATAAATCTGGCGGCTGTGCTCTCATCGGACCATTCGAGAAATGTTTCAATTGGAAGCTGCGAAGGGTATGCTGGACTGATATGCTATGCATAAGAGGGTGGAATAAATCTCTTCTGATTGACTGCATTGCCTGAATAGCATTATCTTCGATTTAATATGAAATTTTACTGATCATTCAAGGACGATATCGATCGTTCGACATGCATATTAAATTCAAATAAATAGGAAATTGGGTATAATTTGGAAAATTGGTAATCTAACGCTATATTCAAAGGAAAAATAAGAATTTTGTTTTTACTGGATGCATCGCCATATTGGGATCTCAGTCTTTGTAAATTTGTAAATTCAGTGTAAATTCAGTTTGTAAATTCAGTGATACACTGTCTTCATCAATGGCCATTATTATGCTCAGGGATTTCTGAATTTCTTCACGTGCTTTCTATACGGCATACATGGAGAGTCCGCCTAGTGTCGCTTAATGGTTTAAGAATTGTCTCGTTCACCGAATATTTCATAGAGCTGACTGCTGTAGGTTACAACAGCAGCGACTGCCAATTAAATTTTTCGGCGTTTCATAAGAGATTACGTGCAAATAGCGAAACCTCTCACCAGGTATCTGCGAGGTGAGAACGGTAATATAGGTGCGTCACGATCTAAACACGTTCACATAGAGCTAGACGAGGAAGCATTGTTGACTATTGCGGAAATCAAGAAAATTTTGTCCTCTGATGATGTGCTACTCTCTTGTCGTAACTTTGAAAAGCCAATCGATCTGACAACAGATGTATTTTCGTACATATGCATCTTGGTGCGGATTTATCTCAGGGTGGCCACCCAATCAGAATGATTTCGAGAACTTTGCCTGCTGCTGAGAGGCATTAAGGCTCAGTTAGCGAACCTCCGTTGCGTTCGTTCCGTCCGAGTTGAATTTCACAGTTTCCATATACTTTGAACTGGAAGACGGAGCGATAGTTATTCAACCGGTGAGTCGGATGGAACGAAGCGGAAGAGATAATCAAATTTCATCTTTGGACGCATCGAGAGAGTGAAAGGTGAGTTTAGAATATGTGGTGAGTGTTTTGCAAGGTATTCTGTCAGTTAAGTATTTTTGAAGGTGAATATGTTTTCAAAATGTTTTGTGGAATTAATAATTCCTTTGCCTGCAATATTTATGTAATTAAATGTTGATGCTGTAGGACTTGTTACTTAGCGTACTTTATAGTTATAAATAATGTTAATGTTAATTTACCGATGGTTCAAAAAGCCGTCAATGTTTGTTGAACCGATTAAATTGATGTATGCATTAAATTAGTTTCTCTTCGCAACTGATGCGCTTAAAACTTCATTGATAGCTTTTCAGAAATAGCATGCTTGAAAATAACGTGACCAAAATAATAGTAGCAGTAATTGATTAAAGTTCGAAAGACTGATTGATTCCGAAACCAAACACCCGATTAGAAATGTAAACAAGCGTTTACGTTAGTATACCATACTAAATCAATTAGAATATGAAGCCATTATATTAATTTTGAAGGCCATTTCTTTTTTGCCTGGTGGATGAATACTTCGTATTAAATAAAAATTTAGCAATATTCTTGTAAATACCAGTGTCTACCTAGGACTGCTAAAATAATTCGTTTGGAGTAGATAACAAATTTCTGAATATGCAATAGATACTGTGCAATTACTATGAAAAATTGCTTCTTTCATACGTTTAGCTACTTGCAATGTTCATGAATGGAATTACTGGCAAATATCTTTTTTTATCTTTATAACAAACCCATTTTTTCTAGGTAAGGTTTTATGATTGAGATAGCAATTGTGTATAGTTCTAACAACAACTTCGAAACTACTTATACGGAATTAGGCAATTGGACATATTCACAGACCACCAGCGTCTTATTTTCGCAATAGCTGATAAAAACCCGAATGACAAAATCAAGCGATGACGGGCATTCGTGGAAGAGTTCGCACCTAAGTTCTTTTACAAACTGCGAAAAGAAAATCATGTTGACGATGCATTATCTCGACAACACATCAACTCCTTGGCACATTTAACAGAAAGAAATGGCTCGAATGTCCCCAGCGAAGAATCTTCTATGTACACCATTCCTTCTGTTCCAAACCCGATAAACTGGTTTAGGAACCAATTACTTTCGGAAGCTGGAAGTGAACTCAAGAAAGTAACTAAAATTATTTTCAAAAAACAAATTAGGTATACAATAACATTTAAAGACCTGGACAGCCAATACGTAACCCTTCAGGAGATCGTGAATCCAAACTTAGTTTAAGCACATTTTCTAATTTCAGCCTACTTCTGAGTATATCAGTGTACCATACTTCCGGGAAAATCATTGACTACAAAAAACCTTACTACGTTCATACCTGTTTACAAGTGGCTGTGTACAAGGTGTTCAGCTGGCTAATACACCGTACAAACCTTACCGCATATGAGTCCATGGCGCAAGAAAACGAAATTCTATTGCATTTTTTTTAACAACACCTCCGCTCAAAGTCTCCTTCAAGCCGACGTTGACCAGATTTACCAACTGCATATTTCGAATCCACCATCGACACGCCCAAAACATCAACTTTTTGGGAACAGCCTTAAAGTACGTAGCTGGAACACCAGACCTCCACGACTTTTATGAGGTGAGAGCCAAGGAGGAAGCGCTTATCGAGGCAAACGAACGCCAAATCCTTATCAATACTGAACTGCAGGTTAAAATTGACCAACTGTTGGACAGAGTAAATACACTACTGCAGACAACAAAAAGGACTATTATGGACTCCGAGCAACTGCTCACACTTGTTTTTAGCAGGAATAAAGCCATTATTAACAACCTTGACAATATAATTTACACGATTACTCTGGGGATAAATACAGTAATCCTTGACAATAAAAAGTCGAAGCAATCTTGAAGACCGAACAAACTGCTAACGTAAACATAAGTGATATTGTCTCCATGTCAAATTTCAAATTGCATCAGACGGAAATCAATTGTTTTTTTTTTTCATTAAATATTCTAAAATTCACTATATGTTTTTAAACTATTAAGCATTAAACTATTTTCCATTTTCCAGAATAAAAAAAACATCAAATTTGAATCAGATTCGGTCACTCAGTGCAGAAACACATACAAAATGCTGAAGAACTGTAGGGAAGCAGCGTCATGAACATTTTGCGAGCATGATGCTAATGGGCCCTGCGTGCAGCAACTTATGCGTACTAACACAGCATCATGTAAGTCGGCGTCTGCTGATCAGGTCGGACCCATAACTGAAAAGGCTCTAGGTGTCAACCTGTTAAATGACCAAAAGGTCGAAATCAATGAAAGCGGAAATTTGCCAATGGAGGCTCATGACACCTACCTTGTAATGTTCTAGTATAAAATAATCATATACAACACAGGGTACAACAACCTCGAACGAGCCAAGACGCAGAATCCCGAAGCTCCTGGGATTCAAAACGTCAACTTCACCGAACACCTGACGGTACTATCCCTACTATTTTTACATAAAACCAACATCCGAAATCTAGAGCATATCGCTAACCTAAGAGAAAAGGTAGAAAAACATGATACCCGATGGATTTTCATTCTGATTGTCATCGCCCTGTCCACATTACTGATGGCCTTCGCTTTGGTACGCCTCTCGAAGGAGAGACCTCAGCAGTTCGCTTCTTAAACTTCAACCAGGAAGCGTTTCTGCAATCAATCGAGGAAAACTTACAGAACGCCGCAGAAGGCTTATCATTAAGGGGGGGAATAGTTACAACAGCACCGACTCCGACAACTAAATGTTTTGCAGATTCATTTTGCATAACAAAACTGTAACTTTAGTCAATAATTTTATCTCAATTCTGTATAGCGTTATTGTAAGACTTTGCTTAGAGTTGAATAGCATATTTCATGTTTGCATAACAAAACAGTAATTTTGGTCGATGCTATTATATCTCGCAGCTAGGGCATGCAATCCCGAGATTTCGGGATCTCGGGATCCCGACCCATTTTGGACATTTTCGGGATCCCGAATTTTTTATCGGGATTCCCGATATTTCGGGATTGATAAAATTCAACCCATTTTGGGAATTAGAAAGCAGAACTTAATGCTAAAAGAAATATTGTTTTATGAAAACCGAAGCGGAAGCCAGTTGTAATAATGAATTACAGCTGGCGTATCATTACATGCTTAATATCCCACCAAAAAGTGTATCCGAAATATCTTTTTGAGCAGCTGGATATATGTGCAGCTAAATCAGGTCTAGTTTAAATTTTGAAAATCTTGACGAATTATATTCATCAAGAACCTACTTTGAAAACGAATCAGCAGTTTGAACCAATCGATATTATTACTTATCACTTGTTTCATCGAAAAGCAATATTATTTTGTAATTAATATGTAAACAACTAAAAAGAATAATGTATTTTTATTATATTATCGTAACATTAGTTATGCTGATTAAATTTCAATTCGTTTTTAACTAATTTTATAGCTAACTATCATGACCAAATAAAGAGCTTTATTAGGCAAGAAGATAAGATGAAATTAGATCATAAGATTAATTTAGATGCAATTATAGATTAACGTCTTATTTGCTAGTACCCATGTACATACACTCTGACAAAAAAGTATCCGGAAAATCTCATTTAAATTGCCCGCGTTGAGTATTTTTAAGTATTTGAAATATCTGTATGTTGGTTGGACTGTCCGTAATTACTATGCCAAACATGAGCGCGGTCTGTCAACTAGTTTGTTTACGACAGCTGTTGAAACCAGTCGATCTCAGTGGTAGTCTGCGAATTTTACAATGGAAAAAAATATTGAACAAAGAGTTTGTCTCAAATTTTGTGTTTTGAATGAAATTTCGTGTGCTGACTCGTTGCGAATGCTGGAAAAGGCTTATGGAGACTCTGTTTTATCGAAAATCCAAGTGTACGAATGGTACAAAGCCTTTAAAAACAGTCGGGAGATCGTCGAAGATTTGCCTCGTTCAGGACGACCGTCGGCCTCTTCACCCAACGATAACGTCGAAAAAATCAAAGAAATTGTGCTCGAAAATCGTCATGCCAGTGTTAGAGAGATAGCTCGTGATCTCAACATCTTTCGAAAAACCGCTCGTTTGATTTTGGTGAACTAATTGGGTATGCAGCGCGTCGCCGCTCGGCTCGTTCCGTTAGAGCTGAATTTTCTTCAAAAACAGTACCGGACGCAGGTAGCTGCAGACATGCTGGATCGTGCGAATTCTGATCCCATGTTCATGGGACAGATGATAACTGGTGACGAGACATGGGTCTATGAATACGACACACAAACGAGCCAACAATCATCGGAATGGGTGGGAAAAAATGAGCCGAAACCGAAACACCCTCGCAAAAGTCGTTCGAAAATCAAGACGATGCTTATTGTTTTCTTCAATATTCGTGGTGTGGTTCATCATGAATTCGTTCCGCAAGGTCAAACAGTCAATAAGGACTTCTATTTAACTGTTTCGAGACGTTTGCGTGAAAATATTCGCCGTAAATGGCCGGATTTGTGGCAAAACAATTCGTGGACTTTCCATGACGATAACGCACCATCTCATCGAGCCACGATTATTAACGATTTTAAGACCAAACACTCGATAAATACCATCGACCAGCCACCTTATTCGCCTGATCTAGCTCCGTGCGACTTTTTTCTTTTCTCCAGCCTGAAATTACCGCTCCGGGGAACCAGATTTGACTCCATAGACGCCATAAAACAAAATTCGCAGAAGGAGCTGAAGGCCATCCCTGAAAGCGCCTATAAAAAATGCTTCCATGATTCGAAAAAACGTTGGCACATGTGTATTGCTTCAAATGGAGCATATTTTGAAGGAGATTCAATAAATATTGAAGAAGTTTAATATTTTTGCGTTTTATTTCAAATTTCCGGATACTTTTTTGTCACAGTGTATGTGCATAAATTTAACATTATAATGAATTTAGCTTCCGGTTTTATGCATATATAATTGAAAAAAAGTTTTAATTGAGTACGAATAAGCCAATATATCTGTTTAAATTCCCTTAATATAGTTTTTTTATAAAATCCCGAAATCTCGGAATTATCTCGGGATCCCGAAAATTCTAATCCCGAATTTCGGGATCTCCATTTCAATCTCGGGATTAATGCCCTACTCGCAGCGAAATTGTAAACCCTTGCTTGGGGTCGCAAAGATCGCATGGATCGAAGTGCAAGATCTTTCCAACACTCAAGCGCAGGCCGTCACTACATATGTGAAACACGTGTAATAAACTTGGTGAATTAAAATAATCTGGTAACTTGTTTTAACTTGTACGACATTGTAATTGTAATTTTCTTGATATTTCGACTATTCTGGAATCATGCTTTTTCAGAGGTTTATTTAATGTTTCAAATATTTTACATTCTTTCCTTGCGAATATTTTTTTTGCCATTTTTTCAGCTATAACTTTTTGTCGTTGGATGTCCGATTTTCGTGTCATGGAAGCTAATTTTTTAAAAATAGAGCTCAGACGATAGAGCTGTAGACTACTACTAGCGTTTAGTAACGTTTGCATCACATCCTAAAAGCTCAAGAAGTATACTCAATTAATTAAAATTTCCTAAAAATATTGATGATTCTGCCTTTCTAGTATTTTTATGACCCTCGATCCAATGGTAGCATCTTTTAATTTGTTTCTATATGTTCCTATTATTTTTACTGTTACTTCCGACACATTTTGAACTAATTTTTTTTAGTTTCTCAGCATAGTTTAAAGACGCTGGGTTCAAAAACGGTACACCAGTTATTTTCAGGCTAAATTTGCTCGATATATCCGATTATTCATGAAGACTCATGTATACTTGCGGACAATAAGTAAACGGAATGAATATTTATAAGCAATTTCGAACTAACTTGCCAGATCTGAATATCATCATCATCATCGGCGCTGCAACCACGGTCCGGTCCTGGCCGCCGTCAACAATTTTTTCCATCGAACCCGATCGCGATGCTATGTAATCCAAATGGGCACCCCTAAACTCCGAGCTCCCTGGGCAACGCCATCCCTCCAGCGCAAGCAAGTTCTCCCACGCTGTCTTCTGCCGTAAAATCTGTCGCAAAGGGTTTTCCGAGCAGGATCCTCTTCGCTCATTCGAGCTAGGTGTCCTGTTCACCGAAGTCTACCGTGCTTTATCTTCGTAATTATATCTGTTTCTAGCTAGATAGCGTACAACTCATGGTTGTAGCGCCTGTGGAATGGCCCTTCTTCATTTATGTGGCCAAAGATTCTCCGCAAAACTTTCCTCTCGAACGTGGCTAAGAGGTCACAGTGCCTTTTGCTGAGCACCCAAGTCTCGGATCCATTCGTAAGTACTGACAGGACCATGGTCTTGTACAGCAGAAGCTTTCATGTTTGGGTGAAATTTCGAGATTTGAGGAGCCTCGACAGACTGTAGTAAGCTTCGTTGAATTTGAGCAGCCGCCCGCGTATATCTTCCTCCATGTTGTTATCGGCTGCTACGATTGACCCAATGTAGCTGAAAGATGGCACTACTTCCAATTCTTGCTCAACTACTCTGAATGTTTGACCTACTCTAGGTGTTCTTCCTGCAGATGCTGCCACTATGAACTCAGTCTTTCCTTCATTTATGTGCAGCCCCAGTTTTTGTGTCGCTCGCTCGATCTGGATGACGGATTCTGGTACAGCTAGTTTTGATCTTCCAATTACGTCTATATCATCTGTTTAAGCTAGTATCTGGCAGGACTTGGTGACGATGGTCGCTTTCGTTGACGTGCCAGTCTCGGAATGATTTCTCTAACGTCAGGTTGAAGAGGAGGCAGGCCAGACCATGGATAGCATTCCGGCTATTTTAACATGGCTTGTTAGATTGGTCATGGTCAACCCACACAATCGTGTCAGTTTATTTGGGATGCCGGATTCTCTCATCGATTTATACAGTTCTACCCTGGCTATTCTATCTTAGCCGGCCTTAAAGTCTATAAATAGAAGGTACAGTGGAATGGTGAATCCCAGACATTTTGCCATCGCCTGGTTGGGAGCAAAAATCTGATCAATTGTTGATTTGCCTGGGGTGAAACCACATTGATATTGTCCGATGATGGCTTTAGCGTATGGGGGTATCCGTTCTTGCAGAATAGAGGAGAGTATCTTATAGGAGGTACTGAGCAATGTTATATTCCTATAGTTGCTGCACATAGATACCTCTTCTTTCTTATATACGGGACATAATATACCTTTGCGACATTCTTTTGGCATCTCATCATGCTCCCATACGTGCAATATAATTTCATGAATAGCTTGTTGTAATGTGGGCCCTCCATATTTAATCATCTCAGCTGGTCGGCCCCATGGGCTTTGTTAATTTTTAGCCGGCTTATGGCTCTTCTTACCTCTTTCTTGCTTGGTGGCGGCAGCATAAAGTCGTCTTCTTGCATTGGTGGAGCCTCCAATTCTTCGTTGAGCTGACCGTTTGGCAATTCACTAAAGTACACTTCCCATCGCTTCAGAATGCTTTTAGGATCGATGAATACATATCCTTCTTTGTCCTCACAGTATGTGCAGAGTGGTGTGTACTGCGTAATGTTTCGGACTATTCGGTAGAACTTCCGCGCCTGGTGCGGACCTACCTTTCTAGCTTTTTCTAGTTCACAGATCAGGTTTTTTTTCCCAGGCTGCTTTCTTTTGTCTATGAAGTCTCTTCTCTGTTCTTCTGAGCTCTCTTCTCACATGCCCGAATTGGAATATAAATGTTTAATAACTCTGGGAAAGGAGCAGAGCATGTCAAGGCAAATTAAAATAAAGCAGCTGTCAAAAAAAGCCGAGCAAGTAAGAGAAATTGAGAGGCAAAGAAGTCCAGCAAGCTAGAGCAATTGAGAGACAATTCTCAAAGTTGATCTCTTGTTGGAAGTTAAACCTGTCAATTCACTAATAAAAACTCTACTTCAGTCACAATTTTGATAATTGGTTTTGACAAACTTGCTCTACCAAGAAAGATAGAGCAGAAATCGTGCTCTAAATTGCTCTAGTTGAACTTAGAGCAGGCTCATGAAACACAAATCAGAGCAAATTCGGGCAAGTCAGAGCAGCCGAATTGCTCATGAAACACATTTTGCTGAAATATTTCAACCTGGCTCAATCTAGAGCAGCTTATTAAACACAGCTTATTTATACCGAACATGTCACTCTATACATACTTTCAGAGCACATACTTTGAAAAATATTACACTTTCGAAAAAACCTTCTTGCAAATTATTTGAAAAGCTTAGTAATGTGAACATCGAAAATGCTCCTGCAGAAAGCACCCAAGATAACAGTTAGATAGACTTTTTAATCGGTATGTTGATTACTGAGAATGACGTGATTTCGACCATTTAGGTTGGAAAATATTCTCGAAATCTACAACGTACGTCGGATAAGAAAATATTTCTAAACTCTCACTTGAAATTTAGATCCAAAATGTTTACGTAAAACTCTATTGAAATTTTTCGAGCTCATAAAATATATACAACGGTTCACGAAAAAGCTCCCGGCAATTCGACTACTTACGACTATTCTGTGGTGAAAAGCCGCCACGAAATTCACCACCGAATCAGTGCTACTCCACTTTCATAAAAACTCCAGCTCCAATTGACTGCGCAAGATTTCCAGCACACCTACATACCACTAGTGTTGATGTCCAATCGAAGCAACCGTTACAAAATGTATCTCATCAACCAAGATGTGGGTTATGAAACAACGCTAGGAATGCTTACAGGTACGTGGGTCCTGAACAAATTTCAAGTGTTTCTAGCAGTTCGAGGACGTCGCCACAAGAACAATAGAAATGACGCTCGGATAGGAGGAGCCATTTGAAATTGGAGCCAGCCTCGTAGTAAGGTCGGTCGCCATCATCGATGATATTCTGTCAAGGTCCGTTTCTTTTATTATTTTGTATTTCCATTTCGAATGAACGAAACGCGATAGAGCAAGGAGGTATGGACATGGGACGGGGTGCTCTTTTAATACTGAGCCTGCAATGCTAGATAACAGGACTTAAGCTCGTAAATTATGAGACTTAAATATGTAGGAGGGTATATAAAGTTTGAACGTTTTGCTGCGTTCGCTGTGCGGCTGGTGAAGATAGGAGATTTCGCTGGTTTCCTGCGAGTCAGTTTTCATTTTGAGTTCGCATTTAAAATTGTCTTTTGAATGTGAATTAGTCGAAATTATGCTTGGAGACGTCATTTGCTTGAGATGCAGAAAGTTGAATTAAATTTGAAACGGGTTATGTTTGCAATTTCTTCTGGCACAATTTCAATTAAATTTTGTTAAACACGACTCATTTACAGCATATGTTAAATCTTAAAGCTACGATAGTTTTGTGAGAACTGGAAATGCGCTTGAACTTATTTATTTTTCCTGGCGTCCTGTCGTACATCATAGCTCCACCGAAGACAGGGATTACCTTGGCATTTTTTTGCAATAATCTATCTCTACAGACTTTCCGAAGCAGATTTCGCTCGATCGTATGTAACCTTCGCAACGTATTGAGTCTAATTTTATTGGCCATCTTCATGCGAGGAATCAAATATCCATAAGAAAATCTTCCTTCCGAGCGTGTATAATAGTTCGGAAGTACGCTAAGTACGACGCTAAGCAAACAAGCTTCCGACAGATACACTATGGTATTTTTTATTTGCTAAGATTTTACATTTGAATAATTTTAAGTTTTTTCATATTTGACAGAAATGCTATATAGTGCTTAACACTAATATAGTCCGCGGTGATTTGCTTCATAGGATGACAAATGATTCTCCTAAAAGCTTCTTCCGAAAACATTTGTGCAAAAACATTGATTCTGCGATAAGGTGTTGAATCAGCAGCGTGCACTGTTATTATATTGCTAACATGCAAAACCATTTGTGAATAACTTTGATGTTGTTCCTTACCAGCATTTTTATTAAAGTGCAATGTAAATATTATTTCTCTTCACTTGCCTCGAGCTTGAAGCAAAAATAATTAGAAAAGGAGTATACCTAATCAAATAACGTTTGAGATACCATCGCTTCAGTAGCAACTCAGCAAACCCATTTCAGCCTTAATCTTCTTGAATAAGATGTGTAATCAAAGAAACGAGTTTAACTGAAACTGAAAACAATAACGTCCTTCTCTGTGCGGAGTCAGGTCTTTCTTTTATAACACCTTTCAATATGCGGATTACGGCCGTGAAATCCCTAAGGGACGAGAGAATGATGTGACAAACGTCTATTAGATCCAGATAAGCTTTAATGAATGGCTTAGTAGAAACAGCTTCGTTTTTAGACAGCCAAGTCCAAACGATGCGAATAGAATACTTCCTGTAACGGAAATCGTCAAAATGAGTAAATTATACAATATGCATTTGTAGGAAAGTAGTGAAGAATGGAGGCGTGGAAGAATGGTGAATAATTTTGATATGACGATAAATTTTAGATGCTACGAATAACTGTAAAGCGATAGAAAAAAGATACAAGCACCAACAAAATTTTGCTGCGGGAAAGAAAATTGTGCACGTTCAAAACACATATGAGCGTTTGAGAAATAAGATTGCCGCTTAGCCTCTTCAGCGAAACTGTAGCTGTTTTGCGGGAGTGGAATGGAAAAAACCGAAATTCAAAAGGCCATCTAAATTGATTGAAATTTATTTTGAATATATATCGGCCCAAAAAGTAAGTACATTTACCTTATCCCTAAATCCAAAACCAAGCTCAAATAAAAAACGGGTTATGGCAAATAATATGACTTAAAATGAAATATGGCTACAGATGATATAAAAATAAATTTGAGGATATATAAGGTAGAACATATTTGTTTATTGTCCTTCTTTCAATCCCTTATTGTCATGGTGAATTAAACTGGATTCTATTAAAACTACGGGGTGGTTGATGAAAGAGGCTACCCAGATAATGTGATAATTTTTCTCTGTGTAGCTAATCGGTTTCATTTTTTCATTTTACAGATTAGTATTTAAATTTAACAAAAATATTAAATTAAAACAAATGGGCGATTGCGATAATCAAACAGAATTTGGACTGTATGCCGCTATCACGCATTGTAGTCTACGGTTTTCATCCAAAGAACATTTAGGCGCACATTCAGCGGCACTCTTCCGAGCACATGGACTATAATGAGGCTCGTAAACTATATTGCTAAGCGTGAAACAATCACAAGATGGTCTTATTATTGAAATCGCTCAGTTTGGATGAAGGAAACTATCGCTCCTGCCATACAAGGCAATCCTAGAGTTTCGACAAGGAGCTTATCTGTTCAAATGGGTATCAGCAGACAGTTCTGCATAAAGATTTACATTTATTTCCTTTTAAAATTTAACTAATAAGCAAACTGATGGCAGCAGACTTGTCAACTGGTTTTGAATATTATCAAAAAATCGCCCAAATGGTGGAAGAGGTCGAAAACATCAAGATGTTGGACTTGAAAATGGGCCTCTGATATTTTGCTCTAAACAGCAATGTAAACAGACAAAATTGTCAAATATGGAGTGACTCGAAGGGTACGGCCAGGACGGAGCAACGAGAGCATCGAGTCAAATAACGCACAAAAACGGTTCATATATTTCCATGTCAAAGCAGAAATGTGACAGTAGCGACGAGATCGATTTCGTTGCTCGATGCTCCGTCTTGGCCGTACCCTAAGGCTGTGGTTACGAATCAAGCGAGTAGACGGTTGTGGCGAGTGAGAGTGTACAAGAGGGTTTTTAAATGTACTCATACACGCGCTTGTTGAAACTTGTGTTTCATAGCCACTATCATTACTTCGCGTACATTTAAAAACCCTCTTGTACACTCTCACCCGCCAAAACCGTCTACTCGCTTGATTCGTAACCACAGCCTAACTCACAGATACTCCATGAGACGGAATATCATCCACTTGGAGTCATAGTGTGGTCGAGCCAAACGGTCTTGATTGAGATCGTTACTTAAACATATTGAAAGATATTTTAATTTAAACCAATTTTTTCCTTTTGAAGCTAGATTTATTTTAAATACTCAACATATATCGATATTTTGAGGGTAATCTGCCCTCTTCTTCAGTGTCTATCGGTCTAATCTTAAAAATAACTTAGGTATCTTATTTAAAGTGCTTATTTTAAAAGTATTGACTAGCACTAATTACCAGCTAATTATCTTTTAATTACATTTAACCTGAGAAATTGTGGTACACAGTTTTCTTGGTCTGTGTTTAGTCGCCTATCCATGTACTGTTGTACTTTCTTAATCACTTCCACGTTGTCCCATGTTATGTTGTGCTCCTCCTCCAAGATGTGTTTCGCTACTGCTGATTGTACTACCGTTGTGTTCCTTTTCCTTGCTGAGGCTGCTTCCCGCTTATGTTCGGTTAGTCTAACACCAACTAATCGTTTGACCAATGTATATTTTGTCGCATTCTGGGTAAGTAATTTTATACATTCCACATTTTTCCTGCTTATCTTTTTTGTCTTTCACGTGATATAATTTGCACTTAATTTTTTGACCCTACTGGTTGGAGCTGCTTTTATATCAAAGCTTTCAAGAAGCTCCTGATTTTTTTTTGAATATATGTAGACGTAAAAATGGTTGAAACTTTAATGGCTGTTTTTTGTTTTTCCTGTGTAAATAGCGTCGTTAACGTTTACATCAGCCACGCTGTATTTAAACTTGCCTTTAGCTTCAAATAATTACTATATTCTTATTTAATTTCACCCAAAATTTCACCCAATAATTCACTGTTATTTAAAATAAGGATACTTTTGCATGCCTGCTAAAAATCAAGCATCAACAAGTTTATTTTCTTACGTTACTATTTTCTTTACACAAATTCATTTTAATTTTGATCCTGATTGCTTATTTGCATTTTCCTACAGGGATAAAATTTAAATGCAGTCAAATACGAAAAATGGAGTCGTAGTAAGTTATAGTATGTAAAAGGATGAACTATGAAGTAGATTATTGAAGCACACATCACAGAGTGTGGCTGGCCTAATATCCAACACGCACAAGATAGTCACAAATAGCTGCGACGAACTTTAAAAATAACTCAGTCATTATGTACTTTATCTTTTATCTAAGTTTGGATTTCGCAACGAGAACTCAGTTTTTCCAAAATATCGTGTAAACCATTGATTTTATGTGAATTATTGTCGACATCAAATCCATTCATTCTCTCAAGTCTGCACAAAAAAAAACATATAAAAAAAATGAATCACGTAGTCTAAAAGTTATGTCCAATAAAACTTTGACATAATAATGCATTTAACCTCTGAACTATTGGTTCCACGTGAATTTCGTACAAGAGTATTTTGTGCATAATTTTGATGGCGAACATAGTTGATGTTATAAATCCAGGTTAAACAAAAAACGCACACGAATTCGTAATGGACTTGTGACACAGTTTTTCTGATACCAACATAAAGATAATTTTGTTTAGAAAGGCACACATCACACAGTGTGGCTGGCCTAATACCCAACACTCACACGGTACTCACTCGGATTTTTTTTTTCGCAGATTAGCCTTTCTTGTACATAATGACTTTTTTAAATTAAAATGGCATATTTTCATGAGGTTTTCTGAGAAAAATGACATTGAACACAGAATTTTCGGGGTAGGAATGCCAAAGTTTTGTGTTTTGAAGTAAATATCTTAAAATCAGGTACGGTTACTATTTAGCATGTTACATTGTTACGTTGTGATTATTAGTTTTCAAGATATAAAGATTTAAGTGAGTCAGGGTAAACACTTTTCGAAACACTTTTCTTGACCACCCTGTAACTCCGAAAATTTTCAAAACCGGACAGCCCTGTACAATGATTTTTTGCTCAAAATATATCAAGGAATATCTCCTTACAAAAGTGTCCTCCGAGTACCAAATACCCTGTATGTATAAAGCTTCTAAAGGTAAAATTGATTTTGAAATTAAAGTATTGGGTTTTGAGAGCTAGAAAAATTGGACCTGATTAATTCAATACAATTTATACTTTCGCGATATTTATGAGTCCATATTCAGCGTTCTTGATCCTTTTCGTTCGTACATTTTTTTTTCCGTGTGAAACCCTCCATGTTAATTTGCACACATTTCATTCTTTAGACTTCAATGAACATCACTCCAAATTTACCGTTCTACTTTCCCTCTTCTCAAATCCGATAACAAGCATAATAAATCATCAATGGTCTTCATGAGCCATTTGCTCGACAGTTTCAGACTTCGCTTAGCGTCTTCATTTCACGCTGGTTAATCGCAACACAACACTTGATGGCTGCTTGTCCTGAACCAAATACTTAAAAAAGGGGCTGAAATCTAAAGCTTAGCGCAGATAATGACATTTTTTGAAGCTAACGGAGTCTATTTATATTCTTTTCAGTAGAGTGAATGAAATCTGAAGCGGAAAGTTAGGAGGAAATGCATTACGGAAGCATAGTCCGAGCATAACGTCGACGAGGGGAAAGTGTCACATATTATGAATTTCTCGATGGCTTTTTAAATATCTTCATATTTTAAGTCCGGTTTTGCTCCGCACTTGAAATTATCATTATATATCTCAAAAAAGTTTGTGAAATGTTCAACAGAATACCAATAAAAGTCGGACCCAAAAAAAATTTGACACTATAAATAGCCTTGAATCAATTCCCCGCCACCCACAATACACACACCGACTTCACATTAAATGTGATTCACATAATTTCAAGTCATTTTTCAGTTTGAATTGCATAAGAAAAAGGTTCAAGGGAAACAGGAAATTTGATTTCGGATACAAGACAAGTAAGGCGGGTGTTATTTTGTCGACATGACTTTATGATTTAGTCACAGGCTTTTTCGATGATCGATAAATTCTCGTAGAAACATATATGGAAGCTCACTAGCGTGACAAGTTACTTTCGTTGTTTGCGAATGCTGCAGTGTATTTTCAGTGGACTTCGATTTCCGCAGCGGAGCGGTCTTAGTGTCATCGAAAATCGGAATTAAGGCGACAACGACAGTATTTTCATGTTCTCGTATCTTTTACTTCCAGACAATGGGATTTGATCAGATAAAATTCTGTTCCCCGACAAAACGACTCAACAGTCCTGATGAATCGGAAACGCACTAAGAGGATAATGGGTAGACTAGTGAATAGAGAAGGGTGGAAGCTTCCATGGCGACATAATCATATCGCATTCTGCTTGATTTCACTTGAAATGTTTTTTGATTCCAGATTAATCGACAGTGAGTTTTTTTCTTGTTTGCGATGAGCTTGGGGATAAAGTGTCTTATTTTATAACAAAGACGATTATATCCATGTGAGGAAATGGATGTTAAGGTTAGTATATACTTATTTATTTTTACACGACTTTAAATAATTCTGTTACGCTAGAAATCCAATCGCCTTATCCCTATGGAAACCGTATAGAAAGCTGCTCTGTCCTACTAAGCATAAACGATCTATCTACATTTTAGTTCTTTCGAGATATTCAATGATTTGTGTTTTGATTTGTTCTGGAGATATATGGAGATTTAAACATACTTTCACAAAACATTGGATTTTCAAATTCTGTGGAATGATGTAATAGAGTATGTAGTTTTCGAACTCAAAAATGAGAAAAATGCAGATAGAGAGTTTACGCTTTGTAGGGCAGTGCTGCACTAACATTTTTCGAACAGTTCACATTACATGCATCTTAATTGTTGATACAGTCATAAAATTTTAGTTTAGTTCGAGATTGAGAGTAAACCATTAGAATTTCTCTAATAAAACTTGAAAGCTAGCTATCTCAGGCCTCTACTCATTTCGAAAATCAGAAGCGACTTGAATTACCGGCACTTGAGTTCCTTTCACTCTTCTTACGCCCGGATTGATTGACACAAACGAAGAGTAATTGTGTCAAGTAATTTTAGTAGATCCAAGTCCAAATAATAATTAGAGGGTGCTTTGAGAGTGCATTGAGACAATGGCAGCGATGACACTGAGATAGAACGCAGTTCGGTAAAGTTGTCGTCTTAACGAAAATTGAAAATTTTCTTCCGACGCCAGCGAGTTTTCTTCTAATTGAATTTCGAAGGGATTAATGGTGGTTTTGTGTTTCCCAAATAATGATATCGTTGATGGCAAATCCCCTAGGATAAGATTTGGTGGTTGGAAAAGACATAATTTTCGATGAGCTAAATGACGTTTTCTCAGAAGTTAAAAAGTTGTATAGCAGTGATTGATTAGGTTTCTATCTAATTATTTCTCTGAGCTTAAACTAGGTGCGATGAAACTGGCACAAGTTCTTACTTTGTTAAGGGGTTATACGCAGTTAGAAGGCCGAAAAAAGACGTTTTTTTATAAAAATTTTTGTAAAAAGGTATTTTATTTTACAAAAACAAAAAGTATATATGCATTTAGTGGCAACATCTAAGTTAATAATGGCACTAATGATTTGTAAAAATATTGATCTGGTGGTCGGCGGTGACCACGATTTCTCCGGTATAATTCATCTGAAGTCAAAAAACGAAAAAAATTCTTTTAGTGGCTAGATAAAACTAGGTATTGATCGAAGGAATAATCGAAATTTAGATTTTTGACAAAATGGCAGCTTAGTAAAAAAAATTGAATTTTTGACCAAAATTGCCATTTAAAATTGTTTAAAAAAATAGAAATAATTATTATTATTATTATATAATAATTATTCCTTCGATTAATACCTGAGGAATATATCTGAGAAAGTTGTGTTAAAATTTCAAACCGTTTGGTTGAGCCGTGTTTTAGAAAACTTGGTGACCGACTTGGAAAACATAGTATTCAGAAAAACGCGTTTAAAATTTCGGAAGAAGCTAACACATAGATAGTTTTTTTTTACTTAAATGGAGTCATCTATTCTAGGATGTACCCTTTGTAGCATCAGCAGCTTCTAATACTTCGATTTGATGTTGTCTATGAGCCATTCTTCCCTCTCGCGTACTCCCATGCGCTCTCGAGTCAGAGATTGTGACGCGCTCTGCATCCTCTGTCTCAACATAGGCATGGATATTGGGCCCAATTGATAGTCCCATTGCATTCATGTAACATAAAATTGACGTTGTGCCTTCATTGACGTTGTACGGGCCGCGATGTAAGCTTCTATTTCAACAATTTTTGAGCCACACGGAACGATTTTCGGAGTTATTTTCCATATCAACTGATTGTAGCTCCCATTGTTGTTTTGCGTAAAACCACAACACATCTTTCCAATAATTTTTTATCACAGAGGTCTATACAAATTGAAAATATAGCTTCAGCAACATCAGGTGGTAAAGACAGATAATCATGTTTATACCTAGAAATACAAAGAAAGAAAAGAGCAGCTGTTACTTCGGTCTGTACTCCGCCTACTTTCTAACAGTCCGAGATGTGATTACAAATATGCGTACATATATCTCGGGAAAAAACTTTTCTGATCGATTTGAAATGTTCAGGGAATATTGGAAGTTAAATATAGATTCCGAAAATGCAAAAAAAAAAATTAGAATCGCTTTTATGAAAATTAAATACACTTGCCTGTACATTGCGAAATTGAGTAAATGAAGTTGAAACAAGTTGCTTACGATATGAACCATACAAAAAGTCGCAGGATATAAATCAGCATCACATTATCTGTAACACATTCAAATCGCTATGCGCATTATTTTCACCATACCAACCTACCAACCGAATCTAAAGCATGATTATTGACATATTACCTAAATTACAGATATCACTGCATCTTTTCATATTTTTATGAAATCCATAATCTATTTACCAATTCCACTCAGATACGAATACAATGACGTCCAGATTGAGTTATCAGCAACCATGTCATTGAAAAACCTTCCACACCCTTATCGAATCTAAAACGTTAGCGGGAACATGTAATTTACATGAAAGCAATCCCGGCAAAGTAGCGAACAGCCAGAGTGGTTACATCCCCATTTGACTAAAATGTTAATTACACGCTACGACCGCACCGCATTTCAGCATCTATCCGCGCAACAACATGCAATCGGGTCGGCCGACGACAAAGGGGGTGGTCGATGCTGATCCCCGAAAGGATACAACATTTTAATTTTTTCGGGGTTAGCAAACATTTTATCAGTGTTTTGTTTGATTATCTCTCGATCGAAAATATTATATGCGTGGATATTACATCCGAATGCAAACAAAGGGTCTGAACTAATATAACTACAGTCAAGTCAATGGCAATACTTTCAGATGGTCTCTACAGTTTGCGCAAATGCTGATAGAGCAAGAGATGAAATGAGAAGCTTTTATCAAATCAGAATGGCAGTTTGTGATGAAATCAAGTTTCAAGACTGGATGAATCTTAAATGCATGGGCGAATGAAAAAAGTGAACACTAAACCAATAAGTTTTTCTTTTATTAAGCTTCGTCGCGTGAAATGCCTGAGAACTTAAAATCCATGCTTGAACTAGAATGGTAGTTAGTTTCGTATCCTTTTCAGAGTATTCTTCGGCTGCGATTCTATTCCTTAGTCCCTTAGTAGAACCAATATTTTGCTGCACAAACTGTGCTTTTTAGTATCTTTATTCATGCTTTTAAACATAAAGCCACTGCTCTGTCGAGATGGATTTATGTTCGGAGCCTTTAAATTAAAGACGACAGGATGGTTCGGCAGCGACACAGTGCGGTGTTAGTGCAAGTGTAAAGGCATTTACACGAATGAGATGCCCCACTGTCGCGCTGGTTTGTGTTGTCATCGGGATGCATATCAGCCCTGGTCCCATCCACGCTCCGATACTCCACTTGAGTGTAGTAGGCGAACGATATGGCACCCTCTTGTCATACTTTTGTGCTGATGCTTGATGTTAATTGAATTTCCAGCAAACAATTTATCGGCGATTATATTTCCCTAAAAGGGATGACAGAAGATAGAGGAAAATTCATCCTATCTGCAAGTACACTGCGCGGGACGCCAGAACATTTTTGCTGAATTCAACATTTTCTCAATATACATATGCGTAGATGAGTAAGGTTTTAGATATGATTTGCAATCAATACGTATGATGCTATGCTTTTGAGAACAAAGTAAAAGTTTATATTTTGAATACTTGAATATTAAATACGAGTTCAAAATACCATATGCAAGGGAAATTCATAAATATCTTTCGCCTATCAATGGAAAACCATTTTTTTATCATTTTGTACTGATTTTCGAAGAAAATTATTATTAAGATCGTTTCGCTGAAAAATCTTTATATATATTTATATATATATATACATATATATATATATATATATACATATATATATATATATATATATATATATATATATATATATATATATATATATATATATATATATATATATATATATATATATATATATATATATATATATATATATATGTTATGTCAGCAAAAAGTTTAAGAGAGATAATCTCTGGAGTGGCCGGTCCGATTGAGCTGAAATTTTCAGAGGACATAGATGCATATGATGACTAGTGCAGTGACTAATTAAAACCATAATATCTTTAACTCTTTGACGGCGGTGGGCAGTTTAATGAATTTTCAGGTACCCGTATATTTCCATGCAGACTACATTTTTGTTAAAAACAAGTAATGAAAATAAAAACTTAGTATATTAGATGCATAAAAAAATGGGAATTATGAACCCTATGTGGGCGTTGAGTGCCTAAAAGTAGGCAAGGATTTTTTTACAAATTTCTATTTGTCATAGCATTTGACAGAATCATTGAATCATCGTAAAATTTGCAGAGCATATTGACGTTGACTAAAGCTATGCACTGTCCAGGCGACCCTGAAGCTACGGCAGGCTCGTGATAAAAAATCCTTATTATTTATAAATTTTAGCTTTGGTTCACCATGTCAATTTAAAATTTTCAAAATTCCGATTTGCACAAGAACGGCAAATTACCTCTATTTTTAGTACTCGAAACTTCTGTTCACGAGAACTGACGGCCTAATAATCGGATCATTGTGAAATTCACCGGCCGTAATGGCATTAACTTGAACCAGGTCTGATAGAAGTGATTTCCAAATGCAGGTAACCCTGTGGCAGTGGTGCCATCTTGAATACGAAAAAAAGCTGCTTTTGGCCTGTAACTTCCGATTCAGCCAACAAACTTTAACGAAATTGAACCTTACTTTAAGCCACATTTAGTAAAAATTTGGTTCAAGAATTAGAATAGAGCTGCCAGCTTTGGTAATTTTTGTCACCAAAATCTTGCAAATTTGCACAGCAAAATAAAACTTTTCCCCCTATAACTTCCGATGCAGTCATGAAATCAAAACAAAACTCATGTAGTAAATGGACCTTATTATAAGCCTAATTCCGTTTAAATGTCGTTGCAAAATCATGAAAGGGCTTCCAGCTATGGGAATTTTTATAATTTTCTGGCATTTCTTTACTAAGCTATTTTGTCATTAAATTTGCAAGTATGAACAATCTCGCAGTGGCAATTGACAATAAATATTAAGGTTTCAAAAATTTGGACAAAATTGCGGGCGGTATCCCTAACGTTTCTTTTACTCCAATAATTTCCAGCGCAGTCCTTCAATCGAAATGAAGTTTACAGGGTGGATTTAACTTAATGTGAAGTAGATTTAGTATATTTTTGGTTATGCTGCTAATACAGGGTTTCCAGCACCAGTCATTTTCGTTAATATTACACAACCAGAGACTTCTATCATATATTCATATGCAAAGCGTTTACAATGAAAATAAAGAAAATATGGAAATCAATTTTCCGAGTTTTAAAAATTTTTCGGATGGCAGCCTCAAACATTGTTATATTGCTGAAACTTTCAATGAAATTCTCGGATGAAAACTAAATTCAAAGGATAGGTTGATTGTAGCATCAGCCTGTAATGGTAGACTTATTGCTGCTTCGTTGGAAAAGTGCTGCCAGCACTGAACATTTTCATCATTTATGTTAAAAGAGATGCTGCCGGGAAATGGTTTTTGTCGCTTTGGGTAAGAAATGGTTGATATGATACTACAAAAAAGCGTATTACGTCTTTCCACACTTTTTGGTCACTCAAGAACAATTTCTTCGAAAATCAGTTTTCTAGCGGTTCTTATGCGCTAAAGTTTTTTTTATATTGCAGCGCAGTCTAACTGTTGCAGTATAAATTACGGTGTCGGTACTATATGCATCATCTGACCTGCGCATCTGTTTGCGATTCGAGAAATGATGATTCTTAGCTTAAGGCCATATTAGACCTAATATTAAACCTCATGCCTTGATAGATGAGTTTTCTGACTGAGTAAAAATGAACATTTTTAGGCGGCAGGTATCTGAGTTTGCTGTTTTGTTATGACTGCTTTCCTATTTTCGGAATCTTAGCTTCACATTTTGAGACAAGGTAATTATAATAATGTTATAATTATAATAAGAATACAAATATAAGAATATAAAAAATAAATAAATAACAATACTACGCTGAAATAAAAAATATGGTTGTGGTAACCATATTTTAAAAAAACCTTACTATGGTTGGATGTATAGTTGTAACAACTATGATCGCTTGTAGCTACCGCACAGTCTCAGAAGAGGCTGTGATGGTGGTATCGGGAGTAATTCCGATCGACCTACTAGCGCGAGAACGCAAAGAAGGGTACCTCTTTCGCTCAGAGCTGGGTAGAACTGAGGCTCTGACGCACGCGCGTACGTTTACCCTTCAACTCTGGCAACCACGTTGGAATGTAAGTGCTAAAGAACGCTGGTCGGTTAAGCTAATTGATCTCATTGAGCCTTGGCTTAACCGGAGCCACGGAGAGGTAAACTTTTACCTTTGTCAATTCTTGACAGGGCATGGTTACTTCAGGAAATACCTTAACAGAATGGGTAAAGTGGTCACACCGTACTGCCGGTACTGTGTGACTGAGCTCGATGATACTCAGCACACATTCTTTATGTGCAGTCGCTTCGTAAGTTTGAGGCGCACCATTGAGTCCCCGATTGGCCTGGCAACGCCTGAGACGACCGTGGAAGCATTGCTGCGAAACGAGGAGAACTGGCGCGCAGTCTCAACATATGTTGAGAAAGTGCTGCGCATAAAGCGGGAGGAGGGTTGTCTTACAGACCCATGAGCTGTGGTAGTTTCTGAAGTCCGTTACCGATGGGTGAGTCAGCACGACCGGGTCGAAGCAGTGCTTAGGCGGGTCGACTCGGAACTTCGTGCGCTTGTAGATGGTCCTTTTTTTTAGTGAGTCAAACCTCACATACCCCGAGGTTATAGGTCACCCGAGGATCTGGTTAGCAGATTTTGTTTTTGCCATCTACACTAGGGGGGGGGGGGGGGGGAAACTATGTAACATGGTGTGGCATAGTCGTCATTATCATAGACTATGTTTGATTCAAACATAGTAATGAATTTGTATTATGGTTATGACAATCATAGTTATATTTCTAGCAACTTTTTATGGTTGTCATAGTACTTAGAACATTATATAATCAATTTCCGCAATTATATTGTTGTTTCAACAATATTTAGGTTTCAGTAACTACAACTCTGACTGAGATATATGCATATGATTGCACGGACCATACGATGATTTTGTGCAATAGGTACATATGTTTCGCATAACCATGAGATATTGTCGCTGGAACCATCATATCATTTTAAATCATTTAAATAATATGATTGACACAACCATGTTAAGTTTCAGTTTTGGAATATGTTTGTCCCAACCATACTATTTTCATGAGAACTATATAATCTGATCAGGGGTAATCATTAAAATAGTCGTGAGAAACATAAACAATTTTATGGTAGGGGGAACTATAATATGGTCCAAACAACTATGGAATAGCCATATTTTTTCTTTCAGCGTATAAGGACTTAATCGCGCACTTCTTTTTCCTGCAGCTTCATACTACCAGTACGAACTCTATCAATTGAATTCTGCACTTCCATGGACATTCTCACGATAGGTAACTGTGATTTTCCATTTACAACCTTGTGATTGGCCGGATTTGAGCTCATGTTGTCAATTCAGTTGTCGAAGCAAAAACTGATATAGATTTCTGCTCATGGTTCTTTGTTTTACGGTAGATAATAGAAAAATGGAAATTTTCTCGATCAGCGGATAAAATATTACTATCAACGTTAGTTTCTGTCTTTTTGTGTATTGTCCGCTTATTGTGAAGCCAGCATCTAAATATATAGCATACTCTATTTTACACTGTTACTGGCTGATACTTTCATCCTCATTTACCTAAATTAATTTCACCATTGAACCATCTTTACTCTTCTTTAAAGAAATTTGACACATTTTACCATTCTACAGGCAACATCACACCAAGCATAGCTCCAATAAGAAATTAAAACTCCCCACCTGAACGGCCAAAAAGCCACCATTATCAAATACATCTTCAGATCTTATCATTAAAACACTTAGGGTCTTGATTATGTTCCATGAAACCTCATGTAAAATTAATGAATTTCAGAAGATACCTCTTTGTCGGCGATATTTAAATCCCCGAATGAATGAAATGTGGTATCGATTACAATCAGGAGCCATCATCAACGCCACAATAGATTGAAATCGACCGTACTCCCAACCATTCCCTCACTTTTACTTTGAAACGGTTTGTTCGCTTTCCTGCTCAAGGCATGTCTCTTCTGCTTAGCAATGAATAGAAGAGTTTTGGACCTTTTTGTGCACAAAAATGAATACTGCTATACGGCTTTTCAATGGCATTATACTTTACAATATAGCTCTATGATTGCTAGCCTTTGCATACGTGCTGGCTTTATGTATCTTCTACATACATATAATGCGAATACAGTGCTTCGCATAAATCCAAATGATATCGGATAAAAGATACGATGAAACATTTTCTTCATCACTACAATATCCTTTGCAGAGCTCAGCAAGTCTTTAATATAATCGGATTCTCAAATAAACTTCAACAAACTGCACTTGACTGCCATCGCACAGGAATCATGCTCAGCGTCGAATTCCTGCGAGCCCCAATGCATTGCTCCTTTGCTTCAATTTCATGGCATAAATTTCAGTATGCAAATTACCGGGCGCATCAGTTGGAGTTTTTAGCATCGTGGACAGTCGCGACACATTAAAAGGATTTCGCGGAAACGTGAGCAGAATTCAAAACAGTCTATTTTCTTCGCGAAGTGTCTAGCCGAACCAATGATGGAAATTATCTTGTAGTTAAAATGTGCGGTCCGTATGGAGGCTGTTCAATGTCAAAGGCGAATACGAGGAAAAGCTCGTATGAGTTCCCATGGGAAATCAACTAATCCGCCTTTAATGATAGCACATACATCGGAAAGCCCTCACTGAGCATCTCTATGGGGATTTATCGGTTTCAGCTCATTGTAGGTAACGGCTGTGTTGCCAGCTTGACAGATATATTTCGTGTGACTTGTTTCTCAGTAGGATTGGGAAGACGTTATTCTTCAGCAGACTAAACTATGGACGACTTAAGATTTGGGAGTAGCTGGACTAATTTTATTTCAGAGCACCAAATACCAAAAGCTGTTTCCACGTTAATTGTTCAGCGAATGGCAGCTCCTATGCCAATTCGTTCAGAACCGTCAGGAAAATTGTTTTTCGTAGGTGATAAGCTCGTATGCGATTGGGACAACGAAATACAACCTGTTAACGTGGTAGCCTCCGAACTGAGACATAACGACAAACGCATACACGTATTCCGGCATCCCATTTTCGTGCCCCGTCCTAAACGAATCTATTTAATAAATTATTCAGGCAGTTCCCACAGATACTCAACTTCACACCAACCAAAACTCACGATGCAGGGGTCCCTTGCTCTTCCATTAACCTGGTGAACTAGCTTGTGAACATTTCAATTCCCAAAAGTGATATAAAATTTATCAAGGATAAGAATCAACAGGTTGTCCGTCAAGTTTGCGTGTTAGACGAGATGGAATGAATGGTGGTCAATGCAGGGCTGGATGACAAGCAATTACATGCAGTCTATGATTTCCCCTGGAGAGTTTATAAACTATGTGTGATTTATGCACAGCCGTTAACATGTTACTTAGTCTGCAGCTATAGACTCCTAATGATATTACAATCCTAAAGTCCCAGAAATTCTGGAATAGAATATGTCCGTTAAAAATTATAATTTAACTGGCCAAAGTTAGAAATCTCTAGATATTTTTTAAAGAAACATCAAAGTTAAACGCTACGATACATGCGTGCATTTCCATCAAAACCTCAATCTACTCAATCATTTCAACAAAAAAAAAACATCCTACCCATACATTTCGACGGGTTAGAGTGATAGACTTCCGTAAAAGTAGAAAATCCGAATGGATTTGAAAGTAATCCCTTCCTCCACCTCCACATATTGCCTGCTGAGCAGCACAAGGGAATCAAAGAGCTTGTAAATAATCGAAATGATCCCCTCGTGTTTTATTGCATTCTCGTTGAAAGGCTTTCGAATACGTTTCGAGTCTGGTTTACCAGCCTTTTACGTGTTCCGAGTCGCCAGGATGAATCCGGCTAAAACTTTGTCCCATGGGGGAGTTGCGTAAACAGTTTGGGTTTCGCCTTGAGGTCTGGGGATCATTCTGAGTACAGTACCCATAAAAAAAAAAACAAGAAGTAAACTGTAGCATACATTAGACGCGGTAAAACAAATCACTTCACCGGCAATCGAATGAAATGAAAATTTTATTCGTTGCGGGTGAGAAATTCTTAAACAGATTGAAATCGAGACGTTGTGAATGTCAGAAGGGAGAGTGGGTGTAGCAGTTTGAATTGAAACAATTCAATTTTCGTCGATGAAATGCGAGTACGATGAATAATTTTGGTGAAAATTATGGAAATATTCATAAGCCTATGAGTCGTTGTAGCGGAGTGGTGTAGGAGATGATTGGCCTACAATCTGTAATAAATGCCAAGAATAGAAAATCTACGAATATATATTTTAAATTTTGAAGTATATTGAGGATGCGTTACGTTAGTAGACTGATTGTTGCAAAAGTCGGTGACTTAAATAAATATCAAACTTTGATAGAAATTTTCTTAGGCTATCAACGTAAAAGAAATTGTTATGGTTACTGAAAATCCTTAAATTGGAGTTTTGAGTAGAAAATGTCTGAATGCAACAGTCACAATTGAATAATATTCAATTAGTGAGAAGATAAAGTTTACATCCAATGAAATGGCTAATGGCATTTTTCCGTCCCTAAATTTCTTATTGTGCCAAACTTTGAAGACATAAAAAATGTTAAATAATTCAATTCAATTTGGTTTATTAGTTCTTTGGGTATATAATGATATTAAGAATAGTATACTTTTAGGTTTTTTTTTTTGAGTGATTCAGCGTTCGCTCTAAAACTTGTGCTTATATACCTAATTTGGTTGATATAGTGTGAATTTCATTGTCATATTTAGTTTGTAAACCTACTAAACCTACTAAAAAACCGATTGAAAAACTAAGGACTAGGCTTACGAACTAACTACTTAAACTGACTTAACCTAAAAGAATAGATACCATGGCTACAAGCTAGAATGTACAGGGTGCGTCACCAAAATCCGGACAATTTTCAAATTGAATTTCCCGCTACATTGTGTTTGTGCTAGAGGTCGCCGTTGGCGTACGAGTAGTAAGCCGACATAAGTAAAATGTGTTTGCCTCAAAATTGTGAGTCTGTCAAAAATGAGTCAGGAGCAGTGTTGCCAACTTTTTTCCAGCCGTTGTAGCTAGATTTGAGGGAAAAAATAGCTAAAAATAGCTAAAATGTTCACTTTGTAGCTAAAAAGTGTAGCTAAATTCAACAATAAAAATCTCAAGGTTCTTGAAAACAGTTTTATTAAGCTAATGTCTATAATTGATATGGAAAAATATTGGATGTACATCGTCTTATGAGTAGTTTATTAATTTAACAGTATAAAAGAGTATAAAAATCGTTGAAGAGCTTATTAAGTTCAACAGAATTCAATTCTATTTTTTTATTCATGATAGAAGCATCCTTTAAAATGGGTTGAAGAAATAGGAGATATAAAAGGTTTTTGATTGTTATACTCCTTGTAAATCATTTTTGCTAAATAACATTTTTCTGGACTATGGACTATGCTGAAGTGGAGTTGCATTCATAGTTATTGGTTAATGATCCTTGATACTGATCCCGTTATTGACAACCACCACGTTTACAAACTCCGTATCATCTTCAGAGGAATTTAGAGAACCAATTACAAATTTCTGGAGGTAAAAGCTATAAGGTTTGGGGAAGAAACAATCCTCAAGCTGCAAAATCTGAAACCTGAACGGAATGACAAGCTCATCTTATTAATATTCAAAAAGGATTTTGACGACTTAATTTTTTAAATACACCGTTATTGACTCCGATCATAACACTTGCTTTGCTGTCATATTTGTAATATTTAGGATGTAGTTTTCTAAGCACGTGTTTATGGCAGTAGTAATACTTTCAACAGCTCCCCTTTCTAGCTCTTTCAAGTAAATTGTAATGAATTTTTGCTAAATATCACTAAAATGTCCGTAGACTCGTCAATTAAAATACTGAAAATACAGCTATCAAAATCTGCCTTTAAATCCGATGTGAAGTATGGAAACAAATTGCCCCCAACTCAGAAAATATAGTCTTTATTTTTCGCTGTGTTGAAAAACTTTACAAAATGAAAAAAAAAACATAGCTGGCACAATTCTAACGTTTGATTTTACTACTGAGCACGATTTCTAATATTCTAATTTATAATGCGAACACTTTTTCTACGTTTTATTTCAACTTTATGTCTACGCCTGAATTTTTCGGTTCTTGTCTTCAAATTTAGGCAGATAATGTGTATTCTGTATTAAACATATTTCGATTGTCTAACCTATTTTAGTTTATTCCTAATGAGTTAAAACTCTCGGTTTTTCTTCGCACCGAACAAAAGAAATAAAACTGTTCGTAGAAGATTATTATAGTTCTTTGTCCAAAAAGATAGTACTAGTACTATTCTACTAGTACTATTAGTAGATAGTACTATTCTACTACCCAAAGCATTAGCAATTACCATAGAATTTGAGGAAATTATTTTCAAGCACTGAGTGCTTTAAATATTAATAAACTAGAGACTAAAGCAAAAATTTAAATTATTTATAATTTATAAATTTGTAGCTAAATTTGTAGCCAATAGCTAAATGAAAAATTATGCAGCTAAACAGGTTCTTTTTGTAGCTAAATCTAGCTACAAAATAGCCAAGTTGGCATCACTGGTCAGGAGTATAACCGAAGAGCCGCGATAATCGAAAGACTTCGTGCTGAACGGTCAGCACGAGAGATTATTCAATTTTTCCGATATCGGAAATCAACTGTATATGAGGTTGTTACTTAGTACAAAGCTAAAGAACAGTTAAGTGAAGGTTAAAGTACACAGGCAAGAAAGCGGCACTCAAAAGAACACGCCGTGAGAGCCCCTAAAGTCACCAAAAGGACTGAAAAGATAGTTCTGGAAGACCCGAGGTTATCGTTACGAAAACTGGCGTCTATTGTGAATGTGATTGAACGATATTATTCTTGCACGATCAAGGTTAGACAAATGCTTTCTGAAGCTGCAAGGACAAAGCGAGTGGCTCGCTGCAATTTGATCATTTCTTCTAAGATGCAATTTGATCATTTCTAAGGAATTTCAGTCCAGATTTAAATCCCTTGGACTATTACGTATGGAGCGTGATTGAAAGGGTTACCAGCAAGTCTCGACATCCAAATGTGACATCATTAATGACCGCCAGTGAGGCAGCGTTCGCCAATATTGACAGCACAGAATTGCAGAGGGCGTGCGAGCGCTTTAGACCGCGAATGGAGGCCGTGATTGAAGTTGATGGAGGCTACATTGAATAATTACAATGTCAATAGATCCATGAAAAGCCATGTAAGACGTTTTGGTACTTAAACTTCATTTTTCAATAAATAACACGATTTGAAGGATGTTCATTGATTTGTTCGGATTTTGATGACGCACCCTGTACATATACATGAGTAAAATATGTAGTATATTACACACACAAATTTCCTGCACACTATGAGAAAATTGATGAGATTAAAGAATTGGTGGAGGCTCTGCATCTAGATTCAAAACTGTTGATGAGACTGTTACATGAGAGTCTCCAAACATGCAAATATTTAAATTTCTATGCAATCGGCAAGTGGAATAGTATCTGGGAAGGTTAGACATAATCTTTAATATTTTATTTTGCTGTATTTGCAACTTGTGGAGATGGCATGACCAGACTGGAGCAGCATAGCTAAGAAAAGGTAGGAATATACTTTTATATACGAGTACTTTGTTCTCAAGGTTTAGGACAGATTTCCTGTTAATTAAATGGTAAAGGATTCTTCTTAGATTTTGACACTTTAATATTTTATTTTCAATATGGTGCTTTTAGGTTAATGTTTTGTCGAATGTCATTCCCAAGTAATTCAATGATGTGCCCCGATTAATTTCCTGGTTACTAAGCTTAATATTAAAATTACAACATATTAGATGCGTGTTTTCTTGTAAAAAAAAGTACACTGTGTTTTTTTTTCTGGTTCACTTTTATTTTTCATCTTGTGAAGTACTGAAACAGTTGAAAAAGGTAGTTTTCAGTAGTTAGGATAAGTTCAGTAGCGTTCATACCCGAAGCATAAATAAGTGAGTCGTCAGCATAGAGTCCTAACGCAATGTCAGGATGTTTGGGAATATCACTCGTAAAAACTAGGTATAATATTGGCCCAAGTACAGAACCTTGTGAATCTCCGGCAGGTATGGTGTTTATTTTTGATTCTGTATTACCCAATATTTTCTATCCAGAAGGAACGATCGAATCATTTTGATCAAATGTGTAGGGAAATTAAATTGCATCAGTTTATGTATAAGTCCATAGTGCCAGACGCAATCAAAAGCTTTATGAATATCGAGGACCCATGCCCAAACGACATAAAAATTCGTTAAGTGTTGATAATAAACAATAAATCTTCATATATTTGCTATTTTCGAAAATGTATGAGCTGTAAGCTTTCTTCTTTCTTTAAGGCAGTCGTCTAGTGTGTCAGAAAATAAAAATCGATTTTTTTTGTTTTTTCATAAATAACATCTAAAACATGTATAAAAGACGTGGGTAAAAGAATTTGTGGAAATTTGAAGCCGTTGAAAAGTTACAGGTTTTCGTAAACCGTAGGAGTTATACGCTGACTTTCGCATCTTTGTACTTATTGTACACAGTACTAATTGTCAACTAACGGGTACCTAGAACTGTTCGCAAACTCAATAATCTGGACTTTCGCCCCGAAGCATCTTCATTCTGGTGCAAAAGTCCTCGAAATCGCCACATTTCTTGTTGTGCTAATCTTCAAAGAAGGATTCGAACCTATTCTAAAGGTGATGGAAGTCGTGGGAGTAAATATTGGCCTAAATGACCAAGCCTTCGTTCATCAACGTAACGATTCTCGCATCTACCGCTCAGAGAGAAGCTTGAGTGATTTCACCAAACAAACCCGGATATCCAACAGAGAAGAGAAAACGGCCTTACATGACTTCTTTGAAGAAGTGGAAGATGTACTCAATGGTCCAGGCATAGCAGATTGATCGTCAGACGAATTTTTTATCATGAATTATATACAACAACTTTTTATACAACGCGATTTTCTCAAAACACGATTTTTTCAAACTGCAGCCATGATATCTCAAAAACTATTTGATTGATTCTGCTCAAATTCATACATCATTTTAAGTACATAAATAACTACAAAATGACGTAAAATAATTAAGATTGCTTCATTACTTTTCATTTTACAAGCTACACACACCCAAAAAAAAACACGAAAAATTGATTTTATTATTCTGAAGCGTAAAAAAAATAGTTTTTGGAATTCTAGCTCAATTTTACTTCCATTTAGAGTCTCAAGTCTCACAAACAAAACTGCGTTTGGCTTTTTGATTTCAGATAAGTAGAGCGGCTGGAATCGTGGCAGCAGTGGAGCACCTCTTTTTATATATGTGTTCTTGTTGGGCGGTGTATCTCCGACTATTTCGTATAAATTTACTTCAAAAAATGCACAAAGTTTGTCTAAATGGTAATAAAAACGATACATAATTTATGAACTATTTTATTTCAATAGTTTGTCAAAAAAATCCCAAAAAAAAGCATTAAAAAACGGCCTTCGCACTAGACGACCGTCTTAAGTTTGGTTATCAAAGACAAATATTTTCAACAAACGAAGATACTATATATTGGTTTTGATTAAATTTAATTAATCAGTAAATCATAAAAGCCTGGTATTTTTTTGATTTTATTAACCTGACTCTTTATCTTTCTGAAGCTCCAAAAAATGAATCAAAGAGAGTACGAAACTGACCCGTAACCAGCGATCAACGAATTCCATGTTAAATAGTCCACTGTAACTTTCCATACAAATCTGAGCACACAACTCTAACTGTTAGGGCATTCGTTAATTTCTATGTTAGGTCAGTTGGTTGAGACTGTCAGGAACAATTTATTTTGGCGCAGGGCTACTTGGACTATTCTAGTTTCGCTATTTTATAAACTTATTTAAACAAGGCATAAACAATATTCAATATTCTTTATAATCAACTATGCGAATCCGTGCCAGCTAAACCTAAAGTTAAATCTGTAAGAAGTGAAGTAGCCTCCCGAAATTCTGACTAATTTCTAATGTCTTTTCAAATCAGAAAAATGAGCTGACGCATCAGCTTTAATATGATATTCTGCTGTCCAGTCAGTATTTTTCTCGACCACTAACATCCAGGATAAAAAGTCCTGTCCATAAATTACCCGTAACTGACATAAATATTGCCATAAAATAAATTACAGCACAGATCATTTTACATTTCGCAGCTTGCTCCCGAACCGTCTGATTGTCTTCTTCACCGCCACAAAACAAATCGCTCCCCGGGGGCTCAAAAACCGAGGGTGAAAAATCAATGAACTAAGAAAAACGAGACATTTTGCCAAAATAAGGACTTCTCCATGTGCGTTTATTCATCATGCTCACTTCACTCAATAGTCTACGATTCAATGTCTTAAAGAACTAACAGTACCTACTTTCAATGCCGTAAAACAACGACACAAAAATCCTGACAAATCCATGGCAATATATTCTCAAGGACAGTGAAAATGTTTCCACTCAGCATCTCGAACCCCATTCACGGCTTCAGATGGAGCCTTACAAAGATATTACAATCGAAAAATGGGTGAGCGGATGAGTGAGTATTGCCTTCGCCTCTTTTCGAACACGAAATCGTGTTCCACAAATACTGGGAGATTAGGTGCAAAAGTAGATTTTCAAACTGATGGATCGTTCATTGAAATAAAACGCGCTTAAAAGGATATTAAAGGACATGCTTCTTCGAAACGAATCTTACGTATAGACACCACAACGATAAAGGCAAGTGAAATCAATAAGCACTATTGGTAGCGCAGCGGGGCTGAGACGTAGGCAGCGTAAGGATCGAAATGCGAGTAATCTTATCTGTTGACGTCAGGAGCGTATTACAAATCCCCGTAAATCTTAATTTACATCCGTTAAACAGTGTACAAGTACTTAATATGTTGAATCGTTTTATTCAGGCCGTTATCCTCAAAAAGATTTTCGGTAAGACTTTTTTAAATGTTGAATTTTTCGGGTTTATGTGTAGTTACTGACTAAGGCTTTGGAAAAAGGACGATGACGATCAGACAGACGATTACCTTTACATTTCGGAATTAATTGATTCATTTCAGTCACAGAAAGGTAATTCATTTTAATTAGCGTGCAGAGTCATTTTCCGGCTTGCTTTAAAAAAAAAGAATTTCGTCGCATTTTTCGTCATCAACAAAAACGTAGTTCATATTTCAACTTATGTTCAGAATTACTTTCCATGCATTTGCTTATGCGACATCATGTCAACAACACCACTTTCGAAATTAATACAGAGTCCAGCATTCCGGTATAAAACCGTTTTAATTTCCCATGAAAGAATCGCAAGTCTCGCTCCATTTCAACACTTCCATTAGTCCATTTTAATTATCTAAATGTGTCGTAGCAATTTCGTAGATTGTTCTGCTGTGATCCCAAAGGCCACTCAAAAAAATGTTTATTGTGTCCACTCTGATCTCCGACATACATAAATGCTCCATACATGTACAATGCCTACCATGAATTGAATAGGAAGAAAGTAAACTTGCGATTTTCAGTGATTTTGCCGCAATGATTGTTGACTGTTGCAATTTCATTATCTTAAAATAGAAGTTCCTTCAATGTCAAGATTTCTGAAGACAGTTTTTTTTTATATTGTAGCTTGAATGCAGAAGCGAGGTGAATAGGCTCTGAAAGAAGATTTCATTTTGAAGTTAAAAACTAGGGCAAGTTCAATTTGAAAATACTTTGGGAAAAGCATTTGAGTTACGGACTGATTGTCACAAAGTGTAATTTTCTTTACAACAATTTCGGCAAATATTATTATTTGAGATTTGTGGATTTTTTGGCCTCACTGGTCAGAGCATAGTTATTTTTTTTTTTGGACAGTTAAGCCTTGTCAAAATATGTAGAAAAATAATATAAAAGTTTTTCTTTAAATACACTTAAAGAAACCACCCAATTTTCTGATTTGTTACGTTTGAGTGCATTACTGTTTCCTTATTTTAAGATATTTGTGATCTGTTAGCTATTTTTCGTTTCTTCCTTTACCATTTCTAGCGGTGCCTCATGAGACTTTGTTTCGTCTTTGTATTCTAATATTGATTATGTGATCACTAATCTGCCGTCCTTGGCATAAACGCACTATCTGACATTTTTTTTTAATTTTTGAGTTAACAACGGATTTGAAAACTTCATACTCTATTGTATCATTCTACAAAATATGAAACACCTATCTTTTGTAGAAATATGTTAAGCGCCCATCTACGAAAAAAAACGCAGCCATTATTTATCATATCTGCGGTAGATCGGGCGTTTATACCATATTTACCGCAGATAGGGCGTTTATGCTAAGTAATATCATTATTTCCTTGCATTTCCCACAACGTTTCATAACACATATCATAACAGTATCAATTGAAATAAAAGCGATGTGAATTGGAAAATTAAATTTAAAATGTTCTGTGTTAAATTTAACTAAACATACTAAACTAATTCACTAATGCAAAGTATGCTAAGAGCCCAGCCGGACAGCGCCGCTTTCAAGCAGTTTATGCTGAGATTGAACAGTTTGCTGCTTTTGCTTAGATCAGGTGATGGCCATAATGTCCTGGCCACACTGCAGTCCATCCTGTTTTTTTAACTTTAGCTTGGCCCATATGGCGGCATCTAATTTGCTTGTGGTGTCAGCAATTGACCGTAGAACAGTTATACGGGGGCTATTACTAGCTCTTGAACCTTTCCTCGCGCTGGCACCTACGTTATCCGGACAGGAATATGCCTTGCCTTTTCATTGAGAGCCACACTGCAACCGTTAACAGTTTTTGCTGACGACGCGAATCGTCGTTGGTTTGGTTCATATTCCGCTAATGGACTCAACAGCATATACTTCAGACTGAAAGACAGTAGCATGGTTCGAAAGTATACATCACAGGTTAAGATCCAAATCTGTAGTGAACACGGCCGGGAAAACTCCTGTGTCCATCTCTCACCTTTTTGTGTAAATCCAGACGCCACCATCGGTGGTAGCTCCCTTTTTCTTCCAGTCTGTTCTTGTGGGTATCTTGAACTGGAAATCCCTGCCAACACTGAAAAAAATCCACATAGCGTCCAGAGCCATGTAACATAGCGCATTAATTATGGTCCCATACGCCATGTACATAGTACTCTGAGCCATGCAATATGGCTCCCAGCGCCATAATCTCAGAATCTACATAGCGCGTGGTCCCATGTCACATGGCGCAGCATTTATGGTGCCACACGCTATGTACATAGTACCCTGAGCCATGCAGTATAGCTCCCAGCGCCATAATTACATGGCGCAGAAATTATGGCCCCACACGCCATATTACATAGTGCCATGAGCCATGTAATATGGCTCATGGCACTACAATTATAACTCGCAGCCATACTGTGTGAGGGGATCTATAAATGGCAGCAAGTGATACTGGAGTATCGTCGATAGATCGAGAACATTCTCAATCGGCTAAGGGCGCATATTATTGAATGGCTCCTTCGGTGACTCTAAAAGCAGCCAGCGTCTGTTTGTTGCAAGCAAGTGACTTCTCCGTGTGCTCATTTATGGTAAGTAGCACTGTTTTGACTGATTTGCTTCTTCAATGTACTATAGTCCTCCACGCCATGTACTATAGTCCTCCACGCCATACAGTATAGTCCTCCACGCCATACAGTATAGTCCTCCACGCCATACAGTATAGTCCTCCACGCCATACAGTATAGTCCTCCACGCCATGTGTTATAGCTCTGCACGCCATGCACTATAGTTCTCCACGCCATGTGCTATAGTCCTCCACGCCATGTGCTATAGTCCTCCACGCCATGTACATGGCGTGGAGGACTATAGTACATGGCGTAGAAGACTATAGTACATGGCGTGTAGGCCTATGTACTTTTCGCCATGTATTATGGCGTGTGGCGCTATATTTTATCACAATCCCTAAATCGACTATGTACATGGCGCCAGAAGTCTATAAATTATGGCGTCTGGCGCCATGTGTTTTCTCAGAGAAGATGCATTATTTTGCTCATGTGGTTCGTGTCTTCTGTAACGAGCGCAAATTGTTTCCGGCATTCTGTATGAATACCGCTGTAGCCTCACTGATTTGAATCGTTCCACATGCCGGAAATTTTGGCGCGTATCGCCCCTAAACTTGCGTTTCTGAAGATGAATCAATCTGGGGGCATAAGTCTCAAAATCTTTTCTAACCCAGCCGTTGGGGCGGTTCTTAAAGCACCCGTAATGCACATGTAAACTTTTATTTGCAGTCTTTCTTGTTAGCTCCTTTATATTGGTCTTACGCTCCGCTGCCTTCCATCACACAATCGCTCCATACAAAAGTGCTGCGCGAGCCTTACCTACTCTATGCTTCACGTTAGTCCCCCAGTTCAGTTCCCTGTCTTGTATAAGGCCCAAATATTTAACACTATATACGCCAGCTGGCGTATGTGCACCCTTCACATACGCCAGCACCTCAAAGCTACTGGCCCTTAAATTCTCCAGTATTCCGTTGGCTGTCAGGATCCAGAAAAGGGGAGATATAGCCCCTCCTTGTGGTGTTCCGGTTCCAACCATGCTTTTCACTTTCGCCTCCAAAAAGATAGCCTCAATCTGACTATTCTTGAGCAAGTTCGATACCCATATCACCAGCTCCATATCGAACCAAGGCATCGGTGATGCTCGCAACAGTGACATTATTGAAGGCCCGTGAATGTCTAAGAAGGCTGCCAACGTGAATTCCTTTTGCCGCAAGGATTTTTCTATTGTAACGACAACATTTTGTAATGCCGTTTCTACTGATCTGCCCGCTAGATACGCGTGTTGATCAACAGAGTGTCTCGCGATATCAATCGAGCACTTGCTGTGCAGATCAACTAGCATCTCTAGTGTTTTGAGCAGTCACGATGTTAAGCTACCCTGAGGCGGAGGCATGCGGTAAAAGTACACTGTTTGCTTTTTGAAGCACGATGGGCGATATCTCATCAATCCATGTAGCTTTGGAAGGTCGGAATGTGCCTATAGCCCATTCAATCTTGACCTCATCTACTATTTCCTTGATCAACTACTCGGACTCGAAATACGTCCCCACGCGGTGCTGTGCGAGCCGATTCCGGGAAGTGAGTTTCCAGTAGCATGTCTAAACATTCTTTCGGGTCTTCCACCCAATTCCCGTTTTCGCTTCCCAGAAACGTGCTTAGGTACACTGGGAGTAATGCTTAGGACCTTCCTGATTCGAGAAGCCTCTGTACTTCCTTCAATGTTTGCACAGAATTCCCTCCATCAGACGCGCTTGGCTCGTCGTATCTCCTTTTTGAAGAACGACAGCTCTTGCTTGTATCGGTCCCAATTTTCAACGTTTCTGGACCGCCTTGCGTTGTTAAACGTCCTTCGCGTGCGACCTCTAGTGCGACATTCCACCAGTTTTTTCGGGGACACGTCTTTGAAATCTGACACTAAAATTCCTGGTAATCGGTTCACCTGCTCGTTAAGTCGTCCTGGACTCGTCAAATCCAGATCGTCTAGTGCACTGAGGTATCAATTTGTTTTCCACTGGTGGTCCGAGAGCGATGGCAGGTTAGAAATCGGCCAGCTATGGACACTTTCCATTATAATTGCAGTTGCCAGGGTAATATCAATTACCTCAGCCCTGTTTCTAGCAATAAATGTAGGTTTGTTACCTTTATTGAGATATTGAAATTGGTTGACGTTAAGGAATTATAACCTGTTCCGAAACTTTTTCTCACCAGTGTATATCATGACTTAACTCTTTTGAATTTAAGTATATGCTACAACAATTAGATAATAGCGTTACACATAAATAAAAGAGAGAAAATGTAAATAAAATTACAAGCAAGTTGAATACTTTATTTGAATATTGTTGTAAATAGGGCGGATGTAATGAGTAAGCTTATATTGGACACTGAATTGCCAATCAGGCAGTCTGAAATGACTTAGCTGAAGACAATATTGGCACATATCAACAAATAACAACATCGGGTCCTTCAGTATATTGCACAAATTAAATCGGCTAGTCCTAGTAACTAATTCATTTTTCCTCGAGCATAATTAATTTTCACAATCGAGGTAGTCACAAGAAGCTGTCGTTACAATCTTTAAAAAAAAAATAATCTTCTCAGTTCGATGTACCGCACGAAACAATCAATTGAAAATTACTAGTATTCTCAATCTAATCCTCTGTTGTCAATATTAACTTCGTTCCACTCTATTTGCAATTTATTTTTATCGAGTCTATCTTTGGCCTGGTATACACCAAACAACTCGTGATGTGGGCTTTTAATGTGAATTGGAGAATGCTCAATCATCATTTATACCAACAATATCACCGCGACATTCCTCGTATTGGTTTTGTTTTGCTTGTTCCCTAGTTTTTCGTCGGGCATCCGGTGTAAGAAGCTCCGCCCGGGTCCTTACTTTTCTAATATCAGCAATGTTTGATTGCCTCCTGAATAAATATCCTACAGGCAGATTTCCGACTTATGTTTGAAAGTGTATGGGAGAAAACTTTCGTTCGCTGCCACTGGAGATATGTCGACCCAGATCCTGAAACAGATGAGAAAAGTGGGACTTATATTAGAAAACCAATGGAGAAAAGGATGCGAGCTCTACTTTGAAAAGAACCGGGTCATCCATAACATGAGAGTGTTTTCCTGCAGTATTATCGAAATCATATGTCGAATTTCTCGAATTTCACAGGCATAAATCGCTTATCGAAACTTACTGCTTTATGTAGCAGTAGAGCATTTTGTATCCTTGCAATTAATGTATTTCAGCCGTCAGCCTAAAATGCGTCATTATTCTGAGCATTTTTGCTTTGACATTCTTCAACTCTAATAAGCATTTCCCACTGGGTGGGTCTTATCATTAGTTTCCACGTGAAAAGTTTCTGCTCAAGCAATAAACGAAACATGTCAATGCTCTCCTTCCCGAAGAAGTCGAAATCCCAGTATGTAGCTGTGTGCAACGTGGATTTTGCTGGCGCGGTGGGAAAGTAATCGACCTTTGATGGGTGAATTTCTTCTGAATTGTAACTTGAAGCATATGCGCGTATGAGACATGTGAGATTTGTGTCAACAAGTCAAACTAGGAGACCTCGAAAATATGAATTGTACATTTTTATGTTTGATTGAGTGGAATAAGCTTTTATCGGATAAAATTTTGTTTGCACACAAACACAACACATCTGACGGCATTAAGTAAAGTAGGAGCAGTGTGGCCAGATTGGGCTATTTCCCGCCAATTGGGCTATCTAACATTTGAATTCGTGGGACGTTTTTTCATTTCGCGGGTTGGCGGTTTCTGGGCTACCTATTTTTCTGAAAAACTATATTTGAACTATACAGTAAAGCCTACTAATCGGGACACTGTATGATCGAACCACCTAAACAATTGAACTATAACATCACCGCACATACTATTTCTTGAAGAAAATTCACTCTGTAATCGGGCAACCTCTAAAATTAGACCGTGAACCAGATTAACAGCACAAAAATTTTCTTAGTAGAACTTGCTAATCGGACCAAAAACGGTTTTAAGACCAGTATGAAAAATTGTGCAAAAATGAGTTTTCCAGAAAAATATCCCGTTCAAGGTAAAAAATTTTTTTTTGACAATTGCTGCATAATTTTCTGCTGAAAAATTATTTAACGTTATAGATAGCTTGAATTTTATTGGTATTCTGACAATAATAAAATATTGATTTATTTGAGCATTGTTGTATGTTTTCCCTTTAAGCAAGTATGAATGAAATTCAATTGATAATTATGATGTAAATATTTGAACGTTTGTTCAGGCAACGTCAAAAATTTTCCACTATCCGGCCAGATATTTCACAGCAAAGCCCGTCAAATCACTACAAAATTAAACCAGAAAGCATTAAACAGAAAGTTCAAATCCGTTAAAAATAACTACAATATTCACTATGTCACGCTTTGTGGCGAAGAAGCTGATGTTGATTTAGACTCAGTTCAGGAATTTCATATGGAAAACCATTTTACATATGGAAAACCTTGAAAGAAATGCGTGACAGTTGCAATGGAAGCTGCATAGGAAAAACCGAAAGACCAAGATTGTTGGGAACAATTGACATTAAGCAAAGTTTGGGCACATGCCATAGCAGCTTTTGTTAATTTCGATAGTGAATTCAAATCACAGTGATTAGAAATTCTATGACCTAGTTTATGCGAGAATGTATGTGTATTTATACATTTACATATATATGTTTGATTGTCGACGACGTCGACGAATTCGAAATAAAGGTAATCCTGATTTGGGATTATACCTGTCAGGACGTCGTATAAACTGTCAAATTCGGATTTCAGCTCAAATCCTAACAGTTGGGTTTACGCCAGATGACTGTGTGTGAGTGTGTATATAAATCTATGTAAATGAAAGTGATTTTTCAACATGGCGACTTTTGGTAAACGCTGTGCACTTGGTTTGTTATTCTTTACCCTCTTTGTGGAATTCATTCTTGATTTGGAACGACGCCTCAGAAAAAACAAAAACGAGTTAATAAAATATTCAGCTATCGCTAAATGTTTCTCACATTCATTCTTGCCTTCTTCGTACGTTAACTGAAATGTTCAACGTAACCTAAATTTCCCATCTTGCCACATTTATACAGCACAGTTTCTTTTTGCATGTAAGCTAAGTTTGTATAGATATACGCAATTCGAATTTCGGAAAATCCAAAACCCATTTTCGCCCGTTAATTCGACGCAATGTTTGGGATCATCCCGAATCGGGGTTAAATTGGGATCTAACTAAGTCAATGCTTACAAATTAATCATTTTATTTCAAAGCACACTTCAATTCGAAACGTCGCTTGGAGACCCACAGGTGAAATTGTTTGACGTATGTATATCTCCTTTTGAAAGTATTTAAACGTCTAAACATAATGTTAACAGCTGATCGTCTAATCGAAAAAATAATTTATTTCAAAACTTGCGTTCATAGTTTTGAATGCATGAAATCGGATAAAATATTTACATTTTAAATAAAATATTCAGCCTTTTTAGCCATTAATACTGTTTCTTATACTAATTGAAGTTTTGTGCCATCCAAATTTGCAAGTTTATTTTCTCTGTGAAAATTCTCTGGGAAAGTCCTTGAAAAAATAAGTGGCCTTCTACACTTATTTTTTCAAGGACTTTTCTAAAATTTCCACACAATTCCTGTAATTTATTCACATTTTTCCCTTTTCAAATACGTCGTGAATAAAATTTTATCTGTATATGGTATCGAAAATTTTTACTGTTTCAAACGACTTCTCTGCTACAATAAGAGTTTTTACGGATTTAAATATTATAGTTTAATCAGCTTAAGTGAATTAATTTAGTTATAAATGTGGTGTGGCGGTTTTTGAGCTACAAATAAGAAATTTTGGCTATTTCGGGGTATGAAAATTTGAAATTGCGCTATATTTTCTCGCAAATATCTGGCCACACTGACTAGGAGTCACTTTTATATAAATGCATGCAAAATATACATGCATATATGTATGTATGTCTCAACCAATAAACTTCCAAGTAAATGATTCACACAGTATCTGCATACAGCTCTTGTAAAAAAAAATAAAATTGCGGGATGGAATTTGCGAGTTAAAAACGGCTTTCATCGATTTCTTCAACTGAACTTACATACTTTGCCCCTTTTCGAAGTGACTTTATTGCATTACGTAAAGTAATAAATCGAATTTCTTAATCAGAACTCCACAGTACAGATCGATATGTCTTCAAAGAAAAATAAAAACAAAATATAAGAGAAAAAAAGTATAGCCAGCTTAACTACGTAACAATAGCATATCGCTATTCTTTTCGAACGTTTTCTGCCTGCTTGATATTCAGATCATTGACAGTGAATGGTTTTTATATTGCCTGATAAAGTTTGGATGGGAGTTGGTTACAAATGAAAACGATACAAATTGGAAAGCAGTAAATTGAATTAGACGTAGAATTTTTTTTTGCATCTTTAAGAGAACAATTTGGAAGTTTGAAACAATCGAATAATTGCAGAAAAAAATGCCAACAAGAATTCGCAGCTCCATTTTTGTTTGATTCCTTTCAAATGTTCCGTATGCGAAGGTTCAACTCTTAGTCCACAATGAACAACGCAATGAAGTTATTATCCTCAAATAATTAGCAATAAAAAGACCAATGAATGAACATCTTAGACATACCATCGACCGACGTGAATGTACTCGGCTATGGACGTGTTCTACACCCCAATTTCCCTTTTCATTTTTCATCTTCACTCTCAAGTTATTCTACATAATTTTCAACAGATTTTATCTGATGTGACTTCGTATTTAAAAAACAAAAATAACAATGATAACAGTAATTTGGAGTAGTCTTCCTGCTTTCAGCCGTCATTGTCTCTATCACGTTTAATGGTTTTTTGTCGAAAGAGAGGGTGCATTAGTAGTGAGTAATGAGTATGTCAGGACACTGAGTATCAACGGCACGGCGACTGGGAGGTAAGGTGGTAGCGACTAAACGCTCTAATGATGTTCATCATCAGTTGCTAATACCTTTATGGGATTAATTTACCCTTGATGTTTTGGTGCTTCAGGACTTCGATGAAAGAAACATAATGAATTTAGGAAGTGATGGGGACATGGAAAAATTGGTTTCGTAATGGGGTGTTGTGCATGTTAATATTTTTGGAGAAAAAAACCTTGAACTGTCAATTCATGTAAGCCAAATTTTTAAAGTTTGGAATTCGCGAATTAGCCTATTAGTCCAGTCATCAAGCTGATTTTTTGTATATACCTTCATTTTGGGGTCCTCAAAGTTGCCTCAAAAGTCTCATAAAATCTCATGTCTGCGTCGAAAGTTATTCAAGGTCAAAGGTGATAAAAAACAGTTCCAAACTCAACCGTTTTTCCGATAGAGGGCGGTAAGCGCGCAGCACTCAGCCATATGTACTGTAATGCAAGGTCAACCGTGAATACCTGTGAATACTACCTTTAGTTTTGAATTATTTGTATTATTTATCAGTAACCTATTTTTAATATTTTCATTGAATTATATTTACCTTCTTTGTGTGATTTAAAAACTAATTAAATGAAATACTATTTGTATGTGTAAATTAATTGAAAGTAGATTTTAAGTAGATATTTGAGAGAATCTTAAATTCCCGTATAGTGCAGCACATCAATGAGGCAGCAATTTTAGCTCCAATTTAGTACGGTTTCCAAAAACGCAGCAATACAATAGCGACCACATTAGACGCGGTCTAATTCATTAACAGTTCATTGAATAAAGGTAACTATGTAGCAGCCATTTTTGTTGATCTCAAGAAGGCTTTTGACACTATTGATCACAGAATTTTGCTTCAACGTCTCGAAAAATATGGCCATAGCAAGAAGTTTAATTCTATAATAAGAGATTATCTATTAGATAGGCGGATTGTGACAAAATAATTACAGTGCATCAGTCGGGAACGTTTCATCAATTTAAGCATACCGCAGGGACCAATTCTTGGACCAGTACTATTCATCTTGTATGTGAACTGCATCTAACATCTCCAGCTGTCTGGCAAATTGATCTTTTTTGCTGATGACACACTTCTTTTATATTGTGGAAAGGATGAACCATCTCTGGGAGTATAAAATTAATAGATATATAGAAACACACCAAGTGTGGCTTCGGCATAGCAAACTGGTTATAAACGTTAACAAGACCAAGTACATCAATCAAATATGTTGGTTTAATCCTGGATAAGAAAATGTCATGGTTACACCACATTAACCACATCTGACATAAAGTCGCACCAATGATTCCAGCTTTAAGAAAATATGAGTTCTTAGAAGCCAGAACTATATTAATGATGTTTAATGCTTATATACTTTCAACTATCACATACGGAACTATTTTGTGGAGTCAGACATCAAAGCAAAACATCAAGTTGATTGGAAGACTTATAAAATTATGTTTAGAACGCCGACTCTAACACCAACAGTTACTGTGTACACTCGAACAGGATTGTTAAATATTCAACAACTAGTTAATCTTGAAAGGGGAAAACTGATTTTTAACATCCGGAGCAACAATTTGAAATGGCCGGGTAAACTCGACTTGATGCATCACACACGGGAAATTCCACCACCAGAGGGCGAAAAGGTGGTAGAAGAGGTGAAAAATGGAAGAAAAATAGACAAAATTTACAAAAAAATAAAAAAGAAGATAACACAATTAAGAAAAATAAAAAAAAAAATAAAAGAAAAAAAAGCCCCAAAAGCGAACGCACAACCACAAAAACACAAACATACTAGCCCGACATCTATCGGCGAAATTCATGTAACAGCTGTGTGGTGCATCAAGTCGAGTTTTACCAAATGGCCTAACACCCCCTGCACTGTGTTGGAGATAACCGGGAAACCAGGGGTGTGTTCAATGTGCATGCTATAGCTGCTATTAGCTGCTAATTTAGCAGCTCTGGCTCTCCAATGTCACGAAATAGCTACTTTCTGATGCTTGCTATTTGACAGTCGGGCTGTCCAAGATTCCGGAATAGCTGCTAAGGTAGCAGCTATTCGCTGCTCGTAGTCTGGAGGGTAGCTAGAAAGTAGCTAAGGCTAAATGGCCGTGCGTACACAGCTGGCATGCAGTTCAAACGTCATTTTCAATTGGAAATTGAAATGAAAAGAAGTTTTTGCGCTTTTGTGACACAGGAGATGAGGAATAAATTTGAAAATAGTGACAGCATAAATTAAATACGGGCTTTTAAACACTTCAACTCAACTCGAGTTAAGTCGGCTTTCACACAGTGCAGCTCATCTTGAGTTTTTAGCAGGCGAGCATGAAACGCACTGATTCATGTGCCATCAAATTTTCAACGATTATTTTTTGCTCTTTTTCACATATATGACGTCAAAAGCCGGAAATAAGTGATACGTTTTAAATATGTTAGGAACATTTTAATGGATTGTGTAGCTGTATGTTGAAAACTCTTAGATTTCATACAGTTTCCAAAGTGCAATGGAAGTATTGAACTGATCCACGAAAATGCAAAAATTACAATAAAAAAATTGAAACAAAATTATTTTTGAATTTCCTGTGTAAAGGCTGACCTTCGTAGCAGCTCTTGGCTGTCCAATATCCATGGCTGCTTCACCTAGCTACTGCGAATTTTGACACTTGCTAAAGTGATGCTATGCTATGCTTTTGGAGCAGCTATAGCATGCACATTGAACACACCCCAGAACTGCTAGAAATCTATTTCTTGCAATTCAAAGAACGGATAGATTGAAGATGGACCCAATACAGCAGGCTATCGCATATTACAATTCATTGCCGAACTCGGTCAAATCAGCGAAAAACATAATAGAGTTCAAGGTATACTTGAAATGTCACATCAAAAACACCAATCCTTAATGAAGAAGAAACCAGAGTTTTTTGTACACTTTTCTCTGGACCCATGTCAATGAGGACAAACATATAACTTAGGGTATGAAGTTTAATTAAAATTAATAACATTTGTATCTTCTCTTATACAAATTTCCAATTGTCTGGGAGGAGAGGAGAAAAAAAAGTTTCGTATTCTATGCTTACACAGTATTATCATATTTCCTATCAACCAGAAAGAAGAAAATTGTTGTTCTAATTCGTGAAGCACATAAAGCGGCTCTTAGGCGGGCAATATTATTGTGGCAATATATTGAACAATATTAAGCGTGGTTTTTTGCTCCCCCTATCTATAACAGAACACTGCTGACGCATTGGGAACAACAACAACTCCCCCTTTACATAACAGGAGTTGTTGTTGTTGTCTCCAATGCGTCTGCACTAGTTAGCATTGTTCTGTTATGGATAAGGGGAACAAAAAAACGCGCCTATTATTGCTGGGCGCCCCAGACGATGCAATATTTTTTAGCAATATTTAGTTTTCGTTCGATTTTTCAGTAGCTTTTGACATTTTTGGCTCTATTACTCCAAACGTTGTTTATACCCCTAACGACGGTATACAACTGAGCCAATATTGCGTAATACTGACCACAGACGATGCAATATATTCTATATTGCACAATAAAAATCAAAACCCTTTTGATTCACTCAATATATTGCACAATCATTCAATATGATGCATAGACGATCAATATTACTGTACAATACTACATTTTGTACAATAATATTGATCATCTAGGGGCCGCTTAAGATGTCTACATAGTCCAGGGAAATTTAACATGGTACTTCGGAAAAATTAGGGTAAAGCTGGATTTTGGTGTGAACCTTGGTACTGGCGTGCTGAGCAACTTTTTATACGGAGTCAAAGGTCACCAAAAGTGACCTTTCCTTAATATCTCAGTAACGGTTACGTCTTCAGAAAAACAATGTATGACGAATTTGTAGTTTAAACAATTTCCTACAAAAAAGATTAGATAACATTTTCTTGTAAACATAACCATTTTTGGGATATATTGATCTAAACATTTGTAACTAACAGTATCGACTTTATCAACGGCATGTTTATATTATCCGATTTTGATTACGACTTGGAATATTTGTGAGTTTGTTTTTCTATGTTTAAGAGGCCCATAAAACAAACATTTAAACAAACTTATCTACCACACTTCAGGATAGGCGGAAAAGTGTGCTCCAAAAACTTTGCAATTTAAAGCGTAAGTTAATGCTCATTTAAAAGTACAACCAAGGATTTAGTTAATTTTCCCTTGAATTTACTGACAATTAAATAAATTTAATTTCGATGCAAAGACGCCAATTCGCTTTTAAATTAAGTTATTCTGTTTATGAAAAGAAATGAAAATAAAAATGAATATTTGAATCGAAAAAAAATAGTGTGAAAAACAATTTTGAACAAAATTTTGCCAGCATCAATCGCAGATAAATGTTTCGGGCAAACCTGAAACAATACTAGCTTTTCTCAATAAAACAACCTAAATTAACATTTGCTATTTCAGTCAACGAATAATGCAAGGGTTAAATATTTTCATTATTTAGCATTCGTCTACAAAGACACTCATTTAACCAACATAATTCATAGAACTCATTTAATACAATAATGTAACGAATAGTATTTACTTGATGCTGACTTTAATTATATACATATATTATGATATGCATAATTTTTTAGGATTCCATTTGGATCGGTCACTAACTACGCATGTGAAAAATTTCCATTGTACGTTTGCATTTCCTGAAACGAACAGCAAGCTAATAAAAGCTTTTTATCCAAACATGTATTTTTCGTCAAGTAGAGACAACCACCATACAGTCATGAGCACAAGAGAGGAACACTAGCAGATACAGTCAAATCTCGCTGCTATGCCACTCTCTTTGACAAAATTACCCCGGCAAAATTACATACAAAATAAATTTTCTATGCCACCCCCTAATGTCGCTACTATGCCACATTAAACTTTTCGGTATCTCTTTACACACGCACGTGTCACATTCATTTTTTCGGTATTTCTGTTACACACGCACGCACTTGTGCTCTTGTACTGTTGTGCTCTCGGGCTGAGTTCAGCGTTAACTCAGCTCGAGAGCCCGAGAGAAGAAGGAGATCATAGATGCCGCGAAGAATGAACCGAATCAATCTAAGCTGGCCAGAAGAATAAGCAAGAAATTGGACATCAAAGTCAAGAGAACCACCGTGAAGGGCATTCTCAACAAGAAGGATGCAATCCAGGCAACCCTCAAAGTTGGGAGTTCTATCGAAGCGCATGAAGCTAACACAAGTTCACAACCCGAAGGTCGATGAGGGCGTGCTTATGTGGCTGAAACAATCAACAGGGTAGAATCTGCCCGTCAGCGGTGATCTGATGAAGGAGAAGGCAATTAAACTGGTCGACCTGATGCACCTACAGAAATTCATGGCGAGGGATGGTTGGCTGGACAATTTCAAAAAAAAGCCAAGACAGTGCAGGGCGAAGCTGGAGAGATAAATTCGCAATCTCTTATTGAGTGGCAGCAACAAGTTCTTCGTCCCTTGCTCGGGTAGTTTTTTGCGGAAGACATCTTCAACCTGGACGAAACTTAATTCTTTTGGCAGCTGCTATCGAACAAGACCATGGCTTTCAGGGGGTAGATGTGCACTTGAGGAAAAAAGTAAGCAAAGAATCACTTTTATGGCTAGAGCAAATATGAGCGGCAGCGAGAAGGGACCTTTTCTGGTGATAGGCAATTCGAAAAAAAACCTCGTACATTCAAGAATAAGGAGATTTCGTGTGAAGTACAAGGCTAATTCGAAAGCATGGATCACGGCAGAGATTTTCGAGGAAATGTTGCATGCGTGGGACGGACGAATGGGTCAGCAAAACCGCCGAGTGCTGCTCTGTCTCGATAATTTCACTGGTATATACTGGCTCTCGATAATTTTCATCCCCACCTAAAATTGGACAACATCCAAATGCTCTTCTTTCCGCCCAACAATACAGCAAGCTTTCAAGCAAGGGATCAAGGGATTATAGAGAATCCTAAGCACCATTACAAAAAGCTCCTGCTGTTGCACCGGCTCGAGGCCATGGACGAAGGAAACGAGTTTAAGTTCACATTGCTCGATGCTCTGCACTTTACCCGACGCGTCTGGAAGCAGGTCAGTGAGTCGAAAATCCAGAACTGTTTCGCGAAGACTAAGTTCATCGAAGAGGAAATCCAAACGGAGCCAGAGGATGTTGAGGTGCTCGAAATCTGGGAAACTTTGCCTGCCGAGGAAAAGACACACGAAAACGAAACAATTAAGCTGTATAGTCTAAAACACATAACTGCGAAATGTTCGAAGGGGGAGGCGAACTTCTAAGTAGAATTTCGCAGTTGAATTTGGTGAACCACAACGTAGCAAAAATGTCGCTGTCAATACACTGACGAATGACCATGGGGCCAACCAAGGCACCAACCTAATTCATTTTTTTTTCTTTTGGTTTGCTAAGTCCTGTTGTGCGAGGATTAGGTTGGCTTATCATAATACATATTAGCCATCGCTTGTCTATTCCACCAGACCATTCAACCTAATTCAAGCAGACTTAATTGAACCTAGGGGTGAGACCAACCTGCGGTAGGTATCACCGATAACGAAACGAAAAAATTAGAAATTTGGCAAATTCTAACGCTTCGAAAATTTCGGCCGCCGGCATTGGGGGCATTACAATACAAAACAGTGCATTCTAATTTTTTGACAGCGGCTTTTCTCCGCCCAGTGCGAAAAATCGTTTTATTGTGATTCAGGCATATGACCGACGAGCGCTTCGTGACTGGCGGGTCTTTCATGTTAGAGGCGATAGCGGACTAGGTAGCCCACAACGAGGAGCCGGTGGAAAAAAATGACAACGAGGTAACTGTCGAAGAGGAAAATGTTTCGGGCGCAGAAGCTCATGCAGCTGAGTAGCCGGAAGCTCAGTGTCATCCAGGCGTGTGATCGGCTAGACAACGCAGTGCACGAAACCCGCCGAAATAATAGGCGTGTTTTTTTGCTCCTCTGTCCAGCAGAAAATAGAGTATATGCATTGGAAACAACAACACTCCTATACCAGTGAATTCATTAGTACAGAAATTCTATTCCTCATTGGTAGTTCACGTGCTGAACTATAGAATCTGATAATAGAAAAAAGAAAAGCTCATACGAAGTTGTATTTTTTGCTGTGAGGTGGCTTTGGTTTTTTCAAGGTGGCTTTGGTTTTTTCAAGGTTATGTTGAATGTTTTGATAGTTAGGAAATTAGAAAAAGCCCTCATAATGTGTAAAAAGTTAAAAGAGGTAATTTTATGGTAGTTCTTTTTCTATTTTCTATCGATTGTGGTAGTTTATACTCGTTATTTTCTCCCTTTATTTTCAGCTGTTTTGTGCTACCACAGCGAATACAGTAATTTATGTCAGTCATAGCGAATACACTGCTGTTTTGTACTAAATAGTTGCTTTTGCGGCAGAGTTCTATTCTCTTCTGTATCGGAGCAAAAAAACACACCTAATATGCGCCAGCCAACAATTTTTTAGAACTTTGGGCTTAACTGATCGCAAACTTGACAGAGTAAAGCCAAATACATACTATGTATAATCCTTCAGTAGTGTAACTAGTGTAACTTTGTAATGTAAATTTGAATTTAAACACACACTATGATGGAGAAACATTTAAAAAATTTTGGTTTCATTCAATCCCAAAGTATGTACATACTTTGATTCAGAAAAAGCAGTTTGTCAAGACCCATTCCCACTCGCTCTACTATGAACCGAGAATAGAACCGAGATTTCCCTGTACTGTAATTTTGTAAAATAAGCACTTCGAACGCTGTTGGTGTATGATTTCATTTGATAGATCCGACATCTTGCAATTCTTGGAGAAGATGTAATTTTCTTTGAAGTTTATTTCAATAATTGATACAATAATTAACTATTTGAGATCAGAACAGATAATTTTAGTTACACTTGGAAAAATTTACCTCTTCATATATGCATATTTATATGCGAATAAACTAGAAGAAATAAAATCTATTGAAGATATGCAACCACTGCTACAAACCCTTTTCAAATATCGCAAAAATCGTACAAATAAGCAATGCAACATTTAGATACATCATTCTATGAACTTGAGCCGAATTTCACTTTATTCTAGGAGATTTACTTCGTCTAACGCCTTCTGGTAATCACTTTCCTTGAACCTAATTGTTTCTTGATGTTTCCCATCTTTATCAACGATAATCAGCGTATGAATCTTATCGATTAGCACTTCTTCAATATTATCTTGTTCACATTTCACCGGATTATTGGGTTTGCAGGCATCGCCACCTTTTTCATTAGCTTGACAACCTTGCATTGGTCCATTCAGATTTGTATTCCTCTGACCCATTGCCAGCAAGCTACAGATTCTTTTCTTCAAGTGTTTCGCTGACTTTTCTTTCACTGCTCGTCTATAGCTGTATCGTCTCCCTTCGCCCACTAAATTCAAGTACACCAACGTAATAGTGTAAATAATACATACGAGAAGCACGAAAGCTGTTATTATAACTAGGATAACTTGGATACGATCATAATATTTCATTACTTTTTCATGGCCCCGGGATCTTCAGGGGCCTTTTCAAATTTTGCAATTTTACAACAAATTTAGTAACGTTCGATTTAAGTCTTTAAATTTTTGCGGCATAAAATTACTCGATTTAATGAAGTAAAAAATATCGATCAGTCATTTTTCCAAAGAGACTTGGATCCTTTAGGCATATTAGTGACACATCATCTTCATTCGAATTTCGAATTTTGTTCTGATTTCATAATAATTTCTTTACTAGTTTGAAAATTTTCGTAAGATGTCGAAATTGATAGTCGATGCAATTGTTTGTGGGCTTGGTTTTATAGTTTTGATTATTCTGTGTCTGTTTAGTGTCCACAGTCCAAGACAACGGTCGCACAAATCCCGACGACGATGGGGCCGCAACTACCAGATGCTCATGGATAAACGTCCGTATTGTGAAACTATTGCGCGAGATATCTCAAAGCGTAGGCCGAGAAAGATGCTGCAACTAACAAATGGTACGTGTGATAATCCGGATGTTGCCACTAAGAATGCGAAGGACTCGAATGCAAACAGGAGTTCCAGCGACAATGGGCCCTGTTCGAAGGAAATGATCAAAAAAGCCCTAATTGAAAATGATATGGCTCGGCAACGATTGATGTCAATGTTGTGCGGCCTCAATTCTTATCGAGATGCATATTAGTAAGCAAATTATAGAGTTCAATATGCTGTAAGAAATATTATGAATAATATAAATGTACTTTTAAGATTGTAACAAGCACGGCTTTATATTTCGAATGTATTTTAATGTGTTTTTACAATTATGTGATGGAGACCCCAACGGACAAAAGAACTCTCTTACGACAATTTCGGAAGGCCTTTGGTCGTCCCTATTTAAGCATTTAGAAGGACTCAGACACTAAAATGAAAAATTATTGCAATGAAAAAAGCTACCAATGAAAAATTATTGCATACAACGGAGAATGGCCTCGAAACGAAGTTCCTTTACTTCATCAATAAGCTTCGGTTTTATATAAGCGTGAAAACAACTGTCAGACACTGATTTACAAATAATTGACAAAAAGTTTGATTTTCCTAGTTACAGTTAAAGAAAAGTGTTTAGTCAAAAAATAGCCTTTTTTTATAATATCTCGATCAATATAAAGTTAAAAACATTATGCCCTATAAAACTATTGTTTCTTGTTGCCTGCTGTCACGAAGTCGTAGCAAATTGTTGATCCATCAGGCAGTACAGCAAAGAATACAGATGTTCCACAAGGTATAACGACCCGTGGTAGACCCCCCGTAATTTCGAGTATTTCGTAGGTCCGTGAATAATCACTGAATATATTGATTCTAGTCATCGCCCATCTAGTCTCGATGATTTTAGGACGCGTTTTGGGCAGATGTGCGCATCTTTCAACGTGCGCTTTTCGGCAAGGAGGCTTACACACTTTTATTGTAGGCTTACTGTACGTATTCGGAATCTTACATGATGACATAATTTTTACGACCTTAGCCCGGGTAGGCGACGACTCACGTTTGCTGGGATCCGAACAAGCTTTAAGAATTGATGTAGGACGGCACTTCGATAGGTCAGCAGCACTCTTTGATTTTTTTAATTTGTCTATTGGAAAGACAATGTTACGCCAATAATCTGGCAATCAAATTATTCTCACCTGCAAACGTTTTCATGCACGCAAATGGCCGTTTCAAGCCAGTAGTGCTTTGCCTTTTAACAGCTGTAGAATATTAAATAAAATTCAGCAGTATTATTGAAGAAATAATTGTGAGTACCTGAACTGCAGCTATATGACGGTCGGATCAATGAACAAGAGCTTCGAACATTTTCCAGCTTCTTTTCACAACTGCCTGCAATTTGTTTCATTATAGGATAAGTAGTCACAGAACAAATGGCAAATTTCAGATAAGAAAAATTATCAAGTTTCACTGTTGCTTTTATACTTAAACAAATGCATAGCAAAAGACTCACTCGGCAAAACTTCTACGGGAATGATATTGACATTTGATCCCGTTACATTACACCTGCTGTCTAAGCAGATCAAAGAAGTAATACAGCTGTCAGAACTTGATGAACTCAAATTTATATCCGCAATGAAAGGGAACTTTCCAGTCAAATCGCACACGTTTTTTATGCCGCAAAAGTATAGAATTTTGTCCAGTCCAGAAAGAATCCACTCGTCAGGAAATGGTCCTAAAGAGGATCTTGGTAGTGACATGTTCCCTAGATCCATGCCGTAGGGGCATCGCGGACATATATTGTTACAGCTAAGAGACGCACAGCTCGGTACTTGCCGCATTTTTACGCTTTTGCTGTTCAGATACTTGAACGTATGTAGATTTCGGGATTTAGCTCGAATTTGGTTAGAAAATCAAGAATGGAAGACAGAGGAAATAAGAATTCGCAAAAAAAAGTTCAAATCAATCAATCATGCTATTTTGGAGGAAGTGATTATTTTGAATCTAATATTGACAGTTGTAGGTTTCATCCCGAACAGGTGTATTTCTAGATTGATTCAGCTATTTTACGAAACTCATTATTTGATTCATTTGTGTTGTCTTATCGTAAGAAACAGAAGTCAAGTATAGTTTCCCGCCGAATTATAAGTTATTCAAATTTTTTTTACCATGAATGGTACTTCATAAAGTTGTAAAGCAAAATAAAATGGATTCTTTTTAATGTAACACTGTCTGGTGGCCAGCAGTAAATAAAACCACCTTTGTCAGCATGGCGAGTTCAGCGGTTGGCGGCTCTCTGCACTACAGGTGCGTTAGCCTCGACTCCTTTGTCTGCTCTGAACGTCCTGCTTCATCTCCCTCCGCATAATCTCTTTGTTAGAGGCACTGCCGCAAAAGCTGCTGTCAGGTTTTGGGGAATCAGGACACTTCGAGTCAAGATCTTTCGGCCACAGCGGCATTGAGCGGGGATACGCAGGAAGCACTGACTACCTGGTTCCCATTCTATGCTTTGATCGGGGATATCTTGGGAGATGGGCAGGAATGGAATCAGCAAATAGGCGCAGCAGCTCTTAGCATCTAAACAGACAGCTCTAAAACAGCTGCAGGAGTGGGTGCTGCAGCATATTCTGCAGATGCAGATATGGAAGCAGCTTTAAGGTTTTCAAATCACTGTGGTATTTTCCAGGCGGAGGTTTTTACGATACTTATTACCGCAGTTCTGGTATATGCCAAAAATACTACTAGTGAGGATATAAATATCTTTACGGACAGTCAAGCGGTGGTAAAAGCTCTGATGTCTCACACATAGAGATCAAAGTGTGTCCTCGACTACATTCAGGCTCTGCACAGACTGGGTAACAGCAGAAGAATCAGAATCTTCTGGGTTCCCGGTCACAAAGCCATTGATGAAAATGTGAGGGCGGAGCTGTTAGCCAAGCATGGGACTAGTCTTGCCCCTGACAGGAGCGGTAGGCATCCCAACTCTTATCCAAACGATTAAGTACTCAATCGGCTCCAAAATAATGCAAGGTGTGACGTGTAGGTGGGATGCAACTCAAACTTGCAGGGTAACCAAAATCTTGTGGGGGTCATACAATCATTATGCATCATTATTGGCCATTGTCTTGTAACAGCACATGCTATGAAAATGGGACTCCTAATCAGTGACACCTGTTGGATGTGCCAAAAGCCGGGGATCTCAGAGGCAATCCAGCATCTCCTGTGCCACTGTCCGGCACTGGGGAAAACCAGACTGCGCTAATTCCGTGAGCCCTGGCTGATAGATCTTTCGCACGCGGCGGGCAAAAGCTGCAGGACATCCTTCAGTTCGTGAAAAAGTCCCGAGACCTTCGATGGGCGCTTGGACTTAACTTTCTTTCTCGTGGTCCATTTATCTAGTATCACGATGGACCAATAGGACTATGTGTAGCCTTGTGCCAACCTAACCTGACCTAATGTAAAACTAGGCAGCAGCAATGAAACATCTCATACGAAATCAACTAAGGCAAACATTAAGCAATACATTCCTATACATCAATATCAAACAATGCCAGAGATAGTCTTGATTTTTTTTTTTTCCTCCTTCCTTCCACTCTCTCCATTACTCTATCAGCGTGCACAGTCCATGTGCACCATCTTACCCTCCAGTAAATTTTTCATAGTGCTTCCCAGACAACTAATTTGTTGGTATAAGGGACAGCATAATTCTTATCAATAAGATAGACTCACTTTTATTAACTTATTATTGTCTTCATTGTCTTGTGTCCAGAGAAAAGTATGGAAAAAACTCTGGTGTTATTCGTCATTGTGTGTTGTTAATTTTTATGTGCAGTTTTAAGTTTTCTTTGAATCTCATGATATTGGTTGAGTTCTTTAACGGATCTGGCAATGTATTGTAGAAGGCTATAGCCTGTTGTATTGGATCTAACTGTAATCTATCCGTTCTTGGTTTGCAAACTAAAAGGTTGCTGGCTGATCTTGTTTCTCTGCTAGTCAACTCTCCAACAGTTCGAGGAATATCTGGCCATTTTAGTCCGTTGTTGATAATTTGGTAAATTATTTTGCCTCTTTCAAGATTAATAATCTGTTGGATGCTCAACAACCCTGATCGAGTGTACACATCGACCGTTGGTGTTAAGGTCGGCAACCTAAATATAACCTTTATCGCCTTAGTGACAAGTCTCCCAATTAGCTCGATGTTATGCTTAGATGTTTGACTCTACAAGACTGCTCCATATTTAACAGTAGATAAGATAAACGCATTTAAAATTAGAAGTTGAGTGCCTTTTTCCAGGAAATCATGTCTTCTTAGTGTTGCGATAAATGGTGCAATTTTTTTCCTGATGTAGTTGATGTGATGGGTCCAGGACATCTTTTCATATTAGGATATTGCTGTATTATACAGCTAATATTGATCTTTTCTGTGGAAACAAACATATAGCTTTTCTCTTAATTTCGAGAAACAATTTTCTACGAGAAAACGAAAATTGTCCTGAAAGGTTTTAATTTTTTCGGATAACGAAAACTTGACATCACTTGCTGCAATAAAATCGAAGTACACGGTGATTAAAACTTAATTTCATTGATACTATTCAATCACAATCTAACTAAATTTACTACTACGCTAATTCTAGCTCAATTTCCTTCAAATTTTTCGTGAAATCGTTCATTTATTTAAATACATAAGGAGGTTATTCTCTCAACGCTATGGCCAAATTATTCAACGAGAGGATTATTAACTCCCTTCGAAAGTCCGCTAAATGCGATGATGATGATTCTTCTGCCTATGATCCAGGTGATACTTTTGTTATTCAACAAGTTGACGGTTGCAGCAAAAAGAAGCCAGTGTTTCGACGTAAAAATGGTGGTTGTGGAAAAGGGCATGGCGACTGTTGTTATTGTAAAGAGAAGACTGCGAAAAATTTCAAAACATCAATTCCAGTCGTGTCTACACCTGTCTCTGGGCAACGAAGTCACAATCAATACCGATCACAGCGCCTGCCAAAAGGATCTACGAAAACCGCACATCCACCAAAGAACTCTGACACTGAATCGGATCGAGATCATGTAGCAGGATGCGGATATCGCAAGGCATCAAAAGAGATGTTTTCAGATGAGTTGTCCGATGATGACGCCTTCGAGCCAAAATCTTCAAACCCGTTGATTACTCTTTTGGGTACGTGCCCTCAAAAAATACCGGGACTGTCCTACGATGGCTTGTGCTCCGGTCCTGATTATCTTGATTATAAAAATGTTTCGTTTTTTCGATCGATACTGGGCCCATATCCTGACGAACCATTGCTGGGAATGATTGATAAATTTTTGAGTTTCATTGGCTTTGGCGGTGGTCTTTCGTCTAAGGATATGAATCGACTTGCCCTGTTGGATGAAGTAGCTGAATACATGCCCGAGTATGATGAATAGTTTTTCTGTCTTCCACAAACTGACTCTTTTAAAGTTGTGATTGTTATGTGACTGGTATGAGTTTTTTTTATTAAAATCTATTGTAAGCTAACGTTTTGTCAGATGCTCATTGAAACTGCAACTGATCATACCGAAAAATTCAATAATACGGTAAAACTTTGGCAAATAATTCCAATAAGATCTCTGGAAGAATGAATTGGATCTGTGTATGTGGAAAAAGTGAAGTGAACGAGGTAAAAAAGTGAAGTTCTTCTCTACTGGACAATATTTATGTATTCGGAACAGGATAGAAAGATGTTATATTGCAGCGATTTTCGTTGAAATGATTAATGAAATTGATCTCACCGCATCAAGTCCTATTTAGAATTAAGGAATAAAATTTCAAAAGATTTCTGTTTTTGTCCATATATTTTTCCAGCCCTTTTTTTTTTAGCAATTTTAAAGTTTGTATATAGGTCCATTTTGACAAAGGCCTCTGTTTGATCTGAATCTGAAATGAAAGGAAATTAATAAAAGGCATAAACAAATATTCAATTAACTTACCTGGATGACAGTCGACGGTTCGATTGTCAGTTTTGACGTCGCGCAACCAGGCATAAAATCAGCTGACTTATAATGTTAAGGATGTGTTTTAAATTGTAAAATACTGGAAAACAATTTTTCAACAATATAGATGTAACGTTATTGGAAATGTTAACAATGTTAAATTTACCGAAATTTTCACTTAGAAATTTTTCGAGCCCATTGTCATGGTACAGTTGATTTTGAATTGAACTTTGAATCGGTCGAATAGTGTTGAGCAGTTTTTATCATAGAATTTTCCTTTTGAACTTGAATTAGTTGCATTTGATTAAATTGAATTAGTTGCATTTGATTAAATTGAATACTTGAATATTAAAGATAAATTGAATATTAAATTGAAACCTAAATAAAGTATTTTGAGTCGATTACAAAAGTGAGTTTTTGAATTGTAGTCATATTGAACATAAAATTTGGTCCTTCGAACCGGATAATCGTTTCGGTGTTAAAATTGGTGAACAAAGAAATTGAAATTTCGAATTTTGAAAAAAGTGATTGAACTTTTGAAATTATTGAACTTGTGAAATACGTTTAAAGTGAACATTTTTCGGGATTAGTGGCGTGCAAATCATATGGTGTGGTATGTAGATTACATTGCATTACAACATTTGATCCTATATTATATTGCATGTTGATTTCCAATATATTTCCTTGTCGTATTTGTCCATCAAATTTGAATTTATTAGTGCTGGTCAAATTGCTACTTTAAACTCGAAAGTAGTATATTTAGAAAATTGAACAGAAAATCAGTTCATTAGAAAACGTATAACGTTAATTTGAAGCTTGTGAGAACAAGTTAGACGTGAACGGAAAATCAGTTCATTAGAAAGTGAAATTTTAATTTGAATTTGTGAGATCAAGTTAGGCGTGAAAGTAGATAACGTGTATGTACGTGAATTGAAAATAGAAGTGATTAGAAGTAGTCGAAATTGAATTTGATTTGAATAGTTGAAAGATCATGGCGACGATTACTAAGTTGATCTTGCAGCAAGGTCTGAACTATGATCAGTTGGTGCGAATGCACTCTAATTACAAAAAAGATCCGAAGACACGTAAAACCGTCACTTATTTTACAAAATTAATAGAGAGACTCGAAGCTATTCAAAAGGCGTTTGAGAAAACTCATGAATCTATTCTCGACTCATTGACCGGCAGCGAGTCTGAGCTAAGTAATCCATATTTTAATGACGGAAAATATAGTTTGTTCGAAGAACTATATGTAACATTATATTCGGAACTTAAAGAGTCTTTGATTGAGGTACAAAGGGTCTCGAATACAGATTCTTCCGAAATTACCAATCGGCCAAAGAATTCGGAAGAAAATGAAATTAAACTTCCAAGAATATCGTTGCCAAAATTTTCGGGAGATTACGAATCGTGGATTTCATTTCGAGATCTCTTTAAGAGTTTAATCCACGAAAAAGCTTCATTAAGTAATGTTGAAAAACTTCATTACTTAAAGTGTAGTCTTTCGGGTGAAGCAGAAAGTCTGTTAAAACAATTCCAGATAACAGATACGAATTATCAAGTGGCATGGAAGGTGTTGGTTGAACGTTACGATAATAAAGCAACGTTAATGAACACACAATTGAAACGACTATTTAGTTTAGGGGTTGCAAATGAGTCAGCGGCATCAATTAAATTGTTACTAGATAGAACGGTCCAGGCAGTGCAAGTGTTGGAGAACATGAATATTAAAGACATGTGGCAAGCAGTAGTTGTATACATGACAACACAACGTTTACCTTCGGAGACGAGACAATTATGGGAGCAGCAGCAAGCAGCTACTGGAGAGTTGCCGACTTTCATTGAGTTGAAAGCCTTTTTGCAAAATCGATTTCGCGCTTTGGAGGCCTCTGGAGTAACTCATATTAGAGGAAGTTCACAAAGGAGGATTACAGCGTCTCACACCGGTAACATACAATCCTATCACAGTGACGTACAACAGTCGTGCACCATCTGCAAGGAAAAACATGGTATTCAGCATTGTATCCAGTTTTCGAGAGCCAATCACGGTACAAGGTTGCAATTAGTAAAACGCAATGGCCTTTGTATCAATTGTTTAAAAAAGGGCCATATGATGAGCAGTTGTCCAAGTACGTCACGATGCTTTAAGTGCAAGGGCATGCATCATACACTGTTGCATAGAGAAAATGTTGACACAGCATTACCAACGGGTCCTGAATTGAGGCAGCAACCGGGTCCATCGAATGCTGGTCTTAATATTAATTCACTAAACGTTACCGCCAGCAAAGAAGTCTTATTGGCTACGGCATTAGTTACCATCGAGTCACCTACTGGTCACATCCCACTTCGAGCATTACTTGACCAGGGCTCACAAGCGTCATTTATCTCAGAATCTGCAGTGCAACTATTGAAATTAAAAAGAGAATCTTCGAAAGTTAATGTCACAGGAATCGGTTCGAACACTGCTACAAAAATTAAAGGGGTTGTTCGAGTAAATTTAATAATACCACAACAGGATACGATCGAATTAGATGCTTTGATTTTAGAAAAGATAACAAATCTTTTGCCACCACGAAACATTACACCAGCAGTGTGGAAGGATTTAGGAAATTTAACATTAGCAGATCCAGGCTTCGACAAACCTGGTAAAATCGATCTACTACTCGGTGCTGATGTCTATGCAAAGGTGATACTTGGCGATATGCAGAAACTTAATATTGGTCCAATACTTCAAAACTCTAGGCTAGGCTGGATTATCTCTGGTGGCGTTCACCAAACAAATTCAAAAAAAGGCTATCAAAGTTTCAAAGTTGAAGTTACAGATGATATGAATATTAGTGATCAGCTCAAAAGGTTTTGGGAGCTTGAGGAACTTCAACCCAAAAGGGTTTTAACCAAGGAAGAGGAATTTTGTGAAAACCACTTTGTGAAAAACGTTACGAGGAATAATGATGGAAGGTATACGGTGCGACTACCATTTAAAGATGAAGATAGTAAAATTAATCTCGGAGAATCGAAAAACGCAGCGATAGTCAGCTTCAAAGCGTTAGAAAAACGTTTCGAAAAACAACCCGACCTGAAACTGGAGTATCAAAAATGCATTCAAGAATACATCGACTCTAATCATATGCAATTAGTAAAAGCACCTACGACTAATAATGTACCCATTGAAGATAATAGAATGAATTATTATTATTTGCCTCACCATGCAGTCTTCAAAGAAAGTAGTACGACGAAATTGCGAGTCGTATTCGATGCATCTCGGAAAACGAACAAAGGATTATCACTAAATGATATATTGTTGACTGGACCATCCATTCAAAATCAAATTATTTCGGTTGTCATGAGGTGGAGGCTCTTCCAGTATGCTTTCATGGCCGATATAGCGAGAATGTATCGCCAAATTAAGGTGCACCGCGACGACGTCGATTATCAACGAATAGTATGGAGATCGAACCCCAATGACGCACTTGATCACTATCGCCTAACTACGGTAACATTTGGCACAACGTGCGCACCTTTTCTCGCTATACGGACTCTGCACAAATTAGCAGAAGATGAGATGAATAATTATCCTACGGCATTTGATGCTATCAAGAATGATTTTTATGTCGACGATTTGCTCTCAGGGGGTCAAGACTTACAAGAAACTATCGACAAACGTGATGCAATCTTTGCTGTCTTAAAATCTGGTGGTTTTATTCTGAGAAAATGGATTGCGAATGACCAACGGATCTTGCAAGGAATTGCTAAAGAAGATATTGAAATGAAAAACTGTTTTGAAATGAATTTAGACCAAGGATTCAAATCCTTAGGAATTGTGTGGTATCCTATGAATGATTATTTTAGTTTTCGTCTGCAATTGAAAGGTTTAAATTTACCTTACTCAAAGAGACAACTGCTTTCAGAAATCGCTCAACTATTCGACCCAATGGGATGGCTTGCTCCAATTATTATCAAAGCTAAAGTCCTTCTCCAAACTTTATGGCTTCAGGGGCTCACCTGGGATGAACCTGCTCCTGATGAAATTATACAACAATGGTTAAGATTCAAAAATAATTTAAAGATGATAAGTGAAATTAAAATACCGCGATATATTAGAAACTCGTCATTATCTCAATTTGAGATCCATGGATTTAGTGACGCGTCAAAGGAAGCTTATGCGGCTGCTGTGTACCTAGTCAGCAGAAATATTGAACAAACTCACGTTTATCTCGTGATGGCGAAGACGAAAGTTGCTCCGATTCGAACAGTGTCAATACCACGTTTGGAACTATGTGGCGCTGTGCTACTTTCCAAATTAGTACATCAAATAAAAGAAACTTTAAATTTCCAACATGTTCAAACATGGTTATGGACCGACTCGGAAATTGTCCTCTCCTGGATCAAGGGACATCCGACGCGATGGTCAGTTTTTGTAGCCAACCGTGTCACTGAAATTTACAATACTAGCGGGAATACACCTTGGCGTCACGTGCCCTCGAAAGAAAATCCTGCTGATTTAGCAACTCGTGGTTTGGATGACAACGACACAATCAACAATAAGTCTTTGTGGTGGACAGGCCCATCTTGGTTGCAGAAAAACCCTGAACATTGGCCTAAAATGAAAACTGTAGAAATTACTAATTTGGAAAAACGGAAACATTTGAATGTTCACCTCTGCCTGGATTTATCTTCGGATACAAATGATATATTAAATAGATTTTCCTCATTTAGTCGATTGATTCGAGTTACCGCGTACTGCTATCGATTCTTCAAGTTAGCCAGAAAGAAGACAACTGATAAAGGATACTTAACGACGGAAGAATTACAACAATCTCGAAAATTTTGGATTATAAACGTCCAACAAAGGGCTTTTAAAGAAGATATTAACAAATTACGAAAGGGCGAACAATTATCGAAAAGAAGTCAGTTAATCAATCTTGTTCCATTTCTTGACGGGGACGGGATTCTACGAATCGGAGGGCGTCTGGAAAACGCAGATTTAACCTTCTCACAAAGACATCCGATCATCATTCCGAAAGCAGGGAAATTTACTGAACTGCTAGTACGACATATACACAACATCACGTTACATGGAGAAACGCAATTGATGCTCGCCACACTGAGACGAAACTATTGGGTTTTGGATGCAAGAAATGTTATTCGACATTCTAATCATAAATGTTTAATTTGCTTTCGAACTAAAGCTAAAATATCATCACAATTAATGGGAAATTTACCGAAGCCGAGAGTCACAGTTTCACGTCCTTTCACCCATACTGGAGTGGATTACTGCGGGCCAGTTACAATCAAAGATAGGAATGGACGCGGAAGTAAAACCCATAAGGGATACATTGCTATTTTCATCTGCTTGGCGGTGAAGGCAATTCACATCGAGCTCGTCAATGATCTCACAACGACCACATTCCTCGCTGCGCTCAAACGTTTTATTGGAAGACGAGGTCTATGTCAGCACATTTACAGCGATTGTGGCACGAATTTTGTAGGAGCTGAATCAGAATTGAGGAAAATAGCGACAAGAAATCGAGAAGCTGTAGGGTCCCGGAGTGGCCTTGAAATTACATGGCATTTCAACCCACCAGCATCACCACATTTTGGAGGTTTATGGGAGGCTGGTGTGAAGTCGATCAAACTACATTTACGCCGTATACTACGACATGCCACTCTAACTTACGAAGAATTTTCAACAACTCTAGTCCAAATCGAAGCCTGCCTGAACTCGCGACCTTTGTGCCCTCTCACAGATGACCCTATGGACACCAAAGTATTGACTCCAGCTCATTTTCTGATCGGAGATGCTCTAATTATGCCAGTAGAAGACGATCTGTCTGAAATAAACTTATCACGGCTAGACAGATGGCAGTTTTGCCAAAGATTAATGCAAACATTTTGGAAACGCTGGACAAATGAATATCTCGCAAGATTGCAACAAAGGCCTAAATGGCTCAAACAAGAAATCCAGCCTAAAATAGGAGATTTATGTCTGCTGAAAGAAGAGAACATACATCCTAGTAAATGGCCTCTCGCAAGGATCACTAACGTTCATACGGGAAAGGATATGATAACACGAGTGGTCACGTTATTTTCAAAAGGTAACTACTACAAACGTGCAATAACAAAAATTGTTCTACTTCCTACGCAATAACCGAACCTATAATATACACATATTGTAATAAAAGAAATGAAGCTGCAAACAAAACCATAGACAGAAATAGAAATGAATCGAATACAAAAATGAACTACGATGCCAGACAATACAGCACTTTACCCTTTCTTTCCTATCACTATCCAATCCTATCCAAAGTACATACCACACAAAATAAAAAAAAAAAAAACAATGCTAACGGTTTCTCAGTAAACCCTTGTTCGAGTTGGCGAGTCGGGGCGCCAAGTTCAAATAACCCCTCGGTTGGCGAGTGTTATGTGCCTGTACGGAGGAAATGCCACAGGTTACATTAACATCTTTACCCTGTCAATTCGAAGGCAGCATCTGGTGTTTGGGAGTCCATTTCGATAAGCCAACCATACATGGCAATGGAGCAACGACAATAGACCTGATAATCGGTAACTCAATATTGACGAAAGCATACTCAACTTTATTTTTACAGATATTAATACTGATCCGGTTGGACCAGCGGGGGGAGTATGTTTGATCTGAATCTGAAATGAAAGGAAATTAATAAAAGGCATAAACAAATATTCAATTAACTTACCTGGATGACAGTCGACGGTTCGATTGTCAGTTTTGACGTCGCGCAACCAGGCATAAAATCAGCTGACTTATAATGTTAAGGATGTGTTTTAAATTGTAAAATACTGGAAAACAATTTTTCAACAATATAGATGTAACGTTATTGGAAATGTTAACAATGTTAAATTTACCGAAATTTTCACTTAGAAATTTTTCGAGCCCATTGTCATGGTACAGTTGATTTTGAATTGAACTTTGAATCGGTCGAATAGTGTTGAGCAGTTTTTATCATAGAATTTTCCTTTTGAACTTGAATTAGTTGCATTTGATTAAATTGAATTAGTTGCATTTGATTAAATTGAATACTTGAATATTAAAGATAAATTGAATATTAAATTGAAACCTAAATAAAGTATTTTGAGTCGATTACAAAAGTGAGTTTTTGAATTGTAGTCATATTGAACAGCCTCTATTATGCTTTCAAGAAAAAAAAATCATCTAAATATATCTTTAATCATTTTCCCAAAGGTGTCTATGCGTAAATATATAGACAATCTGTTTTTTCCCCTCCTTCCTTCCACTCTCTCCATCACTCTATCAACGTGCACAGTCCATGTGCACCATCTTTGTCCATGTGCACCAGTAAGTTTTTCATAGTGCTTCCCAGACAACTACTTTGTTGGTATCAGGGACAGCACAATTCTTGTCAATATGATAGACTCACTTTTATTGACTTATGATTGTCTTCATTGACTGGTGTCCAGAGAAAAGTATACAAAAAACTCTGGTGCCAATCGTCATTGTGCGTTGTTAATGTTTTATGTACAATTTTAAGTTTTCTTTGAAAGTCACGATATTGCTTCAGTTCTTTAACGGATCTGGCAATGTATTGCAGAAAGCTAAAGCCTGTTGTATTGGATCCATATTTAGTCTATCCGTTCTTGATTTACAAACTAAAAGGTCTCTCCCACAGTCCGGGGAATATCTGGCCATTTTAGCCCGTTGTTGATTTTTTGGTATATTATTTTGCCTCTTTCGAGATTAATAGCCTGTTGGATGTTCAACATCCCTAATTGAGCGCACACGGAGCCCGTTGGTGTTAAGGTCGGCAACCTAAATATAACTTTTATCACCTTAGTGACAAGTCTCCCAATTAGCTCGATGTTAGGCTTAGTTATTTGGCTTCACAAGACTGCTCCATATTTCACAGTAGACAGGATGAAAGCATTTCAGAATAGGAGTTGAGTGTGTTTTTCCAGGAAATCATGCCTTCTCAGTGTTGCGATAAATGGTGCGATTTTATTCCTGATGTAGTTGATGTGATGGGTCCAGGACATCTTTTCATCCAAAGTCAATCGCAGGTATTTTATTGAATTGACCTTCTCCAGTTTAACTCCATCAATTTAAATACAAGGATTAATGGGGCGTTTATTTTTTTTTGCTGGAACATAATATGTTTGGTTTTGTGGACATTTATAACGAGCTTGGTCTGACGCAGCCACTTCAAGTATTTATCCAAATCCATATTTATTGTACTTTAGATGACCGACTCATCTTTTCCAGCATAAAACAGGAGCGTATCGTCAGCAAACAAAACTATCTTACCAGTAAGCCTGAGATCTTGAACGCTGTTCACATAGATAAGGAAAAATATAGGCCCTAAGATCGACCCCTGTGGAATACCTTTGTTTATAGAACATTCCTGACCGGTGTAGCTTCCTTGTTTTGTCACTATTCTCCCATCCAATGGGTAGTTTTTAATTACAGATTTAAATTTAAATGTAACAACGTTTCATACGGTGGAAGAAAGTACAAGCATTGAAAAATAACTCAGAAAAATTTGCAAAAAATACTCGAGAAAAAAAACACTGAAAATAAGCAGACAACTATACAAAAAAAAAACCCCCCAAAAACAAACACACAGCCACAATAAGACAAACCTACTAGCTAAACATCTATTGGTAAAATCGGTTAACGGTTATGGGAAAAACGTAGTCGAGTTTAGCCAAGAGTTCGAGATACGAATAAATTGTCCACTACTTTGACAATGATGAAAATTTTGAGTTTTATTGTTCCCGAAATAAACATGCGATATACGTCTTGTTTTGGGAATGTAGGAGCGAAGCATACAAGCATCCTATCCCAGTATCCTTTGAGGCCACGAATATCTCCCCCCATTCCAGGGGACAATGATTTTAGACTAATTGTTAAATTCTTGCATAAGTCATTAGCAGACAAAGAGTTCAAACTGGCCCCTTCTTGTCCTTTGATTTTTCTATATTAGTTTTATTTTTACTTTATTGCTGAGTACTGATTATTGATACACTGTTTATATAGGCCAACGAGTAGAGCTAGGCTACTTTTGCATTCAAATCAACTAGCAGAGATTTAGATTGCATGATGGTCCGTTCAAAGTGCATTAAATTAAATTTGTCCTGATTTGAAGGACAAAGAAAATAAATCATGGCTTGATGTTAAAAACGTTATTTGCCTCCATTATCTTTATTTTAATGAGGATAATGCGATTGCGACTGTTTCAACTTTAAACTTATATGTTTTTCCATTGAAAAAGAAATACATAGTTTTAATTTATATATGTAGCTGCAGAAGTAACCCATGATTTCGTATACGTATGTGTGCTTACTTACATCCATCACTCAAATCGAAATTTCCTGTCAAAAAGTTGCAGTAGTTTTAATCGAACAGTTTTATTTAAACGCGGCTTCTTTTTCATAAAATAAAAAAAAAATAATTACAGTTTGCCGATTCACTAGTGCATTTGTTCAATTTGATTTTGTCAAATGCAAGATAAATTCATCGATTATCTAGCCGAGCATTGGTATCTCACTACGACAGCTGTGATAATAGTTTTGATTGGGCTTCCGATATTTCTGCATAGCATGCTACATGGTCGCTCGTCAAATCGAATTCCAGGCGGAGCAATTTCATCCAGAAATTCTAAAAATTATAGTCATAGATTTCGTCGTCACTTGAGAGAAAATTCATTTCATCTGGACAGAAGAAGATCGTGTGGGCTGTAGATTGACAGATAGCTACATAGAAATGTTAATTATGTTTCCCGCAAAATTGTTATACGTGTATGTAAACAATGAAGACAAATAAAAAAGTTAAGTTTTCAACATGAATATTGTTAGGTTTGTGGTGAAAATCTAACGTGCTTTTACCATTTCTTGTACAGAAAAGCTTTAAAATTTATAAGCCTATGAAAAATGAGAACTAAATGCTGCAAACAGTTCAAGAGTATTCTGTTTCTGCATATCAGTAGAAGCGGATTTTTACTATGTACAAGTCATCAGCTGTGAGCCAATGTAAAAAGCAATAACTTGCTACGTTCAAATGCAACATTCACTTTCTTGTGGGGTTTTCCCCTCCTTCTGGAATAAAATGAAAAAAAAAAATGAAAAAAAACACTAGTTCATTCCTAGCACACCGACCAATGTTTTTATAAACCTCTTGTCGAAAATTATCATTTACCACCTCTGCGACCGACGAAAATAATAAGAGCAGCAGTCTGCAAATCAATCCGAAACGGCATTTCGAAAATTTATTTATTTCAGCAAGCATTCCGTTAGCAAACAATTTGACCTTGTGGTCCTTACAGGGATATTAATCACCGTCTAATTTTTCAGGAATTCAACGCCAATAACATCTTTAATTACATCGAACGCGAAGCAGGTTGAAATAACCATTTTTCTGGATGCAAGTGGAATTAAGTCTAAATGTCCCAGTCGAACCTCATAGGGAGATAAGTTATTGAAGTCGTAAGACTCGAGTCTGTTACTGTAGATTTCAAAGGCTATTTTTCAGATAATACAGGCACACTCGTGAAGAGGGCGTACTAGTGCAGGGCGTACTAGGCAGTAATGATCTTGTGGCCCACAAGATTTTAAATTCCTTGACTCGTCCTTTAATAAAGCCGACCTGTTTTGTCATAGTGAAAAAATTTTGTCACCTAAGACAACACGATCAATGCGAGTTGAGTTGATAAGTTGTTGCCGAGAAAGTCGGTGTTCTGTGTAACCGTGCATTTGCAGGTAAAATTTATAATTTCTTATCAATATTAAGTGAGAGCTTGTTTATATTGCGCCACTGATGTAGTGAGTCAAGTTCGGATTGAAGAAAATATGTTTTAGGTTTAGATTAAATGATGTGGTACAGTTTAAGATCATCTACACAAAGTAGGTGAGGTATAATTGACAGGGCGTCAGACACCAGAAAAGTTAAAAAGAAGTGACCCAGAAGTGGCCCAGTAAACTAGAAGTACCAAACTTATTTTTCGACTAAAGTCATTGAAATTTTACAAATTGGATTCGATTGTGGAGGTAGCAACTGAGCCAGCTCTCTATTGCTTGGTCTTATTGTTCACGTGGACGCAGTAACACGTCTTTATTGTGACTTTCGACGAGATGCGGTTTCCTTTCATGAAACTAAAGCCACTGTTCATCTTGTGAGTAAAAGTTTAGAAGACAAGAAAAATAGCATAGGAGTCTAGAAATTACATGTGAGCCTAACCAAAAATATTCAATCTAAACAAATATTGGAGTCTAAAAGAGTCTAAAAAAATATAGTAGGCTAAACAATAATGTAAGGATGTTGAAAAAAATTATAGGGACTTTGAAAAAATATTAGCATGCAGACAAATATATAGGAGTCACCAAAAATTACATCAAAGTCTAGAAAAAAATATAAATGCCCAGAAACAAACATAAGTTGCATACATAACATGTTTTCAATCGTATTCATTTTAAAGCTCCACACATTGATATGATAGTGTGAAATTATTAAGTACATCTTCTTAACATAATTTCTCCCGGAGTTTCTCGATCGGCAATTCGCTGTTGGTTATCTCTCAATCTAATAAGCATCTCAATAATTTACACTTCATTTTGAAGCAGTCCCTTATGATGTCGAAAGGGCAGGTATTCAGCTCATAGATACCTCTGCGAACCGTGTCATTGAGTTCCGCCTGAGGATCAGTCACGATTTTTATTGTTAAATATGTGAAAAGAGGAAGATGCATGCGGCGTAGTATCCTGAACGGTCTTGTAACGTTCGAACGAAAAGGAAATTGTAAAACATGCGCAGGACAATGCGATATAATGAATGAATGGTTCACTGTACGAAGCATGAGTTTTTTATCCTTTAGTTTCCGAATTTTTGAGTTCCTTTTACATAGTGGGCTTCATTTAACGCTGTTGACTCCATATCATCTCAAGGGTAGTCAAAAATTTTATAAAGATAGTATCGATATGATACAGGTAAAATAAAGCTAAAGAGATTCAATTATAGTACTACCGTGTTTTATGATACAGAGTTTATGTCATAATATATATTTGCAAGGAAACTATTCTGCCCTGCTAAGCATAAACGTTCTATCTACATTTTAGTACTTTCGAGATATTTACTGATTTGTGTTTTGATTTGTACTGGAGATATATGGAGAGTGCATTTTTCAATATTGATTTCAACATACTCGTACTTCCACACAATATTGGTTTTTCGAATTTTGTAGAATAATGTAATAGAGTATGTAGTTTTCGAATCCGACGTCAACTCAAAACTGAGAAAATTGCAGATAGAACGTTTATGCTTAGCAGGGCAGTATTGCTATACTGAGAAAAATTTTAGTGAAAATTTAAAAGCATCTCCCTTTTAAGTTTACTTATAGTTTCTGCGTTGATTTAATGCAGACAATATGAAATTTTCTTTTTGATTCTACTAAGGTTTTATCATTATTACAGCAGAGTAAATTTCCATGATGAATATCAGCTGGATTTTAGTAGGAATTCTCTTTTCGTTTTATTGTAAAGCGCCATTCTCTTTACGCAATTCAAAAAATAGCTTCCAGATGACTTTTTTTAAAAATCATTTGATATTCATTTGTTTTGAAAATATTTTATATTTTCTTCCGTGTAAGCGTGGACTGAGAAAAATAAGTGTTGAAAAGCTTTGACCTATTCGATTATAACCGACTTTATTCGAAGTGAAACAAAAATGCCTCACCGTGAAATCTGTTTTCCAAGACAAAACAAGAAGATAATTAGTGTCACTATGAGAGTGCAAATGAGGTATATCCATGCAATTAGGTATATCCATTCAAATGGATTTAATGGCGGAATTACACTCTCCTCGAGACATGGCAAACGTTGACAAGATGAGAGTGTAAATGATCTCCTCGTCTATTCTCGGCTGTTTTTTTTGCATGACAAGTACGAGTGTGTAAATGGCTTCTTCGTCGGGGATAATAAGCGTTTTAAAGGAATTTAAAAAAGTCTTTTGCTGGCTACCATGATATTTACAGAACTATTTGGTTTGCCCATGAAATTATGAGCAAGATGCATCATATCGGACAAAATGCATCATATTGGACAAGACGCATGCGTACGGATGGGTACAAGGCATACTGTTCGAATATTTGTAAGCAAATTTTTGAACAGAGAAAATGCTACCTACGTGCACGATATTACCACTTAAATTTCACACCATGCAGAATGATGCGAAGTTTAAGTGTACAGATATCCATATCGTGTAAGTGGGTAGATATCCTTTCATAAGATAAGCCATGTTCACCTTAAGTCTTGCTGAATGCCCTCACGAAATGTTCGTCCTATGTGTAATTGCGGCATAAGATGCAACGGATGAGAAAAGAAAATAATGAATTCGGAATAGGAAAATGTTTTATCTCCTTAGAGGGTTACAGGAACCCGTCCCCAGTAAAAATCAGCTCTTGAGTTCCTTGTCCTGCAAATGTAGGCTACTAATTTATTTAATATTACTTTAAGAGAGTCATAAAAATATGCAGTTTTTTTTATGCTAGTGATGTCAATATGAGTTTTCTGGTGTTGCAATTATGTGCGCTCAGATAGGTTTAATGCTTAAAAATGTGTTTCTTTAAATCAGTCTAGGCTAAATTCGGGTTCGATTTTGATGGTAAGCGCATAGCCGAAAAAAATACATGGGTACATTTAATATGCATTTTCATACATAGACCTCGTTTTATTAGTCAACGGTTTCGATTACAGCCGTATGCATTTAATGGCGGCAGCTTTTCTATAAACACTTTCGTTTTTCAATGCTTGTTTTTCGAAAAAGACACGGCGCACACTGGACTGAATCCCGATTCTAGCTGGACAAAATTATTTTATGGGCTTAACAAGGGCTTAAAGATTGGAATAGTTTAAAAATTATCAAAAAAAATATACGAGATAAAAAATAGGTGTTCCAGTTCCTAAAACAAAATTTTGTATTTTCTAGTAAAATCAAGTATTATTATTACATATATATTACAAAAATTCAAAATCAGAATCATTTTCCGATTTGCTCGGAGAATCCTTCTCCGCTTCGCTATCATTCATATCCTCTTCCACTGAATCGGCGATCAGCTCCCTTTCATCAGGACTCATCTCCTTCAACGGGACCTTCTGGAAAGTTTTAAGGCCTGTGATAACAGGATATATGAGGACTTTCTAGTATGCTGGACTCTGAATCGCCTCATGTCTTTATTCCTTGCCTCCTGTACCTCCTCTGAAAACTGCTCTACGCTGGAAGGCATCCAACCATATAACTCTACAAACAGCTTGGTAGTATCATATTCAGAAGCCCTTGTGTTGAACTTTTCTTTCCTGATTGTATTTCCGGTTGAAATAACCTGCAACAATAAGAAAGAACGAATAAGAAAAAGTGATTGCCATAGTGAACAATTTGAGGAAGTTGTTTTATAAATACCTGAATAATAGTTCCAAATCTAGATATTAGTCGCTTATCAACTCCTGTAGTTGCAGCGCCTTCATCTGCATGCTTAAAAAATCGGCGGGACAAGTTCCCGACATTGGACGTCGCACTTTCTTGAACCACTTTGTCCACTTTTGTCCCTAAAGCTTTCTGGATATCTTTCTCATGAGAGGTAGCCCCTCGCATGGTTGGCTTTCTGAGTTCCAATTTATAAGCTATATGCAGGATGCATTGTAGGAATTTTATCCATGCATGTAGAGTACTGAGGATATAATAGGTGCGTTTTATTTTATATCCAGAGTAGTGCAGGATATCGATTTGCACACGAAACAACAACAACATCCAGAGTACGAACACTTGAGAATTAAGTGGAGTTAGTACTCGTGCTCTCTGTGGAACGTATTGCGAAAATTCATGTCAACTGGAATAGTTGGAATTTTCAAAAATTTCCATGTCACCCTGGCAACCAGGATAAATAGTCATACATTTGAAAATGGCGTTGGTTATATGACAGCTCAAATGCTGAAAAGACAACTGCCTGATAGAAAAAAACTAGCGTGCTACTCTGGATCGTTTTATTATGCATGCAGGATACCTACTACACTCTGGATGAAAATAAAACGCAGCTATTGAGTTTTCCGTCTTAATCGGTCGATTTTTAATATTTTCTAAAGCATTCATTTCAGTAGACTTACAGCCACACAAATAGCATGACTAAGAGCATTAAATGTTTTTTTAAGGTCTTTAACGTATAGAGTATAAATAGAAGGTGAGGATCCGTTCAGGATTTAAACTGAAATTTTAAATTTTATAATTCTGACCCCAGAAATTTTGTTATATCTCAATTTATGGTTCATTATGGCTCTCTTTTTTTTTAAATATGATATGAATTATACCATAATAAAGATATTCTCAAAATTTGAAGTCAATGAAATCTAATGAAAAAAAGTTGCGCGTTAAAATGTGAAGAATTTTTCAGTTTCCACGAAGCAAAATCACACTTTCTTATATTCTAATGGTATGAACTTATTTCAACTGGGCGTTTTCAGTGCTTGCAACTTTTTCTTGAAAAGTATCTAAACAAGTTAGATTAAAACTCAAATGAAAATAAACTTTCATGTCAACGAGTAGTTAATTCAAGGAAGATCACATTAATGTACCGCGAGAGCACCTCACGCTCTACTTCGACAGTTTTCTCAGTAACTTCTTACACACTATTGTTCGCTATAAGAACGATTTTTTTGTAGAATTAGCTTTACTGAAGCATTAAGAAAAATTTCCTATACTTGAAAAAGATACATTTTGACATTGATTTTTTGACTTTTGTCCAGCTAGAATCGGTATTTACCCCAATGTGCGGCGTTGCGAACAAACTGATAAATAATCACGAAACAAGAATATAAAATTTTTCAGGCCAAAATAATATTTATATATTATAATAGAGTATGTCATGTATTATCTAATATATTCAAATATTAGTAATATCTTAACTAATATGAATGTATTAGTCCCACCTCTAATTATGAGTATATTTCAAAACTAGCATTGATGCACTGAAAAATTTTGAGCTAAACCAATTTTGAACTTGCTCTAATTTCTAGTTTTGATAAACATTATCGCCTAAGTACATATTGATCCCAAACATCTCAGTTTACGTCAATAAGTTTGAAATAAAATCTTCGGGACACTTACCTATCCATCAAATTAGAAATCATTCTTGAAATGACTATACTCAGCAATAAGAAAATTTTACGGATTTACGTACAGGCAACAAATACATAGTTTTCATGGTTTGTCGTGGGTTCAATTCCCGCTTATTATCTTGACGACTACGTACGCCGTCTCGACAATTTCAATACAGCGAACGCAATTTATCCGTCCTCTCCCATCAATCATAGTAACACTCTGTTATATGACACATCACTGTGTTTCGGTCGTACGCGAATCGAAATCGCGTGGTGGCTATGAAATCTGTGTGGTTATGGAGTCGTGGGATCCGTCAATTAATTTCATAGATAGGCACTGGTAGGCAATTTACTGATGGCTGTCACATTTGCATATGCGTAACTAAACGAATCGACAGATCAAAACAAAACAAAAGAGTTAAGATGAATCCTTTACTCCAGCCTACAATTTGTCCAGTTCGTTTCATTATCCACTATCCTATTTGCTAATTCGAATCCAGATTCATGTTCGACACTAGATTGCTGAACGTCCCGACTGAGTGTCTGCGAATCTATTGATATTTGACTTACTGTTTGCTGAAGTCTGGACCTAATAACGATGTAGACATTGGGCAATGATTGATAGATTAGGTAATAAAGACTTCACCTACGGGAAGCTAGTTTGTGATGATGTCACAAAAATTTAATTCATTTCAACTGAGTATATTGTCTTGGAAAGAAGATCAAAATAACAGAATGAACGGTGTTTCGAAATTCAGATATATATCGATATTAATTTTTATTTGAATATAAAATATCATGGCGTATACTAGGGTATCCGCATTTCAGCATTAACCAATTTATCCAAAGTTTGGTATAATCTTATAATAATACCTCCAACTTTTTATGAATACTAAAATACATTGATTTACTACAGTCAAATCATTTTTCTCAAAAGTAAGTTGTTTTTTTCTTAAATTTATTGTAATTATTTTTTCTAAGCTTCATGGAACCATGAGGTGCTAAATCATCTTAGTACAAATGTTCAGGATCAGTTCCATTTGATTTGCAAAATAATTATCGTATTAGGTTCATGTACCATCTCAGCTGAGTTCCATACTCATGGAAATAGTCCATATCATCTGCTCTGATATGAATCCTCCATCACAACGACGGCTTCGATTTGGAGACGATGACGATGGTGCCAATGATTCCAATCTCGAATGTCGAAGATCTATCCGACTAAGCTTCGCATCACAATGTAGCCAGTCAGTTCGCTTCGACGGACGGTTCGGGAAAATCTGAAAATTTCACTTGCATTTCTCATTCATTGTTCGAACGGTGAGCATCGAAGAAGTTGTGCGAGTCCGCTAAGGAAAATCCCATGTCAGATCGTGTGCATCCTATCCCATTTAACATAATAATATCTGGTTTTGAATGTCTGAATCTATTGTTGGATTTTGTATTTTGGTGTTTTTGCAAGCACTCCAGCAGAAAATTCAGACCCGTTATATCATAGCATGTATTAACGAAGTGCATATAAATTGTGAAAGAAATATCGGTGAGTTCGAACTGAAGAGTGGTGACCATAAATATTTATAAATAAAACAAGGAAGATAGCTATTTAGTTTACGACTATAATAGTGGTCGATATGTTCGCGGGAGTGTGATCAGTGTGTTCTAGATTTAAGAAGCTGGTGACCAGAATCCATAGCCGATTTTTTTTCGTTAAGAAGATAATGAAAAAACAATTTTAGGTAATTATTTTTCCTGTTATTAGGAATAACTGAAATCAATTTCTACTATAATAATCAGGAAATGAATTTTATTTAATCTCAATCTTTAAACAAAGATTTTAAAGGATATTGACATACTTACTGTTCAAACCTTTTAAAAAATGCAGTTGAATTCAAATTAAACAGCTAGTATAAATTTTTAAAAAATATTGGAATCATTTCAAAAGGGTTATTTTGATGCCACAGAATATTCAGAATTGAAATTTAGGTTGTTATGCTGGTAGTATCTGTGGCTAAAAAATTTATACAATTGTACAAATTTGTTACGAGTTTTACATTTTCGAATATTTGGTGTGGCGATACGATTTTTTTTTACTTTGATACGCTTTCGCCCATCATTGCTGCTTCCCGCAAACAAAAATGTTCATGTTTTTAATCATAAAAAATTAACACATTCACTCAAATACAATGCAATATCGAATTAGAATATTATTGAAATGAAACCAACTTATGATTAGAAAGGACGAAGAAAATATTTTTGTAATTTGCCGTCAAATTCAGGAAAAAATGTGTTCGTGATGAGCAAATAGCGTTACAGGGTTAATTAAATTGTTGACGAAAATAGCCTCATCTTTGTTTAAAGCAATTTCTAAAGGGTGCAAGAAATCAAATTGGAGACAATAAACTGAATGAACAACACTTAGCATTGATTTTAGTGACTTTACAGAATTATGTTACCTTATTGGAAGCATTAGGGATAGAATCAGAGCACGCATGTTTAAAGAAATTTCGGCTAAGCTCGACTACGTGCCCCCCATACCCGTTAGACAATTTTACCGGCTGTTTTTTTTTGTATTTTTGCGGTTAAGTGTTTGTTTTTGAGGGTGTTTTTTTTTTATCATCATCGTGCTGTCTTCTCGTTTAGTTTGAGTATGTTTTTTGAGTATTCTTCAAGCGTTTGCCCCTGCTACCTCCAGAGGACGAAAAAAGAACAAAAATTGAAGAATAACTAACAAAAGAAAGTACAAATAATACACGAGAAGACAACACACTGAAGATAAACAAACAAAGAAACAAAAAACACACCCAAAAACAAACACGCAACCGCAAAATAAGAAAAAACACAAGCGGCAAAATTGCCTAATGGCTATGGGGGGCAATTAGTCGAGTTTAACCATCTATAGTGACATAAGAAGAAGAATTGTATGGTTCTGAAGATCAACTTAGAATCAACTTACAATTAGCTACTTATATATACAAGATATGTGACTGTCCAGATGAATAAGGACCCTATCTTGCCAGGGGCCAAAATTGAATTAGTTGCATTTTCTAGCACTGGATAAAATTCTACAAAAAAAAAAGATTTTTTTAATCAAAAAATTCCAAAAATTGCCTGAGATATGGAATTTTAAAATTCTATTATTAAAAAACCTTGTTTATAGTTTGGTAATTTTTAAGAACGATATGCTAATTTTTGGCAGCTATAGCTCCTGCAATTTTGGAACTTTCAAGCTGAAACTTCATGGGTATTTCACAAATAAGATCTTTGAAGTTGGTTTAGAATAGTCAATGTTATGGCCGCCATTAAAACAAAATGGCGGCCGAAAACCGCGATTTTGACTACTTTTGGGTATGTATATACTGACACGTAATTTTCACCAAAGAATGGAATGACGCTGGTCCGAAATTGAGATCTTAAGTACTTTTTGAGATATCGCCAAAAAACAAAATGGCGGCCAAAAAATCATCTATACATACATACATATATATATATATATATATATATATATATATATATATATATATATATATATATATATATATATATATATATATATATATACATGTATATATATATATACATATATATATATATATATATATATATATATATATATATATATATATATATATATATATATATATATATATATATATATATATATATATATATATATATATATATATATATATATATAATGTATATAAATATTACTGTTAATTCTTTTATGAATTATAGCTTAGTTCTTAATAATATCAAAACAAAAATATACACTAATAAAAACATAAAAATGTGTTGTTTTACAAAAGGGACCTTAGCTTGCCACACTGAAGAGATTGGGGAAAATCCGATTTCAGGACATTTCTGAAACCACTTTTATGAAACCAATTGTAAAAGGTGCAGAACATATCTGAACAGTAGTACCAACCAAAATCTCAAAATATACAAAATTTACTTAAACATCTATTTTTGGCTGCACTGAAAAAATGGTCTGGCAAGATAAGGTCTCTTTTCATATGGACGGTCACATATAATGAAGGCTAAAGGCTAGATAATAAAGGCTAGATAATAATTAACCGTTTTTATTATATGTGTTTTTGTGCGTTTCTGACAAGTGATGCTATGTGGTTTGAATAATGTGACAAACTAATGACTAAACCTGTCTCCGATATCTGCTTTCTACATCATTTTATGTTGGGCATCGTCGTCTCATCTCTTCGACTTCGATTATGACACATTGTTTCACCAATATTACTTTGCACTCCAGCAAGGAAATTTGGGATGCACAGGACCTTTCCGAATTGACGTCTTCGTCTTCAGCTTCTTATAACAGAATGTGACTTCAGATCAAGTCAACCGTCTGAATTCAATTATCTACGGCTTGAAATTGCTCTCCTGTAGAACAATTGACGTAGTCACGTTCTGATTTGAGCTTTCGTCGGTTTGATCGTACTTTGAGGCAATGTTTCGAAGCAAAGCCATTCGAATAGCTTAGCTATTCTGCTGACGTCACAAAAGCTGAAGATGAGGACGAAGACGTGATTTCGGAAACGCCCACAGTGCAATGAACATTAAAGGACTCGAAATATTAAAAATATCGATCGCAATCGGCTTCAGCAAAGATTGCCTCCAGCATTTTTGTTGTGCGATTTGAAGCAAGATTAACTCTGCAATATTGCAACAAGCAAATACCAATCTGCCACTTTAACGTTGATGAGGCAAACTGAATTCCTACTAAATTGCCAGATTTAATATTTATAATAATAATAATAGTTACTCGAGCTGCAAAAAATGGATTGTCATCCGCGTGTATAGCGATATCACAATTAGTGCAGCGGTGTAGATAAGCAGCGTAAATTTCAAAAAGTGTGGGACTTAAGATTGACCCTTGCGGTGCGTCAGCAGAAACACTTTATTTAGTAGCACGTGCCTTTTCCGCAAAAGTTTTGGTCTTGAGAAAGGGTTTGTGGATACACAAACATAAAGAAAAGTTTGAGAAAGTTTGACGGATTTGTTTCTGATTTCCAGAGTGTAATAGTTAGTATGTCTGGTTAGGACTTTAAAAGGACCGTCGTATGGTGAAATGAGTGGTGGACGAACAGAATCGACTCTAACGAAGACGTGTGAGCAAGAGTCGAGTTGCTTGAAGATGAATATCTTCGGTGTTGTGTGATGTTTAGCATCAACCGGCCGAAGTTTTGCCACTGTAGCCGTTAGTTCAGAGGCAAAGTCTGTTTGGCTAATCTTCCTAGGATTTTCTTGAAGAAAGTCACTAAGAAGACGCAGGTTTTCTCCGTATAGGAGTAGTCCGGTGATGCTGTGAGATCGTAATCCAAGAAGAATTATGGATAGTGTTCTACTCCAGGAAGCATCGTTGTGAGCCATGATAGCCGATTTAAGTGTACGATGCTATGTTTCTAAGAAACCGTTGGCCTGAGGGTGGTACGCTGTGGTACGATTGCGTTCGAAGTCCAAGAGTCGACCAAGCTCAGCATGGAGCGCTGACTCGAATTGTCTGCCCTGGTCGGTGACAATGTGTTGGGGAGCTCCAAATCTAGCAATCCAGCTGCTTAGTAAAGCAGTAGCACAGTAATTGGCAGTAATGCTGGCTAAAGAAATTGCTTCAGGCCAACGTGTAAAACGGTCGATAATGGTGAGACAACAAGTGTTTCTCTGCGAGTGTGTTAGGGGATTAGCTGAAAATTGTTTTGAAGTTTAATTAAAAAATATTATTTATCAAGAAAATTTTGAGAAAAATGATTTGAGTTGAGATATTGAATCGTTGTAAAAAATTCAGTTTGGGGTTTATAATTGTTAAAAAAGCAAATGTTTTGAAACAAGATTATTTAACAATCAAAAAACTATTACAATTTATGAAACAAATAATATTTCTTTGTTTTCTATTTGTTATGTTATTTTTCTTTAGGATTTAATCCTAAAGGTTCAACTACTTTCATAACGTAGACTGGAAAGGAATACTTATTTAGTTTGAATATTTGCCCCTCGTGGTATACTGAGTCAACCGCCTTTTGTATGTCTAGTAGAACTATACCAATCGAGTGCATGGACTTCCATTGATGCGGTTGACGACTCTCAAGAGCTGATGATTAGTGGAGGAACCCGGCCTGAAATCCAATTGCAAGTCAGCTATGACATTTTGGGTATTCGTGATTTTTATCAACATGCTAAGAATTATTTTCTCAAATGCTTGCTTAGCGACGACAACAAGCTGATTGGCCGACAAAATTTGATGTCTAAAATTTTCTTCAGTTTTAATTATGTGATGGTATTTATTTATGAATTGAAGTAAATGCTGGAATCTGCATACTTATTTAGAACATTTTCGAACAGAATATAAAAGTCTCAACCACGGGAACAAGCATTCGAAACGAACACAAAGAAATTTGATGAGCTGGAAATCCGAACTATTTTAAAATAACACTTAAAAATTGAACAGTAAAATATAGACAGTAATTTGAAACCTCCTTGTTTTCCGGCGATTTGACTTTTATATTGCGCATTCATAGAGACAAACTTGTCCCACTTGAAACTACCGGGAGTCCTGAGATTTGACTCGGGTAGTAACTCACAGCTAGTGATGACGCTCATGGCTGGATTCGAACCCGGAGCCGCACAAATAGCAGACGTTATTCTATGTAGCATAATATAATACATAAGACTATTTTTCAGAGATCAAATAATGTTGGTTCAAATACCAGACTAATGAAATGTCTAAGAGTTTTATTTTCAGACTCCACTTAGTACAAAAAAAATAAATAGTAAAGCAATTAAAACTTCAGTGTTTTTATTTTTATTTTGTACGACTCAATAAAGTTCTTAATCGTAACACGCTCTAATTAAGACTAACTCAATCGTCTACGTACATTCAAAATGTCAATTATCTTAGCTTACTGTTTAATTAAGTTTATTTAGAACATAATTCAGTGTTGAGTGTTTATAATAGTTAATTCAGTGTTGAGTGTTTATAATAGTCAATTCAGTGTTGAGTGTTTATAATAGTTAATTCAGTGTTGAGTGTTTGTGTAGGTGTCATATACATAACTTGTATGATAGTTTTGCAATGTATGAAATTATGATTAAATGATATTTGATTTAGGTTCTGACATTGTAACCCCTCCACCGCAAGATTGAGGCTCCGACGAAATTATGTGTTTACAACTTTTGTTAATGATTTTTCGTCTTAATATAATTTTCTTACATATGACATAGAGTATTGCTATGATAGCGATTGAAATAATAGTCGTATTGATTCCTATGTTTGTAACATGGTAAGTATGATTTTTATATTCAAGTTTTTGTAATAAGTTTCTATTATGAATATTCTCTAAGTACAGTTCTCTTAAGTTTAATTCTTTTACTACTTCATGTTCCTTAGTTCTGGTTACAAAGTTTGGTAAAATTATTTTATCCAATACAGTATTTTCATAATTCGTAAAAGTTTTATTTTTAATAGAAATTTTGCAATTTTTGAATTTGATGAGGTAATTCCCACTAATATCGACATTTATTTTACTACAATTATTTATTACATTAGTTCTAACTAGGTTTTTTGTAATGATGATACCGGAGATAATTTCTTTGATTTCTTCATTTGTTACTATGGTTTTGTTACATAATGCTTCCTTTGAGTTAATAATGCCCTCTATGCAACTGTCAATCAACGGTATTAAGTTTTTTTCCAAGCTTTCCTTGACCGGTAACTTATATATATTATTATTGTCGTCAATTAGAACTTCGTTAGTGTGTAACGACAAGGACTTCTTATTTGAGTCAGGAATAGGTTCAATGAGTACTTTAGAGTATTTTAGATTCGAAAGTTGGGGTATGAGTAAAGCTATTACAATTGTATCTTGGTAAGTTGTAACAACGGTTTTAATATTTTGGTAACTTTCTAAATTTGGAATGAATTCTAACTCTTCTGCTGAGAGTATGTTTTTTTGACAATATTCCGAGTCTGCTGGAGAGAAGTACTTGTTCAATGTCGTCTATATGGTTTTTAAGTAATGTTATGTCGTAGTTTATATGGTATGCATACTGCATGAGTTTTACTTCGTCTTCCAATGTCGTAATGCGGTTAGCGTATTCGTTAGTGAAATTGTCTATATATTGTTTCAGATATTTTTGTTGATGATTGATGTGAGTGGTTATATTTTCGATTTGATCCGATATCTGTCTATTTATTGAAATTTGTCTATTGTTTTCCTCGATTAGTTTTCCGTTGTTATTGTATAGTTCGTTAAGTCTGGTCTCAATTTCTATTTCGTCTTCATGGTCCATGGTTCCAGCAATAATTTTTAAACCTTTGCCTATTACATTGATGAGTCCGCGTTTGTTCCTAAAGTGAGGCTTGATACTTTTAATTTTGTTTTCCAATAAGATGAAACTTTGGTTTAGAGTTTGAGTCCAGGGTCTGACTCCTTCGTAGCCAGATTGTAAAAGTTTTAATGTGAAAAAGGTATTCATCGCATATACACGAATTCTATCGGAGCCTGCTTTATTATTTTCACTTCTATCCTGAATGAGTTTTACATAAAAATTCAAAATATTGCCATTAAGCCAATTACTGCCTATAAGTGTGGAAATGTCACGTCTAGTGATTTGTAAACCAAATTTGGAGATAAGCGTCTCATTTTCTGGGCCTTGATATTTCGCCTTTTGTATCAGGGAATTTTGTTCGTTAGTAAATGGTGGAAATTCTTTCAAAACAGACGGTTTTTCGCGATTATAACAGGGGTCGTCAAAGGTAGTTAGCTTTTTCGATTTGTGTTTTCTACGTTTCGGTTTACATTTAAGGCTAATAGTAGGGCTTTCAATGGTTTGGTACTTCTTTTTCCGTTTTACGTGTGATTTGTAATATTTGTATCCAGAGTCAGTCACAATGTGGTCTTCATCGAATTTTCTTGCTGATACTTTCCTAAATTTGGCATGGTTTTTTCCGCCTCTGACTTCTTTCAGGAAGACTGGCCCTTCTTGTATGCTTGTTTCTTCGCGATCTTTGTTTGCTTTGCTAATGGCTTTTTCTTTCAATTTAATCATTCTTTCTTTGATGCTCGGATAGTCTGCTGGAGTTACGATGCCCGAAAGGAAATCCTTAGGTCTAAATCCTGTAGTAGAGTGTATGGTGTTATTGTAGAACATAACGGCCTTGAGTACTTTAGTTTCTACTGTATCAGTATCTTTTTCTGGGTCATGCCTTAACAATCGTATGTGTCCATTTAGTGTGTTATGAAACCGATTTATGTCTGCGTTAGAGGTGTGGTTGTTATTGGACGTATAATGGATTTCAATATTACGTTCTTTGAAAAACTCCTGGAGGGGGAGTGCTTTGCAGCCTAATTCATTGTCAATTATCAACTTTTTTATTTGTCCCACTACACCTAGATACTGTAGAGTGACACGCTTAAATTCTGTCCAAGTTCTGCCGATTATTTTGAAAGCTTGCGCAAATTTAGAGAATCGGTCTATGAAAGTAACGAATATTGTTTTATCAAGACTATAATAAACATCTGCTTGTATTATGTCTCCGGGTGCGTTCGGGGTTTCGGTGATTTTAAATTTTTCTTTTATCGGATGGCGGTCGTATTTTTCAACATTACATATTTCGCAATTATTAATGAATTGTGTCACACGGATTTTCAGTTTAGGGTTATAAAATTTCATTTTGAGCTCTCTAAATACTTCGTCTATCCCTCTGTGGTTGTTACGAAGGTGTTCCTTTTTTATCTCTTCTACTAGTTTTTCTTCGTCTAGAATATCTTCGAGTAATGTTTCGCAGCGTATTAGCTTGAAATTATCGTTATTTGAAAAGTTTTGGTAATAAGCGTCCTGAAGTGTTTGAAAGAACTCGTCATCTTTGACAAGTACTGCGTTAAGTCCTTTGGGGTTGAAATGGTTTTTCAAGAGGGTTATCGCTGTTTGATGATCGAATATTTTGACGAATACCTTTGTTCTATTTTTATCGAAAACTTTCTTTTTCTTTACTCTCAAGGACCCTGAGGTAGATTTGTAAATAACAATTTGGTTTTTGAAGACGTTGATGGCTGATTTGCTTGTCGGGAAATCATGGTTATTTTCGATTAGGTTAAGTTCTAGATTTTCAATCCTGGACAACGCATCTGCTGCACTATTTGCGGTTCCTTTTCTATATTGGACCGTATATTCAAATTCTGATAGCTTTAAGCGCCATCTAACCAATTTCGAGTTAGGCTCTTTAATAGAAAATAACCAGGACAGTGGTCTATGGTCTGTCTCAACGATAAACTTTCGTCCAAACAGATATGGGCGAAAATATTTCGTGGCCCACACAATTGCCAACAATTCTTTTTCGATTGTGCTGTAATTGACTTCATGCTCGTTTAGTGTCACGCTAGCGTAGGAAATGGGATGACCTTCTTGGGACAATATTGCACCTAAGGCATATTGGCTAGCATCGGTGGTTAGCGTAAAGATTTTGTTGAAGTCAGGGTACTGCAATATAGGATCGTTAGTGAGGAAGGTTTTCAGAGTTTGGAAACTAGTGAGATATTCTGGGTCGGATAGGTTTAATTTCGAATCTTTCTTTAAGTATTTAGTCATAGGTTTTGCGATTTTTGAATAGTCTTTTATAAATTTCCGGTAAAATCCGGTTAGGCCAAGAAATTGCTTTATTTGTTTAGGGGTTTTAGGTAAAGGGAAGTTTTTGACACATTCGACTTTTTGGGGATTTGGTTTAATACCATCGGGTGTCACGATATGCCCGAGGAACTCCGTTTCCTTCTTTAAGAATTCAGACTTGTCCATTTGGACTTTTAAATTTACTTCTTTTAATCGCTTGAAAATTTTATTTAGAGAATCTATGTGTTCTTGAAGGGAAGTAGAAAAGATGATAATATCGTCGAGATATACTAAACAGATTTTATTGATATAGTCACTAAGAACGAAATTCATAAGTCGTTGAAACGTGGCGGGTGCCGTTTTTAGCCCAAACGGCATACGCAAAAACTCGTAGTGTCCGTTTTCCACACGGAAAGCAGTTTTGTGTATGTCGCGTTCATCGATCTCAATCTGGTGAAAGCCTTTTGCCAGGTCGAGAGTCGTGAAGTATTGGCAGTTTCCCAGTTTTTCCAGTATTTCATCAATATTGGGGATTGGAAACTTGTCGTCAACGGTGATCTCGTTTAACCTCCTGTAGTCAATGACAAGCCTCCATTTGGTCTTTCCACTGGCATCGGCCTTCTTAGGCACGATCCAGATCGGTGCACAGTATGGTGAATTACTAGGTCGTATGATATTTTGGTCTAACATTTCACGAATCTGTTTCTCTACTTCAGTTTTATGTACATACGGATATCGGTAAGTTTTACAATGGATCGGAATGTCATCAACGGTTCGGATTCTGTGTTTAATGACGTTAGTAAATGTTAGATCTGAATCTTCGTTGTAGAATATACTATTGTATTTTTTTATTAATTTCGTAAGTGAAGAACGCTCTTCAGAATTCAGATGGTCGATCCTCAGTTGATCGATTATAGGGATAGCATCAGTTTGTTCTATTATGTTGAAATTAAAGTCGTTCACTTCAACCACTTTCAACGGTTGAGGGATACATATTCTATTGGAACATGCTCTTAATCTTTTTACACTTGCGTTTGTTTGGAAGTTATCAACGTCGTAAATGCCTTCCCGTATGAGATACGATCCATCTTCGGCTCGGGTCTCCGGTATAAGGGCCAATCCGTTCTTCTGTGATACGGATAAATTCATTACGATATCTTCGAAAGCATTCGCTTCAGATTTAAGCTTAACTTCCGTACAAAAATTGAGTTTTATTTTTCTAACTCCAATAATTAAATGTTCGTTTTTGAAGTCGATAAGAGCATTGATTCGGTGCAAAATGTTGTTTCCAATTATACCGTCGTATTCGTCATGGAACTTACAGACTAAAAACTCTGCTTTTTCGTCTGGGTTTCCTAGCTCTTGGAAGAGCGGTATATTTACTTTACGATCAATTTGGACAGTATGGTTAAGGGTTTTTAAGGTTAGAGGGTTTTCTAAAACTATTTCCCATTTCGGGTGGCAAATTTCAGGATTTATAACTGAGTGTGTTGCGCCTGTGTCGATTATGAATTTTAGAGGCTTGGTGTTTGATTTTACTATTATATGGGGTAAACCGTGTCCGAGGCTGCGGACTGAAAATTCTCAGAATGGATGTTTGTTGGTTGGTTAGAAACTTTTGCCAGGTCAACTTCCATGGGTTCTGGCCTATTTTGATTAGTATTATTGCTCTGTTGGTGGAAGTTTTTATTCGGATTCGAATAGTTATTTTGGTAGCCATTAAAACTTTGTGGGTTGGTATAGTCGAAAGACCTACTTGTATTATATGGGTTTGATTGGTTTTGGTTTGATCTATTGTTGGGCTGATAGTTCGTTTTGTTGTTACCGTGTTTGTTCGGATGGTAGTGTTTTTGTCCGTCATGCCGAAATTTATTGTTATGGGAATATGACTGGGTGGATTTGGTTTTTGATTGGTCTGAAGTATTAGACCATTGGTCTCGACGGTTGTTTTTATTTTTATTTTTATGAAATTCTCTACTGTTGGGATTCTGATTAGAAAAATCGGTGTTTTTACCAAAGGGATTGAAGAAAGCATATCCACTTTCATGTAGTATGTTGATACTTTCCTCAAGGGAACTCGGATTTCTACAGAAAAGAATAGAACGCATTGGTTCAGGTAATTTATTTTTGAATACACATAGAGCGGAAGATTTGTTAGCTTCTATATTAGTTGTAACCAAAGTTTCGTCTGTTAGACCTTGTTTAGTTTTTATGTTAAGGCGACGCAAAATGCCTTTTATCTCGTTAAAGAAATCTACACTATTGGATTTGAATTTACACGCTCGTAACTCATCGAACAATTCTTCGACGGTTCGTCTGTCACCGAAATTTTGTATTAGGGTCGATTTGATACTACACCACGTTGTCATGTGGACATTGATTTCGACTACTTCTCTCGCTCTGCCTTTTAATTTCGACTTTATCATGTCGGAAAAAACACTTTGTGATAGCTCGTCATACCTTGTGAGCAATGGGTGCACTTTGTCTATTAAATCGATAAAATTCTGGAGTTCTCTATAGTCTCCATTAAATTCCGGAAGTCTAGAGAGATACCTTAAGGGGTCTATGTTTAGAGATAACATAGTTGTATCTTGAGGTTGATCAGAAAAGAAATTGCTTATTATCTGTGAAAGCTGGTGTGATTGACTTCTTGCAGTTTCGAGTTGATCAAGAAGGCTGGTTGAATTAGACTCTGACATAGAGGCAACCACATACAATTAAAGAAATAGGGAAAAACAAGCAGTATAGCTTGGCAAAAAGGAGATACGCGGTCGCGAAAATTGCAGAAAAGGCACGCACATCAAAACAAGTAACACTCGCGGAACGTTTTCACACTAAAATCACTACACAAAACCTGTACACTTCCAATAAATTCTAACAATCAATTCAGAAAAAAAAAATTTTATAGATATATTTTGTATTTTTTAAATATTCAATAAATAAATTTTCAATAATATTCGCTTTTAGCTATTTTTTTTTTATATATTCTACCACAGTGAAATCTATGATTTAGCGACAATATTCAATTTTTAGCTTATCAATAAAATTCAAATACAAATTTAAAGTTGAATTGTAATAAATCGAACAAATTAATACATCTGACCTTTTTCCAACGGGAGATGCTTTTCCTTTTTCAACAAGAGGTGTTCTTCAACGGTAGGTGCTTTTCCTTTTCGAACGGGAGTTGCTGTTCCTTTTGTACAGGATATGTTCTTCCTTCTTGAACGGGAGGTGCTCTTCTTCTTCAACGAGAGATGCTCTTCTTCTTCAACGGGAGATCGAACAAATTACAAATTTGCAAATTCCGTCCGTAATTGGTCGTTGTTTAAGTCGTGGGACACCAACTAATGTACTTCAGGTGTTTGCGGCGTATACGTACGCGAACGAATCTTCTCGACGCGGATACGTTTACTGAGTCGCGGAGTCGATAAAAAATTTTAATTCGGATCACACGCTAAAATATTAAAATATACGCGTATCTTTTCGCGGCGTGGATCCTACCGACTGCGCCAGTTTTATTTTCAGACTCCACTTAGTACAAAAAAAATAAATAGTAAAGCAATTAAAACTTCAGTGTTTTTATTTTTATTTTGTACGACTCAATAAAGTTCTTAATCGTAACACGCTCTAATTAAGACTAACTCAATCGTCTACGTACATTCAAAATGTCAATTATCTTAGCTTACTGTTTAATTAAGTTTATTTAGAACATAATTCAGTGTTGAGTGTTTATAATAGTTAATTCAGTGTTGAGTGTTTATAATAGTCAATTCAGTGTTGAGTGTTTATAATAGTTAATTCAGTGTTGAGTGTTTGTGTAGGTGTCATATACATAACTTGTATGATAGTTTTGCAATGTATGAAATTATGATTAAATGATATTTGATTTAGGTTCTGACATTGTAACCTCTAAGCCTGTTGGCCCGTGCTCATAGCTAGTTGTGCACTCAGATTCAAAGGTTTCATTTTGAAAAGCCGTAGCCGGTCTACTAGAACTTAATTTTTCTTAATTCATAAACATGTCTATGATAACGTACTAGTCAATATTTATGTTTATGCAGTCTTTGATAACATAAAAACAAATTTATTCAAAATACATTCTCAACTCCAGAAAGACCCTGGCATTATTCATACATGTTGGATACCTGTTTATGTGACACAGTCAACATGACAAAAGCTTGTATATTTGAAAATCTTAATTGACTACAGCTAATTTTTCATGATTTATTCTATGCAGCAAGTACATTTTGATGTTGTTTGTTTGAACTTTTAACCCACAAGCTAGCTAAAATACTTTTAACATAGAGTCGGCATAATTGAATGGATATCATTATAAGACAATCGTGTCTAATTGATTGAGAGATGCCATAAATCGAAAAAGTGGACAACTCTTTCATGTTTTCCCTATTTCTCTAATGGACAGAACACGGAATAACTAATACATTGGGTTACTCATACGCTAAGACTTTATTAATTGTCAGTAGTCGCATCTATAAGAGTAATTGCATCGAATCTTTCATGTATTTTCAATCGAACCAATAAATTAGCGAACGATTGTACACGTCACTTACACTTGGATCGAAAAAAGAATGATCATTTTTTCATATCTGATAGTAATAAACTACCGTATCGCTAAGCTAATGGTTAATGATCATTCTATAGACCGCTATTTCTCAAAATACTGCATTATCTTCGCAATATGAGACTACGCTATTTCTGTATTTAGTTTTCGGACAGATTGAAAGATTTCTGAATTTATGAGATGTTATTTTAATTATTAGATCATATTTAATTCAATTTTAATCCTTAATTTGTGAGATGCTATTTCTCTCAATTGACATTCAATTTTATGTCAATGATCTAAATGAAATTGTCATATTTGGGCAAGTTTAAAAATTTCCTAAAGTGTTCCTAATTAATTTAGGATATTTTACGGTTTTTTATTCCTCACATGCATGTCGCTGCGCCGACAAGAACCCCTCCGTCGTCAGTATGTTGGAGGGTCCCATATGATTGCCATGTCGTCAGTCATTCACAACAGTTCGCACACTCAAATCACTCATAGTGGGCCCGTCAACCGTCGCCATCTCAAGCCATACCAAACAATTTGATCGCGAGTCGAAACGTTTTCGGAGCCAAGCATGCAGCACAAGCAAAAAGTATCTTAAGATAGAGTGATCATCTCCAACAAACAAACAAAAACAACAAGTAATCTGTTCGCAAGGGTTTTGTCGATGTTTTGGTCATTCTGTCTTCATCCGCGGACCAGACAGGCGCCCACCTTTGTCCAGTATGGCATTGCCTCGATTTAATAAGAATTGCACGCGACTATATACCTTTACCTTGCCTTGTAGAACCTAAAGCGCGCCACGGCCCGACAGTCCCAAACAAACCCAATCGAATATAATCACTAGGTCGTTTTGTTAGCATACAGTGGAGCCGGAAAGTTAGCTTCCAAATAATTGGTATCTTGGGAGCGAATTAAGTACCGAAATGTAAACAATGAAGACTGCAAAGCAGAGTAGTAATTTAGTACACCAACAATTAACCAAATTTGTTAACAAAACGTTGAAATTCGTAAAAAATTAGAGTCGTGGTATTTTTTTGACCTGTTGTACTTAGTCACAAAATGTATTTTTAAGACATGAATCGCATTCAAGATTGCTCTCGATATGGATTGCTCAGTCAGCATGAAGCAGTCGGAACAGACAACAGACAATCCCGCGGCATAGTGGCGCAGTGAATGGCGGCGGAGCACATAAATCCAGAATTGGCAGCCTGATGGTATGCTTCTCTACCTACAAACCACAAGGACGATCTAATTATCTTCATCGAGATCTCATCTTTGCGTAATTCATTATGGGAGAGGAGAGTGGATGGATCGTGGGTACAACAACAAAACGTACAATCCCACATAATCCGTACGATTATGACACCACTCATGTCTCTTATTTGAATTGATCCCAGATAGTCGTACGTTGCCGTACCTTGTTATATCAATTACACCGATAGTTAAGGAAAGTACAAATGCGAATTTCAATTTCTCTATAAAGCCGCGTATACATCTGAACACGAGCGGGAAAAGAGCAAAGCGAGCACGTGTGAGCATGCAAATGTCGTCTGACTGAGGCGCGGCAAAGTGTTCGCGCTGGGTTCGAGGCAGTTCCCCTGCTATCCGTGATTTGTCGTTAATTCATAAAGAATTGTTTTCCGGAATGAACGCTATTTTAATGTTTTATGTTGCTTTGCCGTGCTGCGCCTGCCAAAGCAACTGGAACACTACCATGTTCGTTTTTTCAGATGAAGGGGTAATGCGAGGCGTACGTCCTGCCTTGCTTTGACGTGTTCGCAGTCGAGCTCAGATGTATACGCGGCTTAAAGCAAATCGTTCGCGAAGCGTAGGTCGAACGCATAAATCGCTGTGTTTTGCTCATTATGGTTACGAGGCATTTAAGTATTTATTTCATTCAAGTATTTTTGAAAAACATCCATAGTGTCTCTCGCAGAAAAATCAAACCGGATGTTTGATAAAATGATCATTGATGTAAAATATCGATTGAATCAAGTCTTCAGTAGAGACCTCTATTCTACTATTGTTTTTGGGGTTTCATTTAAATAGTAGGACATGCAGATGAAAGCAACAAATAGGTGCATGAAATGAATAAAATGTAACTTATAAAGTGGGTGATTAAATGAAATGATCACTCGAAATCTAAAACGTTACCCACGATGATGCCCTTGGCGACACTGACTCAGACTAGCTAGTCTAAAACGACCAATTTTTCATGATATGCCTTTGGACTTCTATGCCGGCCGGCCGGCATTAATTACTTTCACATATGAATAAATGGTACAGCTAATGGTTTTTGATTATGCGCACGTGGGATTGGAGCGATCAGACAAGCACGGAAGGAAATCACCTACGCTTCGAGAAACAAGAAACAAACAGCTCAACGGGCGTCACAACGGCGTCGTTTTGTTTGTCGTTCCATTCAGGTGAGTCCATGATTAAGCGGTGAACAAACTGCATAACACTGTTGTTTGTTGCTTTGTCGTTTTCAAGATTAATTAGCGTACTCGTATATTCGAGTAACGTTTCCATTGGAAAATTTATGTGGGAACTATTTAATTCTATTCTGTTCTACTCTAATTAATGATTTAGATCCATATGCATCTTATATGATTATAAATATTTTTTATTTTTATTTAGAAGCTTCCTTTAAGGGGGGAAACACATGTAACTGCTAATCAAAAAATCGATTTTTTTTATTACATTAAAATGTTCCAAATGCTCTAAGAATACGCCAAAAAAAGTTTTGAAGCGACATTCGTATTAGTTCTCGAGTTATAGTCAGTTATAGGTAGCGCGGCGTCCCTCAGCCGATCGAGCACACCTGCCACGCGTCCCTGCCTACTTTCTTTTCGGCGCTATGGGTGGCTCTCTAATTGTGTATCCCTACCATATTCTTATAAATCTGTACAGATGTACATTTACGCTGGTATATTTTTATAACATACAAAGATTATAATAAAAACTAATAATCAGTGATTTTTATCTACTGCAAACTTTAAGCGCGTTTTTCTTAAAGTACATAGTACTTTTTCAACTTCTGTGCAAAATATCTAAAAAAAATATTCAACCCATCCGGATCAAATTTATACCACATCTACAAAAGAGTATTATCTACTCGTTTTTCGGAAAAATAATTTGTTTGTTAATGTTTAAAACACGATTTTTTTAAAAAAATAATCGATTTTTTTGTTTAATCTAAAATTAATGTAAAAATTTCATTTTTTTTCTAATTTTTATTGGTTCACCTATGAACTATACATCTCATTAGCATATTTTTTTTCTTCTGAGTTCTCCGGAAAAGGCGTTAAGTTGTACGAGGCATTTTTTGATGTTTTTTTTTATTGCCTCGAATCGCCGCCATTTTGTGTTGGAAAATTATTAAAAAAATATTTTCAAGTACTTTGAGATATGTACTTTAAGGATTTCATATTAAAAATTTTCTGAATAAACAATATATATTTTTTAAATCAATCTGAAAGTAGCAATTTTTTTTTTAATTTTACATGTATTTCCCCCCTTAAGAGAGATTCAGTTCGAAAGTGACGAGCATTGCTACTTTATTTATTTATTTTTATTTTTAAGCAAACCAACAGCATTTATAATAATACCAATCATAGGTTCCCCCTGAATTATAAGAGCAGAACACGTTGTTTCGCAAGATTGATTAGTTAATAATAGCATCTCTTACTACTGTCTTAAATTTAGCTTTTGAGAATTGAAATAAGTCAATTCAAAGATTAAATGCTGTTACTAGAAATTGGAAGCAAATGCAAAGCTATGCAGTTTTAACTTTTCTGACATGTTCAGACAAAACGAGATGATTTAGCGACAGATAACCAGTTTTGGAAAAATCAACTTTTCACAGATCTGCTGGCGAAAACTCCAAAATTTTATTGTTCGAATCTGAGTAAAATTTCGGCTGCAACGGGACCGCAGTGAGTTCATTTCATTATCGATTTATCGTGAAATTATTATGACCATAGCTTTTTTTCATTTCATTTATTTATTTACTATTGTCTAAATCAAAGACAAGAAAAAGAATAAACCTACGCATATAAAAAAAACACAAGAAAAGAATGAAAATAAGATAAGGTACAAAAGGTACAGAAGAATAAAGATAGAAGAATAATGAACAATAAATTGAAATTAAACAGAGTATATGAAAGGCGGTAAATAAAATCTAATCATAAATTCAATACAGAAATTAAATTTGAAATTCAGAAACTTAATTAATTTATGAGCGTAAGGCTTGTTTCACACGTACGAGGTTCCATTCGGTTCGGTTCGTTTTCGGTAGTAACCGAAAACAAACCGAACGAAACCACTTCACACATACACTGTTCTCACACGGTTCATATTAGGTTTTGTGCTTTCTTCCTCAACTTTGCGTAAAATTTCCACACAATCGTTTTTTCATGCCTCTTGCGTATTAAATTTATCTTCATATTTTGCACAAGTCTTGTCCCACAGCGCTACTTTAGCTTGCACAGCACAAATCAGCCGATCCATATCAACATCTTATAAATCGCTCATTTTATCAGAAAAACTACGACTGATAATTTCAAAAAAATTGGAGGTAATTATAAAACTAATTAAAACTGACTAAACTAACTAGGTAAATCGTCTAAATATTTCAAATTAAGAGATCCAAATTGATAATTTATAAATTAAAAAAAAAATAATCAGTTAAAACCGAATCTAAACCGTGCATGTGTGAACGCCTTGATTGCTTTCTGTTCCCTGGACACGAATTCACACCTAATAGAAACCTGATGAAACCTATTCGTGCTCAGGGAGTGTTCGGTTCTATTAGGGTTTCTATTAGGCACCGAATAGAAACCGAATTATCGTTTCACCCTTGTCGGCAGCGACCGAAAACAAACCGAAAACGAACCGAACCGAATGGAACCTCATATGTGTGAAACGAGCCTAACGAAGGCGGAAGAGGATTCAAGCAACTATGTTGCCTAGGCAAGCACAAAAAAGAGAATAAAAATATGTTTGAGTACGAGCAAAGGGTACGTTGAGGATAAATGAAGACCTGGTAAAACGTACCGAGTCACGAACAGAAAATAGGACACTGGGGATATATGTAACAGAACTATTAATAATTTTGTACAGGAAACATTCGTCAAGATACACTCTGCGTGACGGGAGGGTAGGGAATTCAAGTATGGTAAGACGCTTACTATACTCACAGTAGGGAATGCGGAACTTTAGGAATTACGAGCGAGTAAATCTGCGTTGCGCAGACTCAACAGCATCAAATAGGAAACGATAATGAAGACACCAAATTTGACAACACCAATCGAGAACTCTACGCACGGACGAAATGTGCAGGCGTAAACACGAGGAAATTTCGTTGAAAGGTCTGGACGCTCTAAAAATGAAGCCACACAAACGCGAGCCCTTGGAACTGACACGCACAATATGGACATCAAATTTTAGTTAAGTGTCAAACACAACACCAAGGTTCATGAAATTATCAATAGGACAAAGGAAAGGACCAAGGATGGAATAGAAAAACGTGATGTGGGATAATTTACATGTAAATGACATCTGGAAGCATTTAGCAACATTAAGGTTAATACAATTGACAGAGCACAAGTTGCCCAGGGCAGACAAGTCATCCTGCAGCTGGGAGCAGTCATCTACTGATTCAATCAACCTGAATATATTCAGATCGTCAGCGTACAAAAGATACGGGGAGTTGAAGTGGGAAAGAAAATAATTTATAAACAGGAGAAAAAGGAGAGGACCAAGAATCGAGCCTTGCACAACAAGAAGGGGGATAAGAACAATTGTGAATCCAGCAATGAAACTGACCCGAAATATTGAAACCATCTAGCTTTGAGACGTGAATTTCATGATCCACAGAGTCAAAAGCCTTAGTAAAGTCTGTATATAATACATTCACTTGCTTTTGCTGGTCAATGGCGAAGGCAACAGTATTGATGAAGGAAAGTAAAGTGGAAGCTGTTGACTTACTTTTGGCGAAATTATGTTGCTCAGATGCGAGAAGAGGTTAAATTATAGGATAAACTCTATTGTAAACAACTCTTTCGAGAAGCTTACTGAAGAAAATATAAGGGATATGGAGCGATAATTGGAGACGCAGGACGAATCTCCGGCTTTGAGGATGGGAAATATATTTGCGGGTTTCCAGGAAGAAGGTAAAGTACAGGAAGAAATACTAAGGTTAACGAGGACAGATAAGAGGACACAAGGATGATGACAGGGACATTGCAAACATATTATGTAAACCATCGGGTCCGCAGCCAGCACTACTGTCTAGGCTAATAAACAAACCTTTGACCTTCAACGGGTTCGTCAAAAACAAACAAAAACTATTAACATCTGAAGAGGAAATATTAGCAGAGAAGGATGAACTCAGTTGAGATGTAGCAGAAGAAAAGAAATGAGCAAACAGCTCAAATATTTCTTAAGGCGAGGAAACAGACAAATCATTTACGTGCATCACAGTAGGCATAGAGGGAGATTTTTTAAGGGAACGGATATAGGATCAGAAAAGTTTCTGTTGAAACGGTGATGTGGAAGCTTCAATGTGACCATGATAAGCATTCATCGCATCTTTAATCATCCTCTTAGCGCACGTGCGTAGATTTTTGTATCTTAGAAGATTAACCTTTAAGCCGGAGCTTCGAAATCTACGACGCACCAGGTTTTTGGTTTTAAGAGCACGTATCACGTCAACAATTAGCCAAGGAGAATCAACATCTCTTCTAAAACGAAAAGTGGGAGTGTGCCAGGAAGCAAGATTCGATAAAACAGCATAGAACGCGTGAAAGCCATCATTGACATTTAGACTTCTGAAAAAAAAACAAACCAGTTAACACAATTAATTTCATTGGACATGGAAGCAAAGTCCGCTCTAGCAAAGTTATAACGCTACACAGATGTATTTCTATTCTAAGGAAGGTTCTATAACAAGAGGCGGATGGTGAAGATCTGGATTGATATAAGATAACAGAGCAGCACTTAAACGAACAGACGACAAAGCAGAGTTAGCAAGAACAAAATCAAGTATTGTGTTATTAACATTTGGCACATTGTTCAACTGAGAACAAGAGCAACGAGAGAAAAAAGAGGATGTTGCTAAAGAAATATTGCTCCTTGATAAAATTGTAGTGAATTTTGTATCGCAGACTAAGCTGGGAATATTAAAATCAACACATAAAATAACAAAAAAAGAAGGGTAGTAGGTGCTAAGAAACGAAGAAATCTCCATAAAAACGCTCATAAACTACAATAGGGCTATTACATGGAATATAAATCGAGGATGCAAATAATGCAGTAGATGGACTAACATATATACGGACAAGGGTACATTCAACAGCCAGAGAAGGCATGAAGTCGGTACAGGAGCTCGCTCTAAGTGTATTGCGAACAGCAACTAAAACACCGCCACCGTCAGTCAAACCACATTCCTAACGGTCAAATTCCTAACAAGCTAACTAAATGCCCAGAATGCGATCATCTTCTTCAACTACATCCAAAAATTTGCGGGGGGTTGCACATGAGAAATAAGTAATCGTTAACGGAGAAATATTAACAATCAATATCAACTCCAGGAATTTCTCCAAATATTTTAAATAATCAGATCACACATCATCTACTTTTCACTAAGAGGAAAAATAAATCAAATCAAATCAGTGTGCCATTATATAGATCTGTCATTTATCGTCGAGTATGTCTATTTTCCATCTATAAATATGGATAATAGTTTCAAAATCTGTTTGAAATACACATTCGCAGTAAGAAGTACAAAGGCGTCGATTTATCACTGCAAAATAGTCCTGCTGGCAGTCTGCATGCGCCCGCACTATGATTTTGATGCAACGAAAACACAAACGGCACAAATTTATGTCTAACACCCATGATCTGTCTCAACATAATTGAACATAGCATATCATACAAATTACTGCCTCGAACACAGCTCTAAATAAAATTAAGGATAATTGAGTAATCAGAGGCCAACTGTAAATCACTCCACTTATTGCATTACATTTTCTTAACAACAAAAATACTTCTACCACTCTTTCTCTGTCCAATGGTCTCAACGAGGAGTTTACTGCGGGCTGATCGGTCACCAAGAATCGTAAAAGATTCAATTCACATACTTGCTATCAAATACCAAAACGCTTTCAAACGTGTCCACAAAATATTGTTGGATGGAAGATGTCTGCCATGCTTAGCATAAACGTTTTATCTACATTTTAGTACTTTCGAGATATTCAATGATTTTTGTTTTGATTTGTACTGGGGATGTATGGAGAGTGCATTTTTCAATATTGATTTTAACATACTTTTACAAATTTTTCAAATTTTGCAGAATGATCTAATAGAGTATGTAGTTTTCGAATCCGACGCTAACTCGGAAATGAGAAAAATACAGATAGAGCGTTTCTGCTTAGCAGGGCAGATGTGTTCTAAGTGAAAAATCACGAATTAGTTCTGTAATGACACCCCGAGCAACAATGTCATTCTTAGCAGGACGATCAAGTGGTTACATCCGATTCTAGTTCTAGGCCTATTTTCCAATAAAACTCGCATGCACTGCAATTGTCCGTTTTATGCATGGTAATTTCGGAATCCGTTCAACACTTCGGTATAACTGTTATGACTGTTAGTGACTATGTCGGTGGCACCAATTTACAGCGCCAACATATTCATGGAACAGTGCCAATGATTCTTTAGAATTGAAATGAAGAATAAATTATTTCATAATATTTCTTACATTGTTACTTGGACCGACATTTAGGGAACAAAGTGTTCTTTATACAAATGGAAAAGATCGGCGTACGGTTGTTTTACGAAATCTCTGCGTTATATCCTCACAATATACACTGCCTATAAACATCAGCCTATTTCAAAAATGCTTCCAAGCGATTTAAACATGATCAATGAATTCATATCTAGAGTGATATTGATTTTCGATTTGCAGGTTAATTGTAATCGTTGATACGCTTATGATGAGTATACTATGCTTTTTTGCCCGCTTCAGTCAATATGAACATTTTCAGCATACGAGTATATTGTTTGATGAGACTTTAATTATTCTTTGATAGTGTGGATTTGAGCTACTTTTATCTGGAATGGTAATTTCAGGAAAAATTCCTGAACAGTGACGAAACGCATAAGTAATATTTATTTGTTGATTTCAACAAACAAGGTATAAAATTACATATAAATGAAATAAAAAAAAACTAAACAAATTAATAACAGGTATAACATACAACTGAATACAATCCAAATAAATAGATTAAAATTCAGTAAATAAATATGTACATAACAGCAAAATTACATTTAGGGCACAATATTGAGCACGCCAAATCATTAAAAACCAAAACAGAAACGAAATTAAATAATTGACTAGTCAGAAAAACGATACTAGGCCAGTAAACTAGAGAGGGTAGGATAAGAGAGCTTTGATAGCTTTGTTTTTAAAGAACGCTTCTGATATCGTGGGGAAAAATGTTGGCTCACGCTGTTGAATATCTTGCAGCATCTGTTTATTGGCTCATTATCAGTATATGCTCATATTCAACTAGCATTCGTCGGGATCTAGTGACTCTCACGGGCTGATTAAACACAAATCTTTCCTGTATGTAGTCGAAATTAACAGCTCTCTAATGACATCGAAACTGAAGCAGGCAGATAGCATTAATCTTCTGGATGCAAGTGGTGACAAGTTTAGAAGTCCAAAGGGAGATTCATATGGCGGTAAATTGCTAAAATCACAAGGATGGTAAAGATTTCAAAGAGCGAATAGCAAGAATTGCTTTTGAACAGGTTCTAATCTCTGGGTGTGAATTTCGAAAACCGGGTTCCAGATAATCCAAGCATACTCGAGAAGAGGGCGGACGTGCGCGACGTATAGCGATTTTGTAACCCTAGGGTTCTGCAACTCCCTGGCTCGTTGCTTAATAAAGCCAAGTCGTTTACCTACTTGTGAGAGCATTTTGTTGTAACGAACATTAAAACGTAGCTTTTCATCGAGCATCACGCCAAAGTCTAATATATTGTCAACCCTAATAAGTGCTGTATTGCTTAAAAGTTATGTACAATGTACGAGCGTACTTTTTTGAGAGAAGCTAATCACATGATATTTTGCCATATTGAGAAGTAGATTATTCACGCAGCACCAATGTTCCAGGGAATTTAATTTTAGTTGAAAAAAGTTGGCATCAGATGGCGACTTTGTAGTATGAAGAATTTTCAGGTCGTATACATCAATTAGATGAGGTCCATCAGATAAAACCTCTGAGCGGTCTGATATAAAAATGTTAAAAAGCAAAGGGCCAAGATGGCTACCTTGAGGTACTCCAGAGTTGACATGCATTTTTTTTAGAGATGTGCCCTTGGAATTTCACATATTGCAAGTAGTTCTGGAGGTAAGAACTAAGCCATCTTAGTAGAGATCCTGATATTCGGAATTGTTGCAGCTTGCAAATCAAAATAGAGTGTTTAACACGATCAAACCCTTTGCCGAAGTCAGTCTAGGCTGCGTCAATTTGATCACCTTTTTTCCATTACGCAAAGGGCATGAAAAACCAGCAGCATCAGGTTAGTAGTGGTAGAACCGTTGTTCCAAAAACCATGCTGCTGTTCGTTAAGTCGAGCATCGACCAGAGAGAATAGCTTATCACATATGATTTTTTCAAACAGTTTAGGACTAGTGGATAACATGGCGATACCTCTATAATTTTGAATTCCTATCGCCATTTTTGAATATTGGTCTAATGTAGGAAGATTACCAATACGTTACAACGTACCCAGAAAAAAGAGATAGCTTTAAAAATATCATCTCTGGAAATAATTATAGCCTCAGCAAAAATTGTTCTAGTTATTCTAGGGGAGTGACATGGTGATGGAGTACTGGCTGGATTAAAAACCTCCTGAAAGTTTTCTGCGAAAAAGTTGCATCTTTCTTGAAGAGAAGAAGACATTGAGGTTTTATTACAAATAAAAGAGGGATAACCGGTTGTTTTTCGCTTCCTATTTACAAAGTCAAAAATTATTTGGTGTTGTGGATTATATTCTCACCGGTAGTTTTAATGAATCTGTCATATGCTTCGTGAGACTTTTCTTGAAATTCTTTGGCCACTGCATTGTATTCTTCTTTGATAAGATGGCTAGAGTCGACATTACTTTTTATAGATTTGTAAAGCTTATTTCTATGGTTTCTCATAGGTCTTAGAGTCTTGTCAAGCCAAGGCTCAGAAAGTTTACCTTTTCTCATAATTTTAGAGACATATCTTTCGACCGCGTCAAACAGTATTTTGTAGAATGAATTTACATTTTCGTCAAGTGATTGGGATGAAAGCGTATCTGTCCAATCAACATTGTCAAGAGAATAGTGAATGCTATCACAAGTACCGTACCACAACCGCACCGCAACCGTAACGCAACAGTACCGCAACCGTACCGTACCGCATCCGTACCGTACCACAACCGTACCGCAACTGAATCGCAACTGTACCGCAACTGTACCGCAACCGTACCGTTACCGTACCGCAACCGTACTGCAAACGTACCGTACCGCAACCGTACCGCACCGCAACCGTACCGCACCGCAACCGTACCGTACCGCAACCGTACCGTACCGCAACCGTCCCGCAATCGTACCGCAACCGTACCGTACCGCAACCGTACCGCAACTGTACCGCAACCGTACAGCAACCGTACCGTACCACAACCGTACGGAAATCGTGGACAATAGTATTACTGTAAGCTTGAAAGATTTTATAACATGTAGTGGATAAATAAACAGTAAGAGCGGAATGATGAAGGCTATTAGAGAAAATATTATATGCGTCAATAGTCGGGCTAACCATTACTTTGTCATAAACGTTTGTAAACATAAGGTTTAACCAATTACCATTAGACCAATGACAGACACTTCGGTTTCACCGAAGCGTTTAACGCTTCGGTTTGGCGCGTCGGATGACACACACACAGCGGTTTTCAGAAGCATTTATCGAGTCGATTCAGTTACAAATTAGGTCGGAGTATCATATAGATGCTTGTGAAAAAAGTAGTCGTGTATACATACATATGTCTATATATGTATATCATGAATTTTGGGCAAAGTAATTCTAATATTAATTTTCTTTGCAAATCTGTAATTACCTACTTTTAGAAACCAAGTGCCCACAAATGTTTCATTTTCCAATACTGTATCCTAACCATTCTTCAAAAATTTGTTTTCTTATCAGATTTTCCTTCCCCTATCCCATGCATTCATCAATTCATTCAGAAAATTTCAGCTCGATCGAACTACGCAGCAATAAACATATCGAAAAACGCTCGAAAACCAAGTCGGGGGGTCATTTCTCCCATCTACCGGCTCGGTTCCGAAACCGAGAGGCGGTTCGCACCGCGGTGTGTGTCATCACAATGCTAAAGTAATGCACGACTATACCGACTCGGTTTTCCTCTCGGGAAACGCCTCGCAAAAACCGCTGTGTTTGTCATTGGCCTTACGGTTGCGAGTCGGAGCAACCTGCTGCGAATCGTTACCATACAAAGTACTCACAAGATGAAAGTCAGAATAATCGAGATGGTTAATAAGTAGTAAGTAATTAGTAGTTTCATCAAGAACTGAACGTAAATTAGGGCGATTGAAATTTCCTAGGAGCATAATTTGATCCTCTGCGTTATGAGATGACATGAAGGTAGATATAAATTCGCAAATATAATTGTACACAGAGTCGTCAGATCTAGGCGGGACATTAAATAAGCCGATATATACTGGTGTGCTGTCGAATGATATTCGAATAATTTTATGCTGAAACAATTTATGCGGGGTTGAATCAACAATTTCGCTTGAGAAGGTGCTACTAACAACAAGTACAACACCATCTCCTCTTGTCTGGCCAGTAGAAACATAATCACGGTCATTTCTAAATATTGCCCAGCTACTATCGAGGATCACTTCATTAATATGGAAGTCATTCAACCAAGTTTCAGTGAAGGCAAGTACGTTGAAACGGCATGATTTGTCGTCAAGGTAGAGTTTATTTAATTTGCCTTTCATACCGCTGCAATTGTGGTGAAAAATTCTCAGGCACGAGAGAGAGCATACCTTGATAAGAGCGATACCTAACGTTGTACCGGGGTTTTCGCGATGTATTTCGAATCAGATGATTTTTATCCGAAACTGTATTTGAGGGAGTGAAAGACGAGGGATTATTAATAGCAGACACCCTGCAGCTATACGTCAGAGTTAGGAGAGATGTGTCCGTAGACGAACGTCTGGGTGCAGAATTATGAATATTCTGGAGTGAAATATTTTGATAATCAGTGGTGGAAACTTCCGATTCGGGTATATTTTTAGTACGAAGTTGGAAGGAGTTTTCTGGATGGTTGGTAATTTGCGGACAGCACAATTATTGTTAACATTAGCATTATTACTCATATTCCTAACTTTGTTGCTTCTGTTGGTGGACTTCCAAGAGGATAATTTGAAGCCTTTCCAGTCATAGCTTCTGCTGTTTCCATCCACGTGGGTAAAAAGCCAGGCCTATTTCACGGGGATCCAGACTTTATATTGCTTAGGTGCTCTATTGCTATGTTGAGGTAAGTGCTGAACATGGAATCGACTGATACGCAAATAGCTCTTGATGACCCTTATATTGATGAAACTTCTGGAATTTCCAAAACCGGTCACTGGCAGTGAAATGAGTTTATAGAGATATGTAGACTTATTTTCAGACAATTTATTACAGCATGCTTTGAAGAGTATAGAGAGCAATGATAATATACTGCAGACTCAATATCATATGGCGTATGTTATGTGATAATCATTTCGTAATCATTTATGTGCCTTCAGCTTTGTCCATTCTTCAGGAATGCTTGCGTGCAGAAATTACCCTTTAATCTTAGTTTATACACAATATTTTCAATATAATAATCCGTAGTTTTATTGTTACCACTTTGAATTACATCACTAAAAATCATTCGATCTAGTGAATCATAGTTTATAATTCATCGAATCATTCGAAGATCAACTATCTCCACAACAATAAATGACATCGCACCAATTATCCACCCATCTAATTATAAACTCATATTACATTGTTAATTGTTTCCATGACGTTTACTATTCACATCTGTCTATACGAGATCATGGTGCAATGATATCACACAGATTATATCTTCCAGAAAACCGTCACGTTCTAAATCACGAAATGTCTATCGTGTGTGCAAAATCTGTGTAGACACTGTGTAGACGAGATATCGTAGATTGCGAAAAAAAAGTCATAATCGTGCCGGTGAACAGCGTGCCGGAAAAAAATACAAACAACATGAAATCTGATTAATACCAGAATTAACTCATCGTTCGGTGCCAGATTGACGGGAGAATATCGTTCTCGGTTCCGATTAAGTACTTACTACAAACAACAATGAAATGAAACTATTGTAAAACGATGAGGATATCTAGACATGAGATCGATTGTAATCAACGTAGGGTTGCGAAATAAAGATTATGCTCTTATCGATTCTTTAAGCAACAATCCGAAGTTTTAAAAATTATGCAATTCATCGAACCGGTTAAAAGGATCAAACGTTGTTTGGAACACTTTTCAAATTATGATGACTGATCATGATCACTGTTTTTTTTCTATAATCCGAAAGAAGATATTCTAATTTCTTTGCGTTCATAGGACTTACGTGTCCACGGGATTTGCTTGTGTTAACTATCGGGAGCTTCATCGAACCTTGAAAGCGAGAATTCTAGCTATAATTGTTTGGAGAACAGTTGAAATTATTTAAGCTTGTTGATTATTTCAATGCATTGCGTCTGATTTTTTTTTGTACATTAGTCATTTCAATTACTTTGCTCGATTTCGATAATTAGAAAATTCACTGACGCCGCAGCTTTCATGTGAATAATTGTCTTAAGTCATCTGAAAGTATGCTGTAAAATTATTTTTAACTTAGTGATCATTTTGAGTACACATTTTTAAATTACACATTGAAGAGTATACATATAACGGTGTGTGTTACGCATATCTGCATTTTCATTGTTATTCTAGCCGTGGAATGTGATAAGGATTTCTAGTGAAACTTTGTTACCATTTGGACTGATCAGTAGAAGTAGGAATAAACAGTTAATTGGAAAATGGGTCGGCGAACAACAATTGTAGAGCGTGAGCTCATTATTGAGCATTACAAAAAAAAGGAAAAACTCGGAAAGATATAGCGAAAATCACCTGCAAACCAAAGTCTACAGTCCATCACATAATTGAACGGTTCGTTCGTTAAAATTGCATAGAAAGTAAGGGTAGAACAGCGTGCAATAAAATATTTTCCCCTTCCGATTCTCGCTGGATTGAAGGACAGGTGAAAAAAATTCCAATCTGAGCGCACCAAAACTAGTACAGGAAGCGGAATTTTTTTTAAATAAGTGTAAACTAGAAACCGTAAGAAGAATCTGAATTTTAACCGAAGAGCAACCAGGAAAAACCCTATATTAGTGCTAAAAATAAGGCAAGAAGAATATTTGCTCGTGAAAATTTAATGAAAGATACAACGCTCTGGGATACCGTTCATTTCACGGATGAGAGCAAATTTAACCATTTCGGAAACGATGGAAGGGGAGACAACCATATGCTGAGCTTCAACGACGGAATTTATGCAGTACAGTAAAACACGGCGGTGGCCGCGTGATCGTGTTCATTCAGGGGAACCTGGACAAATTTCAGTATTTGAATATATTGAAGGATAATCTACCGCATAGTGCGAAAAAATTACATATCAAGGACAATTTCGGGTTTTATAAGGACAACAACGCCAAGCACACCGCAGAACTGGTGCAAACGTAGTTGATTTGGAATTGTGTGAAACAATATTCAAACGCCTGCTCAGTTACCAGATCTAAATGTTATCGAACAATTATGGTCAAAGCTAGAAGATGGCATCAAAAAACATCCGATAAGCAGAAAGGACGACCTTAAAAGGGTAGTTCAACAGGAATGAAAGACCATTTCACCAGAGTACACCAAAAAGTCGGTGCACTAAATGGCAGATCGCCTCAAAGCGGTATAGAAACAATCAGGATATCCAACGAAATATTTAATAAATTTTTGAAATAAAAAAATGCTGTAAGTTTGAGATAAAGGACATTTTCGAGAGAACATAATTTAAGCTGTGAAGTGATATTTGGTGTTTATAATAAACTTTAATTTTTTTGTGCTCATTGGAATATTTTTCAATTGTTTTTTTCATTGGAAATAATACATAAAACAACAAGCTGAAATATTTTGGATTGGAATTGTTTTTGCGGGATGATTAAAATTGAACAACTTTTTATTTACATTAAAAATTTTAATTTACATTGTAAATTCTATTTTGACAAAGTGGTTTCGAAAGTATGCACTGATTCTCATCAGACACCAGCACACAGTGCATACTTGACTGGCGTGACCACTTGCAGTTGGAAATCATTAATTTGTATTTACGCTACTTGTGACAAATTTTAACATCTCCGACAATGTAGATTAAAATTTTTAATGTAAATAAAAAGTTGTTCAATTTTAATCATCCCGCAAAAACAATTCCAATTTGATTCTGCTTTCGGAGGCTGATTCCGCAAAACGATCGAGTTTCCCGTTTCAATATGCTCTGCTTTGATAAGCTTTAGAGAGATGACATACGTTGTCTATGCTGATTTATAGACAAGAAGGGAACCATGATCACATTCAATAACCTTTACATGAAATATTTTGTTTGTTTCAAGAAAAGGATTTTCTATTTTCCTGGAGTTTTTAATGGTTTTCCTCGTAAAAAGTGCTCACATTATTTAAGCTTTGAGCCACTGTATATGTAATCCCGTACAACGAATCGTCGTATAACGGGGTATTAGAATGGTTGTTGATTTCTCGATGAATTTTCGTTTTGAATATTCCTAGTAGTCGAGGTAGATTGGTGGTAATGAATGCGCTTAATTTGGAGAAGAAATGCTAAAAAATGTTTTTTGGACATATTCAACTCAAAAATAGAATATGGGCAAGATCCAAAGATAATTTGGATATGATGCTAAGTTCTAGAATTCATGTATTTTTTACTTTTATGTGAATACGAGTTTCTAATCTCAAAAATATTTTTTCAATGCAATTTTATTTCAAATTTACACTTACGCATGTATTTTTTTTAAATTACAGAGTAATCTGAAATCAATGATGTGCCGAGCTGTGCATACTATTCTATTCGCAATAATTTTGCTGGTGCAACGAACTTCTGCAGGTGATTCAATTTTGGAGCTGATGAACATCCAAGCTATCGAGCAGATGCTCAATGAGAGGCGAATGAATGGCAGCCAAGATGACGAAGGCGGACAGTTCATAATCCAAAATGATCTGGATGAAGAATATACGGAGTCGACTGATACCTATCGGCACAAGCATCGACCCCATTCGATAGCGATCGATTATACGTATAACGGTGGAGGCACAAACAGCAGAAATCCGAACGGAATAATGATCTACAACGACAGTCTGGGTGCGGCGGCTGGTCCATCCGAACTCTTAGCCGACCTGCAGGCATTGCGAGGCGATAAGATACTGAAATCGAGCAAAAATGCACTTTATGTTACACGCAGGGAGTACCTAAAGAAGGACTGGTGCAAGACCGAACCATTAATCCAACGAATCCGAGAAAATGGCTGCATAACGAGGACCATCATTAATCGCTTTTGCTACGGGCAATGCAATTCGTTTTATATTCCGAAGAGCCCCAAAAGGAGACGTTTGAATCGACAAGGGACCACCACTGAGCCGGAACAATTCGAAGATGAAGATCTGACTGGGGCGGCATTCAAGTCATGCGGATTTTGTAGACCCAAAAAATTTACCTGGATGACGGTCACTCTGAAATGTCCTTCGATGGTGCCACAGTTGAGGAAGAAACGAGTCCAGCGAATAAAGCAATGTAAGTGTATGTCGGAGCCGTTGTCTTAAGCTGTGTACAGTTCAAATTTGATTTCGCGCAACAAACGTAGCCTGCCAGTACTTGAAAATGTTCGAAGCTAATGAAGACTTAGCAATCTGGCAGTGTATTTCCTCTGTACTGCAAAACAGTTTGAGATGCGTTTCATGTTCCCAACAAATGAAATTTTTCAAATTCACTTAGTCCATAGCGTTCGATTTTTGCAGTTATCAGTGTAGAGGTTTCAAATTGTCACATAATGTTCAATTATTGTATTCTTAGGATGCTAATTAAGAATCTCATCAGCACAGTGAAAATGATGTATCCAAAATTAGCACAAGCAAAGTTGATTGATCTGTGATTTATTCGAATTATGATAAAAAAAATACATAGTAATGGTAAAGATTTATGCTAGAATAAGCCTAGGGTAGACAAGTAATAATCTATGGTGGCAGTTATTGCGGGTAACCATACTGCTCTATGCGAGTATCTGTGGGGAAGTTGACACCCGGGGAAAAAGGAAAATCAGTTATGTTTCTTTCATATATTAGAAGTGCTTATGTTAGTGTTCGATATTTGGAAAAACAACGCTTTTCTGAGAAAGACGAAAAAAGGATGCATTTGTGTTTGAAAAACAGATCAAAGTTTTTAAGTCAAACCTACAATTGCGAAATAGGCAATCATGTAGCAAACATTTTGATGATTAAATTCTCTGATGTCGTATTGATTTTATTTGCCTGATGGTGTCAATTATTCTCCCATGGCTATGCTCCCGAATCTATAGATGTATCTAGTGTTACCAATGTTACTTACTATCAGCAAAGTGGTATTATATGCGTTTGTGTTACGCTTCGCTAATCGATTAAAAAAAAAACAATTTTTTACAAGTTTCCATTCCAAATATACATTGAGCTAATTTCCATTTTATTTGCCCAATTCGAACTAAATTTCATCTGAGCATAAAAGAGTTGTTTATACATACATATATAGATTACAAACATTTTATTAATTATGCATGATAGTATATATGTTACTCTGAAATATAGACTAAGTTAGATATTATCCATGTAACGAATAGCTTTATCTGAATCTTATCTGCAGAGATTTTGCACGTGTTAGTTTAACAGTAAGAATAATTTCATAGCTCTAATAACGTCATGTTTATTCTTCTTTGAAATAACCATTTTGTTACGCCATTTGCATAGTAAACCTTGGTTTAAAATAACTCTTATTTAATTCATGTAAATACTGAAATAAATAAATAAATTAAACTTATTCTATAAAAGTGTCGGTTATGAAACATTGAAAAATATATGCGTTTCGCCTAAAGATTGCAAAAATGATCTTTTAGATCGCGAGTCATCCACACATAGTTCTGCATGTAAATTTATACTGATCGACTTCGGAATTCGCTTTAAAGTTTATGGGTTGATGTTCAAATATATTTAAAATTTTATTTCGATATCGGAACGTGCGGATACTATCAATAAGTGAATTATGTCCTCGACCCTATCGAAATATTATTAAAGTTATCGTATAATTTGCGCATACTCTATAAATTTGTATCACAGAACCCAAGCCTATAAACAGTCACCTTTTACTTCACACTCATTTCAAAACCCGTAGAAAACTTCAATAAAGTCATTTCAAACTCAAATTTTCAGTAAATTTTCGAATAAAAAGTTTTTAAACGCAACTTCCAGAAATCAAAACTGATTTTCAAAGCATATTTTACAACAGACATGTCAGATAAACCGTTGACACCGATTGAACAAGTGTGGTTTGTTGCTTTTATGGTTTTCGTACTGTTTGTCGTGTGTATACCGATTTTCCTTCATCATCTGGTGGTACGCAAAGAGTTGCTTCGTGAGAAAACCCGTCGTGTTTCCGAGTGCATTCGTCAGGCCTTTGAACGATACAGATACGATCCGAACCTACCACGTCTGAGTTCTGGAGCATGCAAGAAAGCCCGGCGTAGAAAACCGAGATTTGAAGAGTATTACAACTGATGGACAGAGAGCTGCAAAGTGGCAAAGATGAATAGAACAACAAAAAAACAAGTCTCTTTTCGTTATCAAATTACAAATACGTTAAATATAAGCTTATTTTGAGTTATTATAGACGAGAGAGTGTTAAAAATTTATTTTTTAAATAAAACTTAAGCCGCGCGAATGCTTAATTTCTTTTTTATCCTAAAACGACTCCTTACCAACACACACTACTTTTCAAATAAAAATAATTCGAAAAAAACCCGTGGAATTTTATTTCGCAACGTATGCATAACGCACAAAAGCATTTTCACAACACCTAATTCACCGACCTTGGCTCTCAGGCTTTTTCAGTTCTTGGTCATTCGATTAATGGCTCAAGTCATATGAGCGGCTAATATTTCAATGGTATCCTTTTCCTGTCAAATTGGAATGAAAGTGCTTGCCTTGCTATTCTGCAGCACAAGAGTAATAATCGAACTTACTCGTAAAATACAGTATGTGTTCTTTCATATTCTGCAGTTTGGTACGATTCATTTTCTGCATATACGAACGCAAGCATGCTTTCTTAACGCAGTTGTAATTTGTTGGATGTGGGGATATCAAACTATTGCTAACAATAGTTTTAGTTTTAATAACTTCATTATATAAGAATTAAATTTTCCAAATAACTGGCCAAAAACCTGACTTCCTGAAGTCCTGACGGTATCAAAAATTTCATTTTGAAACGTACTTCTTATTTGTTGCCCGTTTTATTATACTTCTTTAACCTGTCTGTGTCCATGCTTATCTTACATTCCATCTGAAAATACGCAATTGTTACACGCATACACAAGAAAGATGGTAGAAATACGGTCAGTAATTACCATCGGATTGCCAAGTGTCCTCAAACCTTCTTGAAGCAGTAATAAGCTATGCCGTAGCATTTCATTTTAAATCTTTCATATCTCCCTACGCTGGGATGATGACTTTACTAAGTCCAAAAAGGAGTCTCTAAAGACTTTACTTGGAACTTACTTTCCGGGTGCTCCGATGACTGAGACCCAAAAGGCAACTGCGCCTCTGACCAAACCTCCTGCTCTTCGCAGCAGCTTGAAATACTGGTACACAACTAGATCTCTGGTCACTAGTGAAAAGGTCAGAGATGTAATCTAGTGGCGTTCAGAAAGTAATGAACGACTTAAAAGTAATGGTTACTCAAAGTAATGAAAAGTAATCATTACCGGAAAACGAAAGTAACGATTACTTTTTTCAGTATCGTTCCTTCGTCGTTCTAAGGACAAACGACACACAAAATGTATTTCGTTACCTGTGTTATTTTGCTCATAACCGAGTCAACGGGCAGCAATCATATCAAAGATTGTGGTAAAGATGCAGAGACCGGTCTCTACTCTCTGCGAGTACACATACCCAACGGGAAAAGTAATGCTTCGGCATATATTCGGTAAGTATTTCGCGTAATGCGTGGAAGCATTACCGATCCATTGCATGTTTATTTCTTTTTAACATTGCATGTCCTAGGCTGGGAAGATTTATACAAGGGGAAACTTATGCTTTTAGTTTTAAAGCATTATGTATAAGAGCTTTTTGGAAAGTACGACATCGTATTCTCGCATTTCCGACATCTAGGGTGAATACGAATTGAAGCTTTGGCCGGCGGCGGATCGTACCTCTGCATGACCAGAAATGTGTAGTTACTGAATGCTGAGTGATTGTGATGTTCATTGGAAATCCCAATAGCGCATTCTCTTTGCTACTAGGAGGAATTGTACTCTTGTTTTTCATACATTTTACTTACCCGTGATGATTTGAAATGCTCCGACATTGTCATCTTTCCGCTTTATGTAGCACACTACCCATAGCCGATGTATGCTCGTAAGTTCTTTTCCGCTTATTTCTGCGAGTGATGTTCATTGGCCAGTCATGAACTTTTGGAAAATCCCTTGCAAGCACATTACATTTTCATTACCAAGAATGTTTGCTTCATATATTCTGTCCGGAGTGCATTACAGCGTTTCCCGTTGGGTATGTACGTTCGAGTATATATACGATTTCATCGCGTTGCTAATCTTGACGTTGTCTATGACTATGCGCCGGTACCATGCTTTATGAAAGGAATGATTTGTGCCTAGATGAACAATCTTGACAAAGTAATCGTTACTTTTCGTTACATTGAGGAATGAAATGAGTAACGATTCAAGTGCTGGATGTTTGGAGGCTTTTGAATTCATTATGAGAAAGGCTATGATCAGCAATTATAACGATTAATGAATATATCAGCACTGTTTTGTTGATCCTGGCACAGTAAGAAAGCTATATTCGTATAAAATTTTTTTTTTTTTGAATAATTCTATTTGATGCACTAAATACTTGCAAACTGGCATTATAAGTATCAAATTCATGAGAATAAACAAAATTCAATCTAAATTATGTAGGAAAAAATATAGGAACTATCATAGCATAATTGAGAAATAACGTAGCGGAATATTACATCCAGGTTCAAACACTGTATCCTGATAGCATAGTCCTTGTGTGAGATGTAAGGAAAACTAACTATATAAAGGATTAACCGATGTTCGAAACAGAAAAAAAACTATCTATGAAAAGTTCTGATTCGATTATGTTGCTTGAAGACTTATTGCTTGCCATAAACGAAAAATTCCGAAAGATATTGTGCCATTCTAATTTTACCAAAGCAACGTACTTAATCCCGCGTTTCAATTTAAATTTATGAGTTCGGCGATGAGTCAGCTTTGACTGTAGTGAGAGTGAAGGACGAACTGAAGGAAGAAGCTGAACAAACTAACATGCAAGCTTCAGTTGATGTCATTCAAACTTCAAATAATGATCTTGGGATTGAAGAATCTATAGCCAGTTCAATCCCAGGCACAACAAATAGACCAGATGAGGAGATTGGATTGTAGGCTGCATTCGAAAAAATAGTTGCATGTGCCAGATCAACTCCAACATCTGGGACCTACATTGAAATATGACAATTCGGTGAAAAGCCCAACATTCTGAGGAATCAAAATCCTCTTACACGGTGGAAAACAAGGTCGCAAATTTATCCAAGATTAGGAAAGATCGCGAAACAATATTTAGGAGTACCAGCAACTTATGTTTCCAGTGAGAGATAAATTTCCGAAAACAGGCCAGGTAATATCGCACAGGCGGAGTAGACTAAAACCAAAAATTTTGCGGATGATGGTTTATTTTAAATTCGGGTAAAAAATATTTAAATTTTTATTAAGCTTGGTAAAAAGTGCCTTTTCTATTTTTATTTGTCAAGAGTGATTTTTTTTATACTCTTAAAAATAAAAAGAATATCATATTCGTAAGAGTACACATTTTCCGTTGTTGTCGCAAGGGTATACATTTTTCCGAGTTGTCCTTGCAGATAGTATTAATAGTAATGAGTAACGATGTAAAAGTAATGGTTACTACCTGTGAATGTAATGATTCGTTACCATTACTCAAAAGTAACGAAATTCCCATCACTAATGTAATCACGTTTTTTGAAAATTTCAAATCGCCGGGCCTGAATGGCATCTATCAGTGGTTTGATAGACCACCAGGAGGCAGAATTAAGAGAAATCTTTTGGGCAAGCCCTCGAGTATATCCGTCACCTTGGCGACAAATTAAGGAAGTTTTTTATACCTAAACCGAGGAGAGATTACTATTCAGCTGCAAGGAACTTTATGCCGAGCAACTTAGCTTTGTTTATGTTGAAATGCTTAGAGAGACATACGCACTAGGGCGCTTAAGTTTAACCCCTTGAATGATGAGCTACATGCGTACTAGTGAGGAAAATCATGCGAGTCAGCTCTTGGTTCTCTGGTTTCCAGAGTTGAGGGGGCGACCTCAAATGGTGAGTATGCGATAGAGGTATTAGTGGACATTGAAGGGGCCTTTGACTGCGCGACCTTTGTGGAGCTAAGTGAAGCTGCGAAAGCTCATGGCGTGGACGACGTCTTAGTTAAGTGGATACATACTATGCTGACTCAAAAATTGTTGCTGTCGGAAGCTGGATCCAACTATTACTTGAGAACGGAGACGATAAATGGATCTCCTCAAGGGGGCATCCTATTACCGCTCCTGTGGAGTATGATAGTTGACTCCCTGCTAAACGAGCTGCAACAAGAACGGCTGCAATCGCAGACTTATGCTGATGATGTGGCCACACTAACATTCAGTAAAAATCTGAATGTGGTACGTAGAAATACACAACGTGCATTAGATCTAATTGACAGGCACGGCCTAATAGTGAATTCTGGTAAGACGAAATTTGTTTTATTCACCAGGAAAAGAAAACTGGAAGGACTAGTTCTTCATAATATGAAGGCTATAACTCTTCAACTTTCAGAGAAGGTAAAATATCTTGTGATAATCATACATATATAATTAAAATAGAACAAATAAAAAATTAGGTTAAGACCATGGAAGTTCAGTCTATTTAAAATCGATGAACATGTACACCAGATTCAATATTTTCCGACTCATAGTGGTAAGATTAAATTCTATTTGACGAGACGTTCAAAAGAATACATCGATTCTGTCTAATGTTGACTTTCGAGTGAGCTTCGTTCTCCAATCGACCTTTATTACCACTGCCATAATTCCTTGGCGCCACCGTGATGAATATAAACGAATTATTATCACAGTAAGCCAAATGATCTGTGGTGTGGCGCCAGCATTCGTGTATCAGAAATGCTCAACGGCTTTAATACAGATCACAGATACGTTGGAGTTTTTAGTACGTCAACCTGATTTTCTCGAGCTCTCATCGGGTGCCCTGCTCCAGAAAAATGGATAACAAAAGCTTCCAATATCACCATTTAATGCAACTAGTGAGAATAGGAGCAACAAAAATGTTTGTGATGATGTACTAAGCATCATTGATCTTCGAAATACATATGCGATTGATTTATGATCAAGTGGTGTGCTGGCGAACTTTATTGTAAGAAGAATGCGTTGAGACCCAACAAAATTAAGTGATCATTAGAGATTTTGTATTCAGAAATCGATTTTTATGATAATGAAATATATTGAATTGAACAAATTTGCATGCATTTTTTACTAACGACGAAACAATGATTTTAAGACACATTCTTGTAATTAATTGATCTCAGTAACGCATTTTTTTACCTGTGGCTGGAGTAAGAGACGCTATATTATAAAAATTGTATAGTTTTAAGGCTGGAATTAACTTTTATAGACTCTCAACTAAGTGAGAATTATTAAATGACGATATTAAAGGACAACCAAAGGTTACTTTATACGAATTTAGACCTCAATATCATCATTAATATCGGGTTTAAGACTTTTATTTACAGATATACGCTCTTTAATGATTTGCTGCAATCAATTTATGGGATATCTTCATTGGCAACTGCACTAAAAATTATACGCCTTATCTGCATTGCACAGTCGACCAGCAGTTACTGAGTTTTCGGGGACAATGCATATTCCGAATGTATATAAAATCAAAACCGGTCAAATACGAACTAAGAATCATCACAGTTCACTTCCATTCATATGGTACAACGTAAGCTGAAGCCTTCCTTCAACATGAAAATCACCGGTACAATTCGTAACAATAAGCATGAAATTCCGTTAGAAATGAAGGTTGTTTCCAAAGAACCGCCAGCTACAGCTTTCGCTTTTGCAGGAGACCTCTCATTGTTAGCGCACACACCAAAAAAACAAAATCATGCTGTTTGCAAACAACCACGATAACAGACGGAAAACCGGAAGTAATCCTACATTACAACAAAACGAAGGGAGGGATAGATTGCTTTGATAAGCTGTGCCATTCGTACACAAGCACCAGGGGAACTCTACGATGGCCAATGATGTTTTTTTTTTAATTCTGGACCAAGCCATGGAGAACGCTCGAGTTTTGTATAACTATCGGTGCGCCAACAGCAACGGGGATAACAAAGCTTTCACCGCAAAACAGTGTTTAAAAGAAGTCGTGCTATACATGGTCGAGCTTCAACTCAGAAGGCGACGCGAAGCAGAATCGGCCGAATCAACCAGAAACGAGAGTCGCAGGGATTCTTGGCACAGAAGAGCCTTTGCAGCTGACCCGAGAGCGACAGTATTCGCAGAAGAGGATCCGCTGCGGATTGTGCAAATGTCATGAGGATCACAAACCTTCGCAGCTGTGCTCCTCATGCAGACATATATGCGACATATGCGACATTTTTTTAATGTATTTTATGAAGTAATTCTCATAATAAACGCACATTTTTAGTTATTACCGTATTTTATTTCACTCCGAAATAGACCCTCTTCAGATGTCAAAATAAATACCGTTTTTGAAAAGCCGACTATGGAGCTATTTTTTATTCCAAAACTATGATATCTCAAATGCATTACCCTAAAATGTTATGAAGAAATAGTCAAAATTGCCAGAGTTATGATTTTTTAAGTAAAAAATTGTCTTTTTACGCATTGCATCTTTGCTGATTTTTTTCGCCATTTTGAACATTTAATACAAATTTTTTCCATGATATTCTCTTTCTAAAAGGTTTAAACTAATATCCTGAACTTCTATGGGTCGTTTAGAACGATGCAGTCAACGTGGCAATCACTTGAACATGGCTGGGGTCAATCTCTCCCCGTGTGACCTACACGTTATTTTTAGAACGTGTGACCTCGGAGGGTTAAGATAATTTTTTTTGCATGCATTTTGTTTCGAAATAATATTTATTATAAATAACTAATAAAAAAAATATTAAGAATTCACTTTCAGAAGATAGAGCGCTATCCATAAAATGTACTCGTTCATGAAAAAATAAACTCGTTCATTCATCAATTTTTTTTTGCTCTTCTATCCAGCACAGAACAGAACAGACGCGTTGGAAACAATACTACTCCTGTCCCAGTGAATTCACGGGAACAGAAATCTTTTCTGCATGAGTAGTTCATATGCTGAACTATAGAATGTGATGATAGACAAAAGAAAAGCTCATGAGTAGTTGCCTTTTTTTGCCGTGAGGTGGTTTTAGATTTTTCAAAGTTATGTTGAATGTTTTGGTAGTTAGGAAATTAGAAAAAGTCCGCATAATGTGTAGAAAGTTAAAAGCGTTTTCGAAGAAAATTAGTATTAAACTCACTTCGCCGAAAATTCATCATATATATATATATATAAATATAGATAGATAGACATATATATATATATATATATATATATATATATATATATATATATATATATATATATATATACATATATATATATATATTTATATATATATATATATATATATATATATATATATATATATTTATATATATATCTATATATCTATATATCTATATATCTATATATATATATATATATATATATATATATATATATATATATATATATATATATATATATATATATATATATATATCTATATATATATATATATATATATATACATATATATATATATATATATATATATATATATATATATATATATATATATATATATATATATACATATATATATATATATATATATATATATATATATATACCTATATATATATCAGCAAAATGATTAAGGGAGATAATATCTGGAGTGGCCGATCCGATTGAGCTGAAATTTTCGGAAGATGTATATAGTGGGTAGGTCCATGACTTGCTAGAATTCAGATATCTTTAACCTTTTGGCGGCGGCGGGCGTTTTGGTGAATTTTCAGGTACTCCTATATTTCCAAGCAGTGTAAAATTTTGTTCAAAAAAAGTATTGGGAATGAAAACCTATTATGTTTTAAGCTTGTTTATACTAAAGAATTGGAAATTTTGAGCCTTGTGTAGGCGCTGAGTGCCTAAAAGTAGGCAAGGATTTTTTTCAAATTTCGATTTGTCATAACATCTAAGAAAAACAATGGATCATCGTAAATTTTCAGAGCGTATTGGTGTAAACTAAAATTTAACACACATGGACTTTTAAGACTGTGGGGGGCAACTCTGTAGCTACAGCAGGCTCCTGAAAAAAATCCTTCAAATCATCGACCCTCGTGAAAAATTTTTAATTTTTGAAAATGAATTCAAATTATTGATAAATTTTTACTGTTGTCCACCAAGCCAAATAAAAATGTTCGAAATTCCGCGTAAACAAGAACGACAGCCCATGGTCAAATTACCTTTATTTTCAGCACTCAAAACTTCTGTTCACGAGAACTGACGATCGGATAATGCGATCAATACGAAATTTACAGGACATGTTGAAATTAGCTAGGACCAGGTCTGATAGAAGTGATTTTCAAATATGGGCAATACTGTGGCAAAAATCGCCGAGAATATAGCTTCCGATTTAACCACCAGATTTTAACAAAATTCACGCAGTAAGTGAACCTTACTCTAAGACAGATTTCGGAGAAATTTGGTTGAAAAATTAGTATAGGGCTGCTAGATATGGCAATTTTTGTCTCCTAAATATGGTAAATTTGCTCAGGAAAATAAAAGTATTTTCCTTATAACTTCCGATGCGGTAATGAAATCAAAACGAAACTTATGTGATAAGTGGATCTTGTTGTATTTCTAATTCTGCAGGAATTTCGCTGAAAAATCATGAAAGGGTTGCCAGCTATGATGCATTTTGTAATTTATTAATATTTCTTTATCGAGCAATGTTGTCATAAAATTTCCAAATAGGAATGATTCTGCAATAGCAATTGACAGTAAATTTTTAGATTTTGAAAAACTAAAAAGTTTTGAGGGTGGTTACCTTAAAAATATATTCACTCCTACAACTTACAGCGCAATCATTCAATCGAAACGAAATTCACAGGGTGGGTTTAACTCAACGTGAAGCAGCTATGATGATCACATATGATTGCCAGCACCAGACAATTTCGTTACTATTGCACCAACAGATGCTTCCATTGAGTATTCATAAGCAAAGCATTTACAATAAAATAAGCAACCGACATTTAAATTTTCCGAGTTTTGGAAATTTTTCGGATGGCAACCCCAGACATAGTTTAATCGCTGACACTTTGGATGATATCCTTGGATGAAAACGAAATTCAAAGGATAGGTTGATTAAGCACGAGCATGTTATGGTAAACTTATTGCTGCTGTGTTGGACAAATGTTGTCAGCACTGCACATTTTCATCATTTGTGTTATAGGAAATGCTATCAGAAAATGATTTTTGTTCATTTGAGTAAGAAATGGTTGATATGATACTACAAAGAAGTGTATTATGAGTTCACACATTTTTAAGTCCCTCAAAAATAGTTCCTTAGAAAATTAGTTTTCTAGCAGTTCTGATGCGCTAGACTTTTTTGTATTTACTAGCGATTGTGGTAGTTTATACTCGTTATTTTCGCTCTTTATTTTCAACTGTTTTGCGCTGCCACAGGGAATACCGCAACCTATAGCAATCTTAGCGAATGCACCAGCTGCTCTGTACTGGATTGTTTTATTGCGCCATTGTTCTATTCTGTTCTGCGCTGGAGCAAAAAAAAACGTACCTTATACCCAAATCTAAAAATTACAAATATGTTGATCAATATTATGAGCCCCTTCATCTATATTATGAATGGATTTAGAAGAAACTAGCAAGAGATTCATAGCAGTGATGAATAGTTTCATCGATGCTACGAAAGTAACAGTAGTATTTTTGAATTTCGTACTAGGTACTGACTGTTTCGAAAAAATACCTGTTCCAATATATACGAATCATCTCTAGGCCTCCTATACTGTGGAGAGACTTGCCAAGGAGCTCAAATCAGACTACGCGAAATTTACTGACAAGCTGCTCGAACCAATGACTTCGGTATCATTTGATGGTCATCTTACCATCACCATCAATGTTAGGAATATTTTCATAATTAGAATTATTTTAAAAAGTTTAGAATTTTTTATTTTATCCTATGCAATTCGACACATGCCAGCTCTATTTACCAACTGTACTGTGGAGATTTAAATTTATTACAAAAAGACTTCGGTTACTTATTGCCAAAATGTGATATTATAATAATATATAAAAATATTCTTGTTTTCTCCATCCAGCCTTGTCTCACCTAGAATCTTAGAAGTTCGTGCATAGTTACAATGATTAAAGCAATACAATGAGCATCCGGCTTTATTTTTCTATTCTCTCTTATGCATATTCACAATGAAGGTGTGTAACTGCGATTTTCGTATAGAACGTGACTGGACAAATAGCTATAAATGGTACATCAACTTCTTGTATTACCACTAAAGATAAACAGATTTGCTTGTGAGCAAGAAGCGCAGGTTGAAACCGATTATATGTGAGCATGTCGACGTCTATGCGTGGTATCTTCGCTATTTGTGTAGTGACGATAATGCTAAAGAGCCTGTAAAGAAATTCTCTTATGGCTATAATTCAGTGTGGATTTAAACCGAATCGGTGTTTCTAATTGTCGTACGTGGGTGTATTTCTAAATGTATCTTTTTGTAGATTTATCATCGACGCATTACGGTTTACATAATTTTTCTATCGTTTCACGAAATTAATCCGCAATTAGTCTTGAATTAAGCAACGGTCTTGGACAAGAGTACAATTTAAGGTAGTTGATGATTCATTTACTTCGGAATGGAGAACCATCCCATAAGGTTATGATTTACGCTTGATTATTCTCGCGAATATCAATACCAAGATAGTCAGATCGATTTTCACAGCTGAAGATTGAAGGTTGGCCAGGTTAGTTTTTGAGCTCTCTTCGGTAATATACTTAGGTCTACGAAATTTTTCCATTAATCAGTGCCTTCAAAATACCAAAAAACAATTCAAACATTCATCTCAGCATCCGGTACATGCGAACGCCCCGCACATACAACTGGAATAATGAATCTATTGTGAATCACTATTCTACTCGTCCGAAACGTCAGTTTATGCACTTATTTCTCCTTTTTAAACCCAAACGCAAAAACTGCAGCAGCATTGATTTATTTCTTCATCAATCTGCGGCATTTGAGCCTATAAAATAAAACTTCTTCTCACGGAAATAAATAACATTTGCTTTCATTTTGCTTCACGTACACAATAAATATAATTTTGGAATATTGAGAAGTTTATATTTATTATGCATGTTCATTTGATTATATTTAGAAGGAATAAATTGTATTCTAATGTTTGATTTTTTTAGTTTGGTATATTACATTCATGGTTTCAATTGTTTTTAGAAGAAAAAATTTGCGATGTTTCAATTGGGCAAACGTTCGCTACGTCCATTTGAAAATATACATAAGCAAGATTTTGAACACAATTCGATTCAAATAAGAAGGAAATTTCAAACTTCCAATTCAAACTTTTGTTTTCAAAGACTTATTGCTAGGTTTTACCATCGCTGCATAAAATGCCAAAATGCAGAAGAAAGGTATGCGAAATATGCAAAATAAATGCCTCTTTCGAATATATATGTAAAAGTGTTTCGTGTGTTCATACGTAGTTTCCGAAAGACACGCATTATTTCATTTTTGGCATTTTAACAAGCATTTTGGGTTGTGCTCTTGTGTGTTTTTGATCTCATCAACAATATCGGAAATTCGTTCGGCCAAAGTCCCTACAGTGAAGGAAACTAGAATGAAGGAAAGAGACTTTGCCTGAACGTCGATCTTTGATCGTTGATAGAGCGGTGTGCTATCAATATGTATGATAGATTTTGACACATATTGATTTCGACACTATGGTTAAAATCATTTCTATGTTTTAAAATCAATTCATGCACATGCATTATATTGTCTGCTCTATTTAAGCAGCTTTGTGAGTTTAGAGGTTACATAACATTGATATATAATATGCATTTTTATTCGTAACAATATATCGTTATTTTCAAGCTTCTTTCATTCCTCATATGTCCTTGGGATTGTTTGATTAAAGTTTTTTGTTCACTTTACAAAAATTCCTCAGTTTAATGCATCGTCTCAACTTAAGTCTGAAAGGAACTTCTTTGTCCTAACAGGTTCGAACTTACAGCTTACATATTACTATTCTATTTCTATGCATAATAGTCGTACATGAATGGATTAAATTGTGACAATAACAAATGTATATTTTTCTCTTGCATATACACATATATATATTATGATACGATCCTAAACTTACGATGAAAACGGAAATACTTTATTTTATATTAAATACTTGTTCACGTCGTCGTTTCAAAGAATTATGCCAGTGTGAGTAGGATTTGCATGAGTCGTCAACAGTTATCCGGTCAAAAGAAGTCCGATTGATTTCAGATCTCATACCTTCGGGACTTTAAATTACATTCAATCCCTTCTTCGCGGCGATTGGCAGCTTCTCACCCTGCAGGAAAGGGTTGGACACATCAAGTTGCGGATGAAACTTTTTGGCAACCAAGTTCTTATGTTCGCCGGTGTGAAATTGTCGTGCCAAGAAACTTTCCAAGTCCGAGTTCATTTGTCGATTGTCATCGCTAGTGTCTTGTCCGGGGCAATCAAACATATGCTCCCCATCGCACATGCACTCCTGTGCAGCCTGGTATTCGCGACTGAACGAAGCGGTATTCTCGAAATCAACTACGCAGCCATGTTCCTCGGTGTAGCCGTATGGGCAAGGGTTTGGAGGGTTACAATAAGCTGGTAGACTGGCGTCGGTTTTCACTTGTGGCTTAACTCTGTGAGGACTCTCGCCTGCTCCGCCAGAAACATACTGATGGCCCCAGAGCGAGCTGTGCTGGAGATACTCCTGATCGCGGAGCGACGGGCTCGGATTACCCTCCAACAAAGCATCATAGTCCATTTGCTCTGCCTCCAAATCTTTCGATGCGCGAGCCATTAGGGCTAAGTGAGCCGGGACGTCATTCATGGGATCAATGTACGAGTCTGAGCTATCCACCAAATCTTTGCCCATACGATCAACAATGTCTCGCAACAGCATGTCAGAGAAATAATGGTCCTTTGACGTCATGGGCATGTAAGCTTGGGCCGTAAGTATCTCCGTCATAAGGAATATGTAGGCAAAATTGATCAGGATACGATTCATGGTGATTCTGAAATGAAAATGTTTGTTATCAGTTAAAAATCAAAGACAACCAAGAGCCAATATTAGGGGGCTGCTTCGTGCCGGGGTTGAATTTGATGAATTTGCCAGTTGTTGACATAGATTTTAATTTACTCTGCCCCTCAGTTTGAGCCACGCTACTTTCACAGCGTCTCAAGATTCAGTTTCGGAAACAAAGATCGGCAATAAGCAAAAGGAAAACGGGTTGGACTCATAGCGTCGCCTTTCAGAAGGACAAGAGTGGAATGTCTTGAAATTCTAACCTTTCGCGGTTTTAACCATTTTTGCGAAATATTTATGACTGACCCTAACTGCTTAGTTAATATGGTTGTTAAAGAAACGAGAAAATGTCGGATCATTTTCTAGGCATGATCGTTAAGATCCACGCTAAAGCGATTGAATGATAGGGTTGGGGTGCTCTATGGTATGGCAAATAGCATTGTCGCAAAATTCGAAGGAAATAAAAGGCTTAATTTAGAATTTGGAGTAGAGCTCACTATTCCGATAATAGTGGCCATAGACCTAACAGTGAAGAGAGGTGATATTTCGGATAATAAGGCTTTCGAATTTCGCCAGCTTCTCAAGTGGACTAGAAGAGACCGAAGAGCGGATAGGGGCAATATAAGTGGGGATCGCTCTAATCAATTACATATATAGGCAATAATCTTAGCTCTAGTAGAGATAATGGATTAATAGATTAATAAAAATACCTGTGAGAGAATCGTTTCAAATTCCTAAGATGTCTGCAGCGAAAACGTTGAATAGAAATGGCCCAAGAATGGAGCCTTGAGGTGCACCTGATTCGACTGGAAATTCATCAGAGAAAACCCCGTTGAAGATGACGAAAGCCCTTCTGTCACTTCCTTCAATCCAAACGGGGTCAAAAGCCTTCTGTAGATCAATCAGACAGGCATCCATAACCCTTTTGTTTGATTGATTTCATAAACTGCGCTTGTCAGAACCGTTAGGGCGTCTCCTGTAGAGTGTTTGGCTTTAACGCCCAATTATCTTCCGGGTATGATGTGGTTCACATCTATGGTGTAATTTATATGCTTTTGAGAGATAATTTCTAGTAACTTCCTCGGGTTTGAGAGCAGAGAAATCACAGGTGCGTTGAGTGCATTGCAGAATCCTGACGCGTTTGAGATAAGGAATATTTTCGCATGCAGTGGGAAATTAACCATTGTTTAGGCAAGAGTTAAATAAAACAGGGAGGTTCTCAAAGAAGCAACAAAGGCAGCCTCTTTCAGATAAAATTAGATATTTTATTTTCTCCGAAAGATTATGAAACATACAGCGGAGAGTTTGAAGAAAAGTAAAATTAAATTGTTTGAAAATCGAAATGAGTGGAATACTCATCACGCGAAATTATTTGCAACTAGAAATTCGTAAATTGTGTAGTAGTTTGAGTTGCAGGTACGATTTGAAGGTTTATGTCACCAGCATTGTAGACTGATTTAAAAACATTGTTTACCTGACCGAAATAAGTTTAGTATGCATTGAAAGCTTTGCCTATGAAGAATAAACTACCAGCTACAGCCTATACTTTTGAATATCATTACGTTTCCTGTGGATGACACCAGGAAAGTGACTCAATATCAACTGTACGCAAAAATGCAAAACATATGATTCTATGCCTGTACGCAAACGATAGCTTTTCAGCACTAAAATAATATGTATATAATGGGACGCAAATTGTAAGACCAGAGGAAAAATATGTTTTGAGAAATTTGCTTACTACCCAAACGTAATCACTATTTCTTATCAACGAAAATTATCCACATTAACCCGAAAAAACTTCTGTTAGTGCGGGTGTGTGTGTGTTTCACAGCACACAAACTGTTCACTGCATCTTAAAACTTTTTTAATTTAGCGTACTGAAATCACTTTATTAATTAAAAAATATCGGTACGAAGGAAGCAGTTAGGATTCTACCCGGAACACACCACTGACAACTTGTTGCTTTCCTAATCCACCCACCGAGCTCTGTGACATTTTCTACGATGCGTGGTAAAATCGATATCTGTCATGGCTACGCATGCTACTTGAAATTTTTCAAAGCTTATGGAATTTCATTCACAAAATTATAATCGAGAAATTATTTGGTACGCATTCGAATCAGAGAACAATTAGAAGATTTAGATCACAATAGTTTACACTAAATAATAGCTTCAAAGAAAACTAATTCATAAATTAAACGAAAATCAACATTATTAAGGCACTATACCTGTACACACCTTTGCCTAGTTCTTGTGACTGAATGATATTAAAGCAGTCAATCTAATAAGCTGAGGCAGTAAAATACTGCTTGCAAGCTTAAACGGAAAAATTAAAAGTAAGAAAATAAATTAAAGGGAAAACGTTGTAAAGTTTGTACTTTGCAACCTATGGCTGTCCCTTCAAAACACTTAACACTTTTCTGCGAAGAAGTTATGCCTGTACGTTCACTTCAACACGACTCGAATAGCTCTGATTTCTGAATGAATGTTACCTTTCATAATTTGTAATGAGTTGAACAAATTGTGGCGCGCAAACTCCACTATTAGAAATTAGCAATCGCCTCCAAAGATGCTGTAGAGGCAGGCATTCCAAAGTCGAAACTGACATCTACATGTGAGTCCGAGGTGTATACTATAAAAGTTGTCTGAAGCCCATATCACACTGAATTAAAATGACCATTAAAAGTTACAGTTCGATTCGTTATTATTATGGAAATATTGAGAAAGTATCTCACTTCCGAAGAAAAAAATCAATATTCATATTAAATACTTTGTAATAGAAACGGATATCCTGTACAATGTACCTATGCATAAAAACAGCAAAAACTGCTTCAGAACAAGAGTGTTTAGTTCGCAGCAAACTATATTTACGACTGCGAGAAAATCAACGTGGGCACGGACATTGGTTCGTTTCACAGATAGCTAAAATAGAAGTTTAACGTAATTTCAAGAGGTAATAAAGTAGAAGACAACGCTTGTCTGTCACAGACAGAATGCACAATTCATATATTTTTAAAATTTAAGACGCATGCAATGCGTAAAGCAAATGTTAATTGAAATAGAGAGAATCGAAAATTGATTTTAAATATATTTTGAACACTTTCAACAAGCTTTACAACCTCTTCAACTCTACAAATACACATGTAAAAATTTTACCTTTAACATTAATCATACCATTATTGTCCTACTTTTGGACTGTCTTCCCTATGCGGTAAGGATTTGAACAATTTTCAACAAATAAGCTCCCATCCCTTCTTGTACAGATAACATGTTTTAGCCAGCAAAAGCAACTGTCATTCAATTCAACCGCTTGGCTTTTTAGCCTATGTGTGTACCGTTGATGGACCTCTTTAGCCCCAATTCAATAGACTTTTTTTCTCTCCTCCTTCGATATAGAATGGGATTGAAAAATTTAAGATCCGGAAGGTATTTTCTTTATAGATTAAGTACATTCCATTTGCTTGGGCTTTCGTCACCATCAGGTCCTTGACCTTCTCATACTGGATTAATTTGTCCAGACGTTAAAAATAGTCTAGAAAAGGTATTTACGAGTGATTGCTTTTTCGATAAAGAATTATTAGGAAAAAAAAAGTTGTTATAACCCTGGCGACTATTTCAACCTTCTGACTTACTGTTTAAAGGTCTTCACATTCTACCCGTTGGTCAGCACGATCGCGTTTATGTTTCGTGACTGTGTATATTTTTTTCTTGTGTTTACATTTATTAACCTAATTTACCAACCGACGAGTGCAGTGCCCAAATATTTAGACATACATATTCGCGTAGTGACCTTGATTTCTGAAACTGACTAGTGTTTTGCGCAAACGTATGTGTAAAATTAAGTAACTATAAATTAAAATTGACTGTAGTATTAAATTTGAACAAACAAGTTATTTCAATCTGACTAGCGTAATGCGCTAGCTAACATAAATACGTAATAACTTAAAAATTGCTGATGTGTTAAATTTATATTTTAAATGTAGAAAAGATACGAGAATTCAGCCAACCTTATCGTGCGAAATTGTTATTAATTTTGATTATCTGTCGTTGTGATTAATTGTGTTCGATTGTAATTCATGCATTTCAGAATAATAAATGCAGTTTGGAAAATTGCACTACTTACAACAAATTAAAAATGGTTATCTGTAAAGGTTGCTGGCAGCGCAAACTACATGGATCATGTACGGATGCGCAAGAAGTTTGGTATTCCAACTGCCTCTCTGAACATTTTATACGCTCTGACTGCCAAAATACTAAAGGCTTACTGAGATATACGAGGGTTGATCCAAAAGTAGCGATAATCGGCTATTTCCAGCTCAACTAGGTGACATTAACAAACCGGTTTGTTAATGTCACCATATTTTGTGACCCTTACTTGTTACCGGGATTCTCAGCCACTAGTGACAAGTGTATGAATTTTTTACTCACCATTTGGCGTGGGAATTAAAAACAGCTGGCAACTTGTCAAAATCAAAGCAAACAAGATATGGAAAGTTTATGATTTAGAACAACGTCAAGGAAGCGTGCTTTACAGGAGGGGTTGATAATGAGCTTTGTTAATTGTAATTTTAAACTCCAAATAAAGAAAAATTAAAATTCCAAAAAGTATTCCTTTATTATTTTTTTAGAAGATCTTAGACCTTTTTCTTCATATATTTAAAATCGTTTAATAATGAGGCATTCGAATTTATTTTTTAAAGAATTCACAAACTATTCACATAACGAGATCGAATGCGTTCACCATCTCTGTGGTACTGAGTTTAAGCTAAATCAAGCCATTGTCATCTATAGTGGAAGCTTTGGCTGTGACGTCAAAAAACAGTAATTACCTCGGCGTCAGACATGTCCGGACATATTTCAGAAATATTTCCGAAACATTTCAGAAATATTTCTGACATATTCGCGCGCAGTCTCTGTCCGTCTCGGCTACACATGTCCGGGAAGTTAATTCATGGTTAGCAGCGAACAGAGTTGAAATCAGAGTTCCGGCTGTTGGAGCTGCATATCTTGTCACAATCAACAAGTAAAGCGCGTCAATGTGACCATCTATACAGCTCGATTTCATTGTTTCGTATATCTTAAATAAATAAACTGTGTTCTTTCAGAAACATATTTTTACATAATTGATACATAATTCATAATTAATTAATTAATTTACATAATTAACCTCTACATCTAGTCAGCTAGTAATAAATATGAATTTGAAACGCAAAATAATCGTATTCCAGTAGCCCACGTTGGGCGCCAATTTTTAAAGCCTTCTTATACTTTTCTTTATGTTCATTAGAGGTAGTTGCTATGATTTTGTTCTATATATACATGTACTCAACGAAGAAAGACAATTTTGGTAGAATTTTGGAGTAATACATAAGGTTGTAGCGCTTATTGCTTGTCCTTTAATGATAAGCGATATCAGAAACTTTAAAATATGCATTTGAATTTACTTTCAACGCTTCTTTCAAATATGAAATGTGTACACTTACAATTTCCGTTTACAATTGAACAAGCTGAGATGATTCAGAGGTCAAGTTTGTAGCGGATTTTGTTTTTCGCGTAGATAGCAATGATAGCGGACAAAAGATTCGAACTAGTCCACAACCATAATCTTTTTTAGAAGCACTTAAATCGTGCTCGAAGAAGTCTGGGAATTCTTATTTTTCTGTAAGTTTATGTGTTATATCTTTTGATATTGGTGCGTACGCAGTTTTGGCATTGCTCAAAATCAGAAGATGTATTACCAGGAAGTTCAAAATATAATATTCTGAGCCCTGGAAATGTGTCATCTTCAAAGATTTTGATATACCTCTTAAGATAGGCCAGTCATTCTGGCAAATAAATCCAAATGAAGTTTTTTCAATAGAATTACGCTTATTTTGAAATGAGTAGCATTATGGGGAAAGATTATGAAAATCAGTTTTTCGTTCACTACATTTACGTAAATTTTTATTCGGATTGAATTTGTTTAGCACAAAAATCGCCACGTAAGTTCCATACACAAGGAAACTACGCTGCTTTGAAACATTTACTGTCTGTTTACATCAGTATGGGGCAGCAATTTTAGACAAAAAGTAAATGCTATTTTCCCAAATAAATCCAAGTGAAGATGAGAAGCCTTATATGAAAAGTTCATATTTAAGTCGTGTGCGCGAAAAACTGTTAATTGAGGTCAGAGGCCACAGAATCAGTTTTTCTTAAATATCTCATTCACTATCGGTTTTACGTGAACTTTCGTGCATCAGATTTGCTCAACGTCACAAATCTGCAAAAAAGCATCATACAAAAAATTCGCGTGAAACTAGTAGTTCCTGAGATATGAGTCTCAGAAAACTTCGACTTCGTACATCACTATGCAAAGACAATAGTAGATTATGTGTATTTTGTCGCAGTTTTCTCAGACTCATATCTCGAGAACTATAAGCCCCACGTTTATTTTTTGTATGAAGCATAGGTGCCGATTTGTGTGCTTATCGAGATATTTGAGAAAGACTAATTTTCATGACCTTTGACCAACAATAGCTTTTGTTGTGCACAAGACTTCATAATTGACTTTCCACATTACACTCAAAAAAATTTTGGTTGAATTTTACCCTTATAATAGTAGGAAACTGGTTTCCTACTATTAAAGATGTAGATTTACAAAAGTGCGAATAAAGAATTATTTACGTGTTAAATGTGTAATTTTTTTTACGAGCAAATGGTGTAATTTTACCCTAAATAATGATACAATTTTATGGCTTTGGCGCAAAGGTGAATAGCAAACTAGTGAATTTACACTCTTTTTGCTTCAATTTACAAAAAGCTGTGTATTATTCAGCTAACATGACGTAAAAGCAAAAAATGCACATCGAATGTGTAAAAAAAATTGTAATTCGATGGATTGTCTAGAATGACTGGTCAACAAAGCGAACGGCTATTATCTTAAGTTAGAAGCTCCGAAGCTGCGAAAAATATGTATTTGCTTTTAGATTTATTACTGTAATTTTATTGTTTTCTAATCAACTTAACTTTGCGATGATATTCCACTGATATTTCTTATTTAGGTGCCACCACAAAACATGTATCAACCGTTTCCTTTTCGTTGGTCATACTTTTCAAATCGGGAAAAGATTTTATTTAAAATGCCATTCATTTGTTAAAGTACGCTCTTACATAAGGAAAATGTTAAGAGTTCAATGGAAAACAAATCGGCCGCCTACACCGTAGCTGTTCCGTTCTTCCAGAGTGAAAGATTATGTTTAAAAATTGAGTTTCTTTCATGGCATTGACCATCTTACTTACATCGAAACTCAGCAAGATATACACTAGCCGTTAAGGACTCCTAAACATACCCTTTTCCTGGAAGTCATTTGCAAACTGGAAACTTTTTAATACATTTTATGCTCGACAATTCCACACAAAAGCATAAAAAAACGTTGTCTAGTACTCCAAAACTCTGATAACATTACTTTTTGATGGATATCTTACGAAATTTCATCTTATCAGCCCACGCTGTCCTCTCCCACTTCTCTACCTCCAGCTGATTTCAAACATTGTCGTAAATCCCTTCACCTTTGACCTTTTCTGGAAACGATTTTGCTCCTGTTGCTATACTCCTCGAACCGTGGTAGGAAAATGCCAAAGGAAATTATATAAACAGGATAATATTTGGCTCTCTACCGAATGTTTTAGGGTAATTGTTTTCCCGTGGTGGTTGGCGGAATGTGAATGTTACGATAAAAGGACAGTTTGTAGAGATGTTTGACAGGATGTTGTCAATTATGTGTATTAATACATAGAACGGGAATCATAAAAGTAATAATAAAAACATGCAAAACATGTTCACGAGTGACAGACACTTAATCGAATTAGGTACTCAACAGTGGTAAGTGGCACCATTTCTCGCCACTTATATTTATTGCCTGAGACGAAATCTAGTACTAAATAGTTACTCGTAATGAAGATTTAAATCAGGCGTCGAATGGAGAAACTTGGCAGATGTCGAACTGACTCGTTTGGCGAAAAAAACAGCATTTCTGCGGAATTTCGAAAAATGAACTGCATTATGAAGGCGACATATCCAAAACGCGAGAAAAAGAATGAGTTTTGACTGTTTGTTATAATTTAGACAATAGATGTGTGTCTAGGTTGAGATATCTTAACAAAATGGGTTTCATGAGCAACTCGGTTGCTCTAACTTGCCAGAAGTTGCTCTGAGTTGTGTTTCGAAGTTGCTCTGCTTGTGTTGAGCTTGAACAATTTAGAGCACGAGTACTACTCTACCTTTTTTGGTAGAGCGAATTCGAACAAATGCCTAGTATTATACTCGAGCGAAACGAATTCAACCGTCAAATCCCATACAAAAAGAGCTTTTCAATTCGTCAGTGAACAATTCGCTGGCGAACAAGTATTATACTCTAATGAACGAGATCGAAGGCGCAAACCGCGAATTGAAAATGCTGATAGGTGTCGGTAAGTAATATTTCGCAGCTTTTCAATTGGTCGGATCCCTTTTAATTCAGCGAAATAAGTAATGTTTGTTGGTTAAAGTGGTTGCCACTTGAAAATGAAAATGTGTAACGTTTTATTGTGTGTTCGCGTGTATTTGCTGCATTCTTTTTGTGATGGGAAAACATTATTGCACTTAATATGCTAGGTGTATACGTATATATCTTGAAATATGTACGGCGATCATCAATTTTCTCCCTCAATGCTATAATGCAAATGGAATGTTTATTGTTGTTACTTTTTATTCGTTTACGGATCATATGCAATTAGTGATGGCTAGTTGAAGATATTTATTGCTGATATTTTGAACTTTTGTTATATGTCCTCTGTCTTGCGTGTATTTATTCCCTATTGAGATGCCGGTGGTAGATTCGCTACAAATGTATCTCTATTTAACACTACGTATAATAAGCTGAACTGACTAATAATCACTGAAAACTATCAAAGTTTTCAAACATAGATGATCGATCCGTCGACACAAAATGTGTGGGAGGTAAAGAAAGTATACCTCTAGTCTGAGCGACAGATAACATTTTAAATATATACTATTGCATGCCGATGAAAAATTTATTAATAGTTTTTGAGGGTGTTACATTTATTGTTGACAAAAAGTTCATTTTGACATAGTATAAACATAAAAAACTAGGCCAGTTTCCTGGAAGACTTGAGCCGTATATGTACCTGTACTGAGTTGACACGCTGGTTAAGTAGCACATTACGCTATGATGATTTATGAAGGGAGAAACCAGGATATATAATTAATTTTGATACATTGGTATGCTGAATTGTATGTAGATAGTCAGGACACTTAATTAGATGACAATGTACGGAAACTATTCAAGTGTGGCTAAATGAGCGTTTTGGTGCCGACATAGATATCTTGTTTCTGTTGTTTGAGACTAGATGTATATGAAAATGCATCCGCTTCTCATAGTGTACATTAATTAATAATGTTGAGACATTTTTTGTAGTTAGGGACTGAAAAATACAACTCAAATACCAACCAACATCATCTCCAGAATTCAGCTGATGGGATGTCTTACAACACTCTACTAAGCCACTTGAGACTCTACAAATCCACTTGTCTCTACAAATCCACTCTCCACAGCTAAGCATTTGTAAGGACATTTCAGCTGACTTTCATAACACTCTCAGTGTGAGACTGATAATCTTTTAGAGGTGTTATATAATGACAAGGTAAATTTATATCCATATGAGAAGAATTATAATCTAATATTAAACTTTTTATAAAAACTATAATCTTATATTAGCCTTTTTTGAAATATAGCGCAACTTTTATAAAAAGACTTTTGATCTCACAATTACACGTTCACAAAAGTACTTGTGTACACTAATAAGCATATTAAAAGTTAAACAATAAGAGCTTTATTAGTCTCATTATAAAAATTGAAACATTTTTATAAGGCTAAAATAGCTCCCATAAATTACCCATTTAATACTAGTAGCACACTAATTACCTACAAGGCTATTATTACTAGAACTGTCCTCTCAGTTTTCCTCTTATAAGACTCTTGTAGTGTCTTATAAGAGCAAAAATGTCATTTGGTTTCTTATTCCCAAATATATTTATTACCAATATATTCCTGTTATAGTCCATAATCGCAAGAACGATCAATAGATTTTTATCATACACTTTCAAATTGTTCCCTCACTCTTGAGCTTAGAAACCAACACTTCAATTGTCATGCAAAAAAACTGAGACTTTCGATTAAATTCCAAATTCAATGCCGTATCAAGTTAATCTGTCGTTCCAGTTACGCTAAAACCTACTTTGACTTTTCAATAAATTAGTTTACTCATTTCATTAATGTTCCTCGCTAAAAAAGCTTTAATGCCTTTGTTTTATTATTGTTGAACTGATTAAAGCAAGTTCGCATAATTTACGTTTGAACTACTTTCGAGCAGACATATTCGACAATCAACTACATCCGGCCTCAAACTTGACTAGTGCTCGCATTTGACTCACAAAATAGTGCCATCTATTATCAATATCGGCATGCTTTTTCGCTGGTGCTGAAAGGGTACTTTTCGCGACAATTCGTTTCGCTCGAGTATAATACTAGGCAAAACAACCAACTGTTTTTCAAGTGGAACCGACTTTCAACAAAAAGCTGTGACTGAAGGAAAGCTTTTTGCTAGTGAATTGACTGGTTGAACTTCTTACACGCAATAAACTTTGAAAATTGCCTCCCCATCGCTCTAACTTACTCGAATTTTTTGCCTCTCAACTGCTCTAGGTTAGGTTAGGTTAGTGAAGAGGGCTGCCGGGAACGCGGCCAGCTTTAGGCCACCAGTTTGGGCCATAGACATATAAAGAATGGACACGCAATCACAATGCATGAGCCCGTACGTGAATGAAGCAATTTTACTACACATGCAATTTTACTCTCTGTAAAACAGCTTGCCCCTCAATGCCGCACGCACCAGCCCTCAGCACTGTAGACTCTCTATGTAAACATTCATTTCAATCCATCCAATCTACGGGGTGGTTGGGATAACGGAGAAACTAATACATGGACACAAATTTCCAAATACATCAACTTTTCTGCATGAAATTTGTTGTTGTTTTATACAAACACATTGAGACCAGAGGTCGAATATTGCTTCATTTCTCTCGGCCCATTTCGTATCTATTCTTCTTATATCTATGGTTTGGGCCCATTTGCCACCCTCATAGACAATCACACGCATTCACACTTACAGCCATGGCACTAGCAGAATTCGAACCCGCAGGCCCCGTAGCACGCCGTTTTTTGGCCTGACGCCTTAGCGAGCAGAGCTACCGGACCCCCTTCAACTGCTCTAACTTGCTCGACTTTTTTTTGACAGCTGCTCTATTCTAACTCGCCATGAGATGCTCTTTTTCGGAGTCATTAAACAGCTCTATACAATATTTTCAAAATATCAGTACGATATCGATATTCACTATAGTCAATTATGATAAATTTGCCGTTTGTCACGTACCAGCTGTTTAAATAATATCCAGAGTACCCTTCCGTTTTTCTTTCTGTCAAAAACGTTTTCTTTTAACAAACGTTTGTCTTCTATCCTCTTCCTCTTCTTCTAATATGCACGCTATCACTGATAAACCACTAATGGATAGATAGCTAAACATTTTTCAAAATAAACACTATTTAACTTGGAATTGTTTTGCGGAATGATTAAAATTGAACAACTTTTTTTTAACATTAAAAATTTTAATCTACATTGACAATAAAAACAATTGTCTCACACGTTTTGTGCTCGAAGATGTGAAAAACATAAATTATTTTGTCTGACACGTGCTGTGTCTGACACGCTACGTGCTGGACAATGTGAATAGACCTTTAGTCGTTAATCCGAAGAACGCACGAATGCGTGGAAACTTTTTAGTAGGTATTTGAACTAAAGCTTAGACATCGCTACTTCAGACATCGCTACTTTTACTGCGCTGTTTTTAGGTTGCAGAAGCAAAAATTGCTAACTCTGCTCACACATAGTGGGTGCAACCCGTTATTTTTTACTGCGCGCAACTGGGTAGCTGCAACTTCTTGCGAAGAAAACTGCAAAGGTGTTCACACTTAACTCGCAGTTTTTGCTGCGGGCAACCTCTGTTGCAGCATTTTACTATTTACTTTGCTGTGAAGTTTCAACCAGTTGTATTAGTATGTATTTCGATGATCCAGAAGTGTTGGCTGCGGCTTGTATAGTTATAGTATTGAATAAAAGAAAAAAGAAAATAAAAAACAGAAGCTGCTGGGTGCGGACGTGGATCGCAGATAGAAAACACTATGGAGCTGTGCATTGTTTGTTAAATGACGAGACATTGTATAAAAACGTTTTGAGAATATCGGGTAGTGATTTTGATGAGCTTCTACAACTGGTGACTCCTTTAATAAAGAAAAAAGACACTTGGATAAGATAATCAGTAAGCCCAAGTGAACGATTAGTCATAACATTACGATTTTTGGATTCAGGTAAAATTGTTTTCAATATATCAACATTCTATCATGTTTATGATTTGTTTTCTTTTTATCCTAAAAGGCGACAGTTATAAATCTTTAATGTACCTGTTTCGTGAGCCATCAAATACTATTTTTATAATAGTAAAAGAAACCTGTGAAGTAATTTGCAATGCATCAGAGGAAAAGTATTCCAAGGTAAAAAATGAACAAAGTGTGTTTCATAATAGTTTAATAAACTTTATCAAGAGTAGGAATAATAACCAAACATACGCAATTATTAAAAAATAAAAAATATCTAAAACAAACTATATTTCATTAAATACAAAATTTATGAGCTCAGACATATGTATAAATTTTTTTATCATTCAAATTAAATTAAAAACAATTGAATTTTAAAATTGTAAAAAGGTTAAATAATTGTCATAGCTTGATGATGGGGTTGCAGGCTCTAATGATGAGAAGCTATATTTTCTTGACATGTATTGTGTTGAAATTTCTAAAATATTTCATTGAAAAGAATTTTTTAATGAAAGCATGAGGTCTGGAGCAGCCTTTATTGACCGAAGCTCTGAAGCAGCATATTCTTCGAAAACGCTAAATTCGTCTTTTTTCTTTGGGTTTGATATTATATACATACATTTTTGTACTCTATTGTTTTCTTCTTCTTCTGCAATTCTATTCCCTTTCCTAGCTGAAATTCCTATATCTTTTACTTTGTTAACTGCTTCAGTTGGAACGATATCGCGAGGAATATTCTGCAATTCTTCTTCTTCCAAATTATTTTTTTCCCTCTGAAATAAATGTATTGAAGGTATATCAATGTACGTTCGCCAGGACGAAATAGTGATGGCGATGTTTATGCCACTTCTGAATTATGAAAGGCGCTAGAAAATAAAATATTAAGTATTTCAGATCCAAAGCCGATACCTAAAAGAACAAAAGCCATTCCATTTGTGGTAGTCGGAGATGATGCGTTTCCTATGAAACCATATTTAATGCCAACAATTTGAGCATTTCTGAAAGAATATGCAATTACCGCATATCTCGTGCTCGAAGAATGATTGAAAATATTTTTGGAATATGTTCAGCTCGATTTCGTCGATACATGTAAACGACTGAATTAAGACCGTTTTATTTAAAATAGAAGGAATAAATGAATCGTTTTGAAAGAAATCACGTTTAAACATTGCATACTAAAATACAAGAATCTGATTTCATTTAATTTTCGTTTCAAAATGGCCGCCGTAGTGACCAATCTCCTGAGACCCTCGCGACGAGAGGCATCAATCGGCGGCATTTTTAGCATCAGTTACAGCAATTTGAAATAAAAAAACTGGGTTGGAGTGTGTTTATTAAACATGTATCTTCTAGTTGAACCAAGAAAAAAAAAGTCCAAAAATCGTGAAGTAGCACGTTTTTGGGTCGAAAATGCTAAATTTTGAAAAAATTTTTGGCATTATTGAGGTTCAACTAGAAGCTGATACTATAGAAAAAACGTGTGCTAAGTTTCATAAGAATCGGTTGAGAAACTTTTATAGTTATCTTGCCCACCAATTTAAAAAAAGTCGTTTAGAGAAAAACGCGTAGTTTTACACACAGAAACTCTATGATTACAGCGGCTTACCAACAAATCAGCGATTTCAGGCCCATACAGAAGTCCTTCAGTACGTTTATTTTTTAGATGTTAATTTAACTATTTATGCAAAAACAAGAAACTGGAATTTTGGAAAATTTTACATGTATCGCCGGCCTTAAACGATCTATCGAATTGCCACCAAACACAGCGGAAAAAGTAGTTACTGATATTTGTGTACTACATAATTTTATAATGTCTAAAACAGCATCAAAATCAATGTACGCTCCAACAGACACTTGCGACGTAGAGAATGAGAACGGAACAATTACGCCAGGCTCTTGGAGACAAGAAGTATCTAGCTTTGAATCACTTGAAAGAGATTTACGACGAAATCCGTCTATAGTAGCAAAAGATGTTCGTGAAGAGTTGAAAAAATATTTTTGTAAAGAAGGCGAAACATCTTGACAACGAAATTATATATAAACTTTATGTTTTTTATTATTAATATTTGAACAAAATAACTTACTTACCATAAAATCTGTATATGGCGAAACATAAAACTCATTGCATCAAAGAATTCCCATTTTGATTTATATTTTTGTGATAAGCCACTGCCTGACTTCACATTCTTTATTTTTGTTTCCTTGTTATATTGTGGCCGTAAAGAATGAATTTTTTTTTACTTCTTCCACCGAGACATCTATTTCACTGGCAATATCATAGAGTGCAGTATTTTTTCTATTTTGGTTATGGTATTCCTTGCTCACAACATTCCATAAACATTCTCTTCCGTCAATCAAAGCTAATAATTTTTGAACTGTATCTTTCGTCCAATTGTATTTAGCCATTTCCTAATATTTGGTTAAACAAAATTTATATTCTACCATTTACAAATTTTAAAATACTTACCGTAAAAAAATAATAAAATTGCTATCACTACCGTACATACACTACGGACACTTCTCAAGGCACTAATTGAATAGCAAAACGAAAAGCTGCAGACGCAGCCGCATCAAAGTTTCAACCAAATCAATATTTTTTTGCAGCACTTGCAACTCATTGTTTAGCTCTGCATACAAAGCTACTTTTTACGGGGTTATACGCACTTAGAAGGCCGAAAAAAGACGTTTTTTTTTTATAAATTTTTTGTGAAAAGGTGATTTGTTTTACAAAAACAAAAAGTATACATGCATTTGGTGGCAACATCTAAGTTTATAATCGCACTAATGATTTGTAAAAATATTGATCTGGTGCGCTCCTTCAGACGATCTCCTGAAGGTCTTCCAAAAAAAAGGTGTTCGGCGGTGACCACGATTTCTCCGGTATAATTCATCTGAAGTCAAGAAACCAAACAGATTCTTTTAGTGGATAGATAAAACTAGGTATTGATCGAAGGAATAATCGAAATTTAGATTTTTGACAAAATGGCCGCTTCGTAAAAAAATCGAATTTTTGACCAAAATTGCCATTTAAAATTGTTTAAAAAAAAGAAATAATTATTCGAAACCTTATTCCTCCGATTAATACCTGAGGAATATATCTGAGAAAGTTGTGTTAAAATTTCAAACTGTTTGGTTGAGCCGTTTTTTTAGAAATCTGGGTCACCGACTTGGAAAACATTGTTTTCAGAAAAACGCGTTTAAAGTTTCGGAAGAAGTTAGCACATAGATAATTTTTTTTTTTCCTAAAATGGAGTCATCTATTTTAGAGCCATAATATGTACAGCAGCTCCTAATACTTTGATTTGAGGTTGTCTACGAGCCATTCTTCGCTCTCACGTACTTCCATGCGCTCTCGAGCCAGAGATCGTGGAGCGATCTGCATCTTCTTTCTCGACATAGTCATGAGTATTGGGCCCAATTGATAGTCCCATTGCGTTCATGTAATATAAAATTGTCGTTGTACCTTCTTTGAAGATCCCGGTAGCGATGTAAGCTGCTATTTCAACAATTTTTGAGCCACACGGAACGATTTTCGGAGTTATTTTCCATATCAAATGATAGTAGCTCTTATTGTTGTTTTGCGTAAAACCACTAACACATCTTTCCAATAATTTTTTATCACAGAGGTCTATATAAATTGGAAATATAGCTTCAGCAACATCAGGTGGTAAAGACAGATAATCATGTTTATACCTAGGAATACAAAGAAAGAAAAGAGCAGCTGCTACTTCAGTCTGTACTCCGCCTACTTTTTAACAGCCCGAGATGTGATTACAAATATGCGTATAACTCGGCAAAAACTTTTCGGATCGGTTTGAAATTTTCAGGGAATATTATAAGTTAAATATACATTCCGAAAATGCAAAAAATAAAAAATCGATTTTATGAAAATTCTAACTGCGTATAACCCCTTAAGCTGCAAGTTGCGACCGCAGTCTGGCTGCAGGCGCTGTTTTCAAGGTTTCTGCATTGATCACACATCGCTACTTTCTGTCAACGCAGTTTTTTGTGCTGCGTAACGCAAAAAGTAGCGATGTCTGACCGTAGCTTAAGTTATACAATAATGGACACAGTGAAGTGAAAAGCCGACTAACTTTGGAAATATTCTACTGGTTGACATCTGTTAACCACAGGTATGCTCCAATGGAAGTTAATAGTGGATCAGTCTATTTAATCCAAAAGGCATTCCAGTTGCGGCAAACTACCAAATAACTTCTTGGAACTACATATGCAGCTTCACTGCTAAATATTTCGGTTTTCAGACCATTTTTTTTTTATTACTTGCTAAAACCTTAAGAAAACTTATTCGAAATTAGTTTTACCTTTTTGACCAAAAGTAGCTTTTGTAAGTAAATAAATATTTTTGTTCATACCAGTTGATAATTCAAGTGATACAGACTAGTTTCTTTACCAACTACATTTATCAAGATCTAGCTCGTGTTGTGTTTAATTTGTTCTAATTCGTAGAGTAAATTCACAAAGAAAACATTCACGGAAAACAAACACTTTGTACATGAATATGCTTAAATCTACTACTTAAATCTACTTAAGCGCGACTGATCCTAGGACCTAAATTTGCATCAAGCAAGTGTTTGATGAGACAAATGCAAGAAGATGGCTGTTTATGTATAAAATTTTGCTGTGAAAATTAATGAATCTTCTTTTTACTAGTTCAACAACTGTAGGCACGTTGGCGATACGGTGGAGTGAGTATGGTGAAAAGTGCCAGGGCTTGTTTAGTATAATTTTCAGGCATTTGTTCTGCATTATCTGAAGCTCCTTAATATTGGACGCGGTGCAACCGCTCCAGATAGGGGACCCATATGAAATGAGTGGTTGTATCCCAGCTCCATAGATGAGCAATTTATTGCTCTTTGAGAGAAAAGAGTTTCGATTTATTAGCGGGTATAAGGTTTTGATGGACATGGAAAATTTGTTACAGAATTCGTTGACATAATTTTTAAATCAGAGCTTGCTACCAAGGTACACTCCAATATGGTTGATATTTTTGCCCCAGGGAATATCTTGCCCTAAAAAGTTAAAAGGGAAGCTGGGGAAATAACTATTCTTCCTTTTCCTGGTAAAGAAGATGGCTTTCGTCTTCGCAGAGTTAATTTTTATTTTCCACCTAAAGCAGTACTGATAAAGTTCATCAAGTTTATTTTCGAGAATACTCTTAATGTTATCAGGGTGATAGTCACTAGCAAATAAGCAAGTATTATCTACAAAAGTTACTATTTCGCACATAGAATCTACTGTAATATCAGCAGTGTGTATATTCAAAAGCGTGGGACTTAGAACTGGTCCTTGTGGAACACCCGCGAAGATAGGAAAATCAGAGGAAAAACTATTCTTAATTTTCACCTTGGATATACGCATTGTAAGAAAAGAGTCAATAAGTTTAATGAGATAGTAGGAGAATGAATATACATAATTATAGATTTTCATATCCATTTGATTTCCTTCTACGACAAAAGTAACTTGCAGAGAAACTTGACTGAATGTAAAAGAAATTTTGATGAACGTAACAGGTATCAAGGGCTATGTTTCTGAAATGGCCGGTTTATATCTGGAATATGGCAGCAATAAATAGCAGATAGTTCCAAGTATAGGGGTCTATGAAAATTTGCCGCATTGCGTGCGAGGCAAATTGTATGCAAAAAAATATCTGCAGTGTATAATAACGATATATAAAGATATCAAACTTTTATTTTTATGACGCTTTTGAATATTTATTAGTATTTGATATGTATCAATATTATTTATTAATATTTATTTGATATGGTTCTAAACGTCCAAGTAAAATTCAAAAAAATTATGGCCGAAATCTAGGAAAACTTCAAGAAGACGAGGACTTTATGGATTGATTTTTTTTATTTATTTAGCCATTATGAAATCTGATTTGTATATTATCGCACATGTTTATTTCTATTGCATATTTTATATTTCGATAAACAATTTTTGCTGTCATAAAGAATATCGCTCTAGCCTACTTATTCAGTTTAGGTTATTCCTCTAAAATTGAGAGTGATTGAAATTTCACATTAAATTCTTAATATATGAAGCAATCCATATGACGAAACGACAAACATCCTATATCACCTACAGTCAGACTTTCCTGGCGAACTGTTGATTTTGCACCTCATCTCTAGCTTTATTCCCCTAATATTCGCGACGCTTGGACAAAAAAAACAACAACCAATTGAGATGTTGTTAATATGTATTACTTTATATTCGGTGCCCAATACCGGCGGAAAAAAGATTTGGGGCGTGGCTACACAAATTCACTCCGTAAAGAATATCGAAAATAATAAAACAAAAACAAGTCAACAGCTGATACCGGTTGCCTTTGGTTATCCTGGCAATACACCATTTTAGTCTTGATACAATTCAGCTTGCTGCTGTCGAGAGGTTACACGTCATTCGGTTCCAAGAAGCAATCAAGTAGAACTGCCTGCTCTACTTCTTGCCCACGCAACAATTTGCCTTGCTCGTTTTATTCGAAATGCGTTGCCCACAGACAACTTACAAAAGAAACACAATCTGAATGCCGAAGGTCAGTTCGAAGAAAATAAAGAAATCGTCATAATAAAAATTATCAATCCTGGTCTTGTTGAAGATCCGAGCATTGTTTACTATCGTATGTATGCAAATTGCTTCAATAGCAAATGTCCTGCTAGATATTTTCACTTCAACTGTTGGTAGATCAAGTTTCGTTGCCTTCAGGATATGGCTTCAAAGTATGCAGACAAGTAAGACAAGAAAATTTTATTCAATGCACTCTGCTCTTTCAAGAAAATACCTCAATTCAATTAATTACCTGCTACTGCTACTAAAATTGCAGGCAATTCAAGTTGTTCGTCCTTAGCATCCCAGAAAGCTTTCTGTCCGTATATTTTCATATTTGGGTTGAAAGTTCATCTCGACCCAGAACGAGCTACGCCTACATGCATTCGCTCGCTGCCTGAGTCCCGGGATGAAATTTTGCTCGACCATATTGCCGAACAAGAAAAAACCGTTATGCGAAGGTGTTTTGAGAGTATAGCAACATTTTATACTGCATTTTCACGGGTCGAAAAAGTGCACAATTGTCTTTGTTACGATAAAATCGTTGGACACTAAAAGTAATGTTGCGAACACGGTGAGAAAATCGAACAACAAATTTGGTTCACAGCGTTCCAAAATGTTCAATATGGTTGATATTCATAGGACAGATTTCGTTTCTTTCTGAAAATTCTAACGGCTTTTTTTTCTTTTGGAAAGATTATTGTGTGAATACTATTTTATTCTTCATAAATTATCTGTACACATACACTTACACGATAAGAGGCCGCTAGCTAAACTTACAGCTAAATTTACATTGATGTAAATTAAGTACTACAAGTGTGAAAGCCTTAATACTTCAAGCGTCTCGTAAGTTATTCAAATTAGTAGTATTAATAGTAGTAATAAATAATCAAAAAATAGTAGTAATTAGTAGTATTAATAGTACCACTATCACTAAGTAGTATTAATAGTACCACTATCACTAAGATTTTTTCTTACTTTTAATACTTTGCTCCGGGAAATCTCGGCAGAAAAAAACTTGGAATGAATTTGAATCTGGAGTGTTTTGTATATTCCCCTTACTTCTTGTTTCGATTTATTTTTGTTCCGTCGCCCCAAAGGATGTGTTTCCAATCATTTCTCCTGGGTAAATGACCAGCTTCTTTTCGCCTGATCAGGCGCCGTTACAAGGGGCTTCTTCCTGGCTATCCTGCCATACTGTCTGGCTTCCACAAGATGCCTGACTGTTCTCACCGAAATATAGCTACTTTCTCCGAAAATGTAGCATTCAGAAATTTCAGTCGAAATTTTCGGACGCTATATTTTCGTTGGCACTATAAAAACCAGCCGTACGATTTTATTTTTCGAACTAGCAACGCGTTTTGTCACGCCTCGGCTGGGTCTGGTTTTCAGCCCATGCCTGAGAGCGGCATCTGGTCCTTTATGGACAAAAGCCCCTTCCCTTTTTATTTTGCGGCTATAAGGTTTTCATGACGGATGAAGTATACGTAGTGTCCCCCTTTTTCTGGGAGCAAGTTCATCCCATTTTTAAGTGACCCACCCCAGCCGCGTAGACTTAGCAAAGCGGCAAACTAGCAGTCGTCTAAAGTCGACTAAAAGGTGCTACACTTATGCGGACGAAGGGCCTTCACTGCCATTTCTAGGGTATCCTGCTCTCGGGGCATTTCTTTTTTTTTGTTGATCTGCCCTTTCTGATGCTTAGCCATCACCTTACCGCTGCTCTTGACTGGACTTCGGTTCAGTTGAAGCGCCTGCAAACAAATCTCCTGCTTTAAAACGCTACAAAAAGTAGGCCATGCATTACGACAGCTAATCTTTTTGGGCATCGTTTCGATGTGCGAACAATTTGTCCATCCATACTATGGGCCTTTCCAAATTGAGGTCTTCGCCTTTGTCTTCAACTTGTTATAACAGAATGTGACGTCAGACCAAGTCGAGCTTGTGCGAATTCAGTTATCTACTTCTTGGCATTACTCTCCTGTATAACAGTTGACGAAGTCACATTCTGATTTGACTTTTCGTTGGCTTGATGGTGTTTTGAAGCAATCTTACGAAACGAAGCCACAGATTTTGAGCACTTCGTGTTGTGCAGCTGCTTCAAAATGTTAAAATAGCTCAGCTACAATGCTGACGTCACAAAAGCTGAAGATGAGGATGAACACGTGAATTCGGTAACGCTCTATGAATTGTTTTTCGAGCTTTTGACGTGTTGCAGTAATACGTAAACCATTTTTATGGAACACTATAATAGGCGGCTGGTAATTTGGCACCATGACAAGTCAAACTCTCTCAAGTTTACAATCTTTTGTCTGGCCGGAAGAGTGCAATTCTCTTGCCTTTCTTACCGTTGTTAAAATTCAAACAATTTTTAAAACTTTGAAAATCACGTTTAAATTTCAATCAATCGGCTTTTTTCAATCTGATCGTAAAGAATTTGCATGACATACTATTCATTATTTAAATACAGTGTTTTTAATTACGTGTCCGCTCGAAATTTTGGGATTTCCAGGACTTTATTGGCCCCTCGTACTTTCAGAGGTAGACTCGCAGTTACAATAGTTTTTTTTTTAAATCTAGTGTTAAAAAAATGTTCTATTGTTTCGACGAAAATAAAATCTAATGCTACCTCCACATTATGGGCCTAAAATGGTTGCAATGATTACGACCATCACACAAAGCTAGGCCACTAAATGGGACAGCCCTGATTTTTCGGTCATGCATGATGGACCGCTTTGATGTGTGTGAAAAACCGCTCCAAAAGCCATCCTCGGTCATGGGCATTTCCATGCTTCACCACTGGCGGCCACTACAAGCCATTGGACCACATGATGGCACAATCGACCACTTGATGGCCCACACACATGGGCGACATGATGGCCCACAATGTGGAGGCGACATAAGCACAATGCTGACAATCAAAATGTCAGCATTGTGCTTAGATTTTATTTTCATCGAAGCAATAGATAATTTTTTTCATGATTAACTATAAAAGTATATAAAAGAGCTCATTGAATCTATAGAGCTACCGTGTAAGATACTGGCGCCAAATTTCCTATCATAGCTTTGATCAGTGATTCAATTCGCCCGTTACTAAAATTTATGGAATGTGTGGAATGGATAGTATAAGTCCGGTCTTTCAGAGCTTTTAACGCCAACGTTAAGGCTGTCATCTAACATGTACCGTTTTCAAAACAAATTTTAAATTTTTAGTTTGATTTTTACTTTTACTACTCTTACAGAGCTTTTGAGTATTAGCAGTTATAGATTTTCTTCGCAGACCTAGTAGATCTTTCTGTGCATGCAGGACAATTAATAACCATATCAATTGGAAAGCGTTGTTAACGTTGCCACGATTCTACACCTACACTACTATTTCGCACTCCTACAACATTTCGCACCACGTAATATCCGGCTAATATTCCCGAGATGGCAGTCGTGGAATTTTGTGAATGAAATTTTCAATTCGACGGTATTGCGCAGAGAGTGTCGTGAAGGGTTCATATCATTACGTTTTCTGGGATCTCGAAATAGCGCATGGCTACGTCAGGAACACTTCCACAGCTACAGCCCCGACTCTGCCCACGCGATGTCAAATAGCATTGCTGATATATTTTTCCCCTGCCAATAAGGTCGGTGCCACACCAAGTCGAAATATTTCCGACACAACCACCCAAAGCAATCTGCCTTTGAGCTTAGTAGGTATTGACAATTTTATTTCGGCGAAAATTTAGCTTCAAAATTTAATTTCGTAATGAAAATTCAGATGGCATTGGCAGTGTTGCCAATTTAGTATGTGCAGTTCATTCCTTGGAGCTAAAAAAATGATATTTGATGTCAATAAGCGTCTGATTTGGAAAATTGAACTATGCAAATGTCTTTTCAATAGCCAAATCGAAATGCCAACTGTAGGTTTTTCACGGGTATCAAAGGGCACTAGGATTCTAACTACAATCCAGGCATACGATGAATGGACTGATGAATGAAATGGTTCGGAAATATTTCTGACCATATGTGGCACCGACGTCAGAAGGCAGAACTTCAATTCAAGATTTATACACCAACACCAAGTTCTATGATGTCTGAACTCACACCGAAAACCCCAACTTCCTCCTGAAGGATTCAGACGAATAGCTTAAACCTTGCTCGAGTTTCTCTTTGCTCTCTCAGTTTTTGCTTCATTTACACTCTTTAGGTTTTATATGCGATATGGAAGTGGGTCCCCATACTAAAAATCTGATATTTTACTACCCAATGTTAAACAGAAATCTAATTTTAGAAACAGCCAAACCACTACGGCGTCTGTGCTAGGTTTTACCTATGTACATATATCGATGAACTTGTTCAAACTGGACGCAAATAACATTTTTCAGGCTAGAATTATAAAACGCAATATGTTGTGCTGATGTGTTCCATTACGGAAACTTCATCACTGCTCTTTCTTAAGTAGTTTTTTATTAATCTGGTTTGGCCGGGTTGCGAAATAACGTTAAAGCTTCAGTTTGTCACAAAAATGTTATTGCACTCTATCTGCAGGTGCAATTATCAAAAAAATAGATCGGGAATGAGCCTATCAATCATGACATTAAAACTAAAAACGGCTATAAAAGTCAGAGTAAGATCAGCGAAAAATAATCATGTTCCGGCGAAAAATAAACAATGTGGTCTTACATTGTGGAATCCTTTTTACCGGAAATATATAAATTACATTTCGCGAGTAAGCATTGCCCTCGCAAGTTGCCTTAGATAAATCAACACAATAATTAAGCTAATTAAGAGGCTGTTAGACGCCCCAGATATTTATGTTTCCTCTCTGGTAACTGATATGAGATTGATGTTGAAGAAAATGTGCTTCGAATCCTCGCCTCCACTCCTTGATTATAAAACTCAACTGTGCGTTTCTTTTTTGTTTACTAATCAAACAAATACAGTTGATCTATAGATTAGAAGCATCCTTATTTATAAATCAGCCTGCTGAATAATTTGTTAGCCATGTGCTGGTGTAATTATTCAGTGGCTTTGCTCATTTGTGTCACACTAATTTTGGTCCTGGGAAAGTGCCTAAAGTAAATTGCAAAATCGGCAAGTAATTAAATAATGTTTGAAAAACCTCGAAACAGCCACGCATTAGTAGACGTGGTGGAAAGAAGTGACAGGGAGTAAGTATTTCAATTAGCATGCAAGCAGGGTAAAGTACCGAGAAGCCGGCCTACGCACGTCATCGAGCGCCGACGTACAAGCCGATCAATATATATCATACGAACATACGTATGTACATCGTTTACAAACACGAGAATATAAGAAAGCTTAATTTCCGAAACACGTCATCCACAAACAGGAGCTTTATTGCTGCTATTTTTCATTCAGGTCTAGTATGAAGCTAAGATTGTATGAAATCCTGCATATGGTACAGGGGGATGTATAGCAGCACAACGTATGACGCCAGAGCAGTGCTTTAGCTCTCAATGTCCCTCAACATCCCACGCACGCGTGATTTCAAGAAGCTTTTGGTTGAAGGCTGAAAACATCGTTATTTTTGTGACATCATAGCCGGTCGGTAATAATGATGAGCTCGGGGCTCTCGCAGCTCTCCCTGTAGAAATTATTATCTCAGAGAAATCAGACCATAACACGAAAAGTCGAGAGAAGGGGTTGTTATGATTTCAAGAAGACTCTTGAAGGAGAGATACTAGGAAACCCAAAAAAAAAAATACCAACCACCTACACATCCTGAATAGTAGGACTACGGACGAAAAGCACTAAGGGGTTGCACAAAACCCTGCCGGGGCTTGGGCAGGAGATGTCTGCACCTGCAAGCTGAGGAGTCTAAAGGGCAAGGAGCAGATTTCATTCAGAACGCGTAGGCGACCACAGAGTCTAACGACCACTTCGGTACTTTTTCGCATTAGCCCCCGAGAAATCGGGGGTTGACTGGATATGAATGAAAATGCTTTAGCTGAGAATCCGAATCTATATAAGGAGGTGAACGGCTTGTTTCGAACGTACTCTTGTATAGGACACTGAACAGTTAAAGTGAATCGACAACGTAAAAGTTCATAAAGCCTTTTGTTGGATATTACCGTTACTCTCATACTACCCCTAATCATTATCTTGAGTCCTACTTACGCGATTTTCTTCCATCGAATTAGATAAGCCTAACTCGGTTCGATACGGCGGAATCAAAGAAGTCCAAGGACGAGTTTTATCAGTGGGCAAGTTAAGTCGCGAGGCCTAAATTAAATACGAGTGAGAAAAATACGTGCTTGTCATCAGCTATTAAAAAATTAAAATAAAGTGCAACGAATGAAACTCAAGTGGAACTCGTTTAATTGGAAAGTGGTGTCGGAGCAATAAAATCGAAACTTGATAGTTTGTGTACAGTGACAAATCCACTAACGGAAACCAAGTGAACTGTTGTTCATTAGCCCCTAATTTCGGAACGTTCAGTGGTAAGTACGATTTCAACTTCCTTTGGCAGTTTATGAAGTCATTGTTTCGTAACTTATTGTATGTGCAAAGAAATGAGCAAGTCGAAACGGGAACCTGTTGAAAATTGGGTTAAGTTCGCTAGCCCTAGGTTTATATGCACATATACATGCAATTTACAATGGAACTTTGCAGCTCTGCTCTTGTCCCAATTCTAAGTTGACCTATTTATTTCATCATGCTGAACTTGTTTCGCTGTACATTTTCTGTTTCCCCTGCTGCACTATTGATTCACTTTCAGCTTTTATCGAATTTATAAGTATTCCGAATAGTGGCAGGTAAACGAAAGATAATGTGCATCGACAAAAACTTAAATAAATTGATTTGACTGGAATAAACTAAATATAAGATTTCTTGGATAGCGAAATGATAGAGCGTGCATAAAAGAAAAATTCCTTCCTTAGAAATATCCTAAAGACCACTAGTGAGTTTCAGGAAATAAATTAAGTCATGGCCTTCGGTTTTAGTTGTTACATGCACGAAATTTGTCGCTTGATATATGACTCAACGTTGCTGTGAGACTACGAGAACAATTAGAAACTAAATTTATTAGATTTCCATCAAAAAAATATCTTCCTTTATCTTGTATCCTAAACAGCTGTTCCGTTTAGTTCTAAGCTATTTCTCTCAGTTTTCGTTTCCGCAACAATTCAAACAGCTTTCGTGCAATTCATCATAAATTGCAAAAGAATAGTTAAAAGCTTGGAAACAGCAGGCGAAGCAACAGCTAGTTAAATGCAAGAACGAAAATATCCATCCACCCAAGCTCACACTAAGCGTTACCTATATCTCCACCACCGCCTTGACACCTACACAGCTTTCAGATTGTCCTGCCATCTTTGCCATTTCCACATCAGTTGCGGTGCGATATTGAACGCCTACAAATCGTGAATGTCATTATGTAACGCCTACATAATATCTAAATATTGCGTTGTTTTAGGTTTTTCTTTCCGGATCGAAATTCTTGGGAAAAACGTTTTGTCATCAAATCATCTATCAGCGTCCGTTAACTTCGGTCATCATTTGGAAATAATCATTAAATTCAAAGCCCTATCGGAACGAAACTTGTCTCAACGTTATTTTTCCAGCTAATCTTTTCTCTCTGGTGAATTTAATGCCATTTGAGTGTCACTTTGAGTGTCACATTCACTGTTTCTGTACTAAATGCTGAGAATTAGTCATTTCAAGTAATAGTTATGTGACTAAAGGAAACCGTTGAAAAGGAAGTTATTTTTGCTATAGTTCAGTTTTCATGCATCTACATACATGTATTGAAGTAGTTTTTAATGAATTTTTTTAAAGTCGAACTTTGATATTGGCGTCTCTACAAATATGCATTAACTGTCAAATTTAAAGTTTTAAGTAGGATATTTCGTTGCATTTTTTCGCAATCTGATGACAAATTTACAATAATGCGGCAGCTATCAATCAAGTAGAGCAACTTGAGGCAACGCGTATGATAAAAAGGTCAGCATTAAGATCCCGCCGGATAGCCAGGCGGTTCTAAAGACTATCAATCGCAATCAAATAAACTCAGCTTTGTTCTTAGTGGCGGGTAAGGACGTTAGCAAAATAGGGGCACAGAACAGCCTCGAGCTGATATGGATTCCTGGCCATGAGGCGCACCAAAATAACGAGGAAGTTGACAGCAAGAAAACTGATACTAGGGCCAGAAAAGGGTTAAATTGCCCCACATTAATCCCACTCCGTGCTGGGGCCTTCCAAACGCTGATACGGACAGGAAGATCAAAGCATGAAGTAAGAAAAAATATTAAAAACTAATCATAATAAGGCAACCGGAGGAATAGATTCAATTGACGGGATTCGCGAAAGATCTAAATATTGGCTACGAGATATCTAAACGAGTATACCTGGGTGTCTAGGTTATTCCGAAAAAAAAACCCCAAGATCATAAAAACTACCGAGACTAGACTGACGATAGAGAAACCTATCACACCTATCTTTTGCTCGAATTTAAATATTTTTATTAGAGGCTTACATAAATTCAATAGTATTGGGTCGGACAATCAGATTGCTATGTATTTGTATGAGTTACTCATTTTCAAGTTTGAGGTGGTACAATGTCATACTTCAAATGAAGGGTCATGTTGCAATCCTTCTATTATCTATAAATTTCCAGCGCCGCTGGCAGCCATACAGCCTCATACCATTACGCCGCCGTCACCGTGTTCTATCTATGGTAGGATAGAACATTTATGCTAAGTACTGGTTACGTTTTTTTATAGATGGGGGATTTTTCATTATTGATTTTAACATACTTTCACAAAAGATAGGATTTTCATATTTTGGAGATTGATGTAATAGAGTATGTCGTTTTTGAATCCGGCGTTAACTCAAAAATGAAAAATATGTAGACAACGTTTACACTTAGGAGAGCAGTACTGTTCCTAATCTACTAAACCATTTCCCAAAAATGGTAGTTAATTGCCACCAAATTTTCCGCTAAAGTATCGTGCAAATCAAACTCAAAACTAAGCTCGCATGCATACTTTTTCGCCCTGTACAGCAATCGCTATACCTCAAGTATCACAAGTCAATCGCTTCAAAATTAACCGCAGCACCTCAATGTCACAAAAATGAGATGGTACAAATCAAACTCAAACTAATTTCGCGTACATACATTTTCCATTGAGTATAACAATCGCTGCCCCTCAAGTGTCTCAAGTCAATCACTTCAAAGCTTAGAAGCAATCGCTTCATCTAAATATGACAAAAAAAAATCAGGTGGTACAAATTTGAAGCTTGAGGTGATGTGACATTTTGTAGCTGTGTATGGGACATTTGTCATGCATCTTGTATGAGTAACACAACACTACAATTCAACCCAACCGAAATAAAAGAATACCTTGAAGAACAAGGCTTTCACCCAATTTTCATCAAAATGAGAAATGGCATCCCTAAATTAGTTAAAATCGTTCTTCCTAGCTAAGAAACGCACATTTATAACATTACGAAAGTGTGACGACTTACTTGTAAAGTCGACGCACAAAAACCACACGGAGGACACTCGCAATGACATAATTGCCAACAATTTAGCCATGCTGCCAATAATTATCACGTCCAATATATATGCTTCAAATATAATGTGCTTCCACTAAGCAAAAACAAAAACAAAAGCTACATCCAAAAATCTGAGAAAAACATTTGCATAGGTTGTAAGGAACGAACATCTGCTGCTATCGCTGCGGCTTGACAAACGAAAATTCCTAGTGCCAAAAACCATCCCCGCCCGTAAATCCCCTTGTCAAATCCTCTGTGTTTCTTAAGCTATCCTTTTCAACATTAGCCTTGCATCTGGTGTATTCCCTTTTTTAACGAAACCCGCCAATATTTAGCCTATCTTCAAATGTGGTGACCCTTCCGCCGTTTCCAATTATCACCTTTTATCACTACTCTGCTGTTTCAGTACAATCGAATTTATCGGTCTCTACAACCTTTACTTGCTCCTGAGCAGCCTGGTTTCATCAAGTGCCGCTCTACATCGATCATCTTTATGGAGTTCACTAATTTTGTCGCCTTGACCTTCGATTATCAACGTCAAGTTGATGTAATTTATACAGACTTTTCGAAGACTTTTGATTATGTGAACCATAACCTGCTGCTACTTAAACTTAATGGGTTCGGTGTTTTTGATTCTTTCCTCTCCTGATTTTCCTTCTACTTTCATAATCGTCCCTGCAGAGTCACTTTAAATGGTTCCATTTCTTTTCCTATTTTTCCCACATCCGGATTTCCTCAAGGTTCTATCCTAGGTCCCTTACTTTTTATCTTGTTTTTCGATGACCTTCCTTCTATTATCAACTCTTTCTGTCTTTTATATGCGGGTGACTTAAAATTATACACGGCAATCTAGGCTGCGAACGATTATCACCAACTGCAAGCTGACTTGTTTGCTCTTAATCTCTGGTGTCAAAACAACTTCTTACCACTGAACATTTTGAAGTGTCACCAGATGTATTGCTCATATAAAAATACTCCACATGTATTCTCTTATTCTTTGGCTGGTATGTCCCTGTCAGTTGTCCAGCATTTTAGAGACCTGGGCGTGGTGTTTGATTCTAAATTAAGATTTGATGTTCTCTTATGAATATGACGTCCAGTTTCTCTAGGATGGCTGGCTTTGTCTTGCGTTCTTCGTCTATGCTTAGCAACATTTTCTCCTGTATTCATTTATTTGTCTCTTTTGTACGCAGTATTCTGGAATACGCATGCCAAATCTCCGCGCTTTCAGTATTTATCGGACGCTATTGAATCTGTTCAGCGTAGGTTCACTCGCTCGTTGCTTTTTAAATTCAATATCCCCTATTCGTTGGAATCACGAAGATTGTTACTCGATGAGTGTTTTCTTTTTAAACTTTGCCAAGGCATTTATTGGTCAGATCTTGGTTCCCAGATAACCAGACGCGAATCTAGTCGGCCAAGTCGTTCATCAGAATTTTTCCCTGTTCCGTTTGCACGTACGGAAGTCTATCTCTATTCGCCTTGATGCCCTTAAGCTTGGTCCTCTCCCGCAATATTTTTTACAGTTCAAGCATGAATTGAGAATGCTACTTTGGATTGCTATTTACCTTAGTTGTAATTTTAGTTTTCAAATTACTCAATTTTTTTTTTTTTATGTTTCATGTTTTTCTTTCTTGACGCTGTAATCGGAGTTACATCTGTAGCGCAAAGGATACATAAATAAATATATAATAAATAAGACTCTAATCGGATTCCGAATACAAAGCATTGGAACCATATTTTTTTCAACATGCATGGAATGTTTTTTGATACCAAAACTCCCTCTAAATGGTTTCGGAATGAACTTTCCCAGCCATATTTCTATCGTCGCGTGGAATGAGAATACCACTAGCAACAAGACGGGAGAAGTGATGCATTTCTCTTTGACTGCAATGTCAACATAGTTTTCATTCAGGAAACATACCTGAATCCCGGACACCATGAATCCTGGTGACCATCTCTGTTTTCCCAATTACACTTTATATAGAAAAGACAGACTGCTATCCCCGTGGGGAAAAATGTTTTTTTTCAATCCCAACCCAGTCCAAATAGAGACAACAGCAATTATAGTACACAGACAGTTTTTTGCGTTCGTGGTGATCTCTGTAAACAAACCCGCAGGCTCGCTTGTATTCGGAAAACCTTTTGACCAGGAACGACCAGTTTTCATAGCAACAGATTTCAGTGCCTATCACCGACTCTGCGGTGACAGAAGTACTTACTGAGTAGGAACTATTCTGGAAGTTTTTCATTGATAAACATGTCAGCTCAGATATGCCCAGTGAACCTACCCAGTTCGGGATAGCCAATAACCATGCCCTGTATATAGGTATTTTATTAAATTACCAGCACAGCGTACGGATGAACTACATTGACGATCCTCTGAGATTCAAGATGAAAACTAACTGACAAGTTTTCCATAACGTAATGCAGAACGAAACTGTCTAGCAATCACTTGAAATTGCTTGCAATAGAAATAAATATCAATAAAAAATAAATATTTAAATTAACGGTTTCGTAGTTATTTGAATAGTTTATAATAACTTAAATTTAAAAAAAACACTCAAATTAGCAGAAAAGCCACTCATAAACGTCAAATAACAACATCAAGCAAAATAACCTCCAAATAACATATAAAAGGTTTCAATCCTGAAACCAAGAATGTCAACTTAATCACTAGACTATACTTGAATGTCAACCACAACCCTGATCATATAAGCCAATTATCAGGCTCACAAATCCACGAACAAAATGAATAAGAACAAGACGCGTGACCGCGTGGGCGGCCACTGCCTATAGTTGCATTGGACGCGAGGCCGCGGTACTGGCACTGAACGTGTTAAAGAAACAATACCTTAAATGGCTATTAAAAAAAACTCTAAGAAGATATGCATTTGCGAAGAGTTCAATACACGGCACAGGACCTGAAATTGCTTTCCTGCCAATAAAACGGAGAAACTACTCTTCCAAAAGCTTAACTGCTCTGCTTTTCTGATTCACTCACTATTTTCAGCTACCTACTATCCTACAAAAGGCCACTGTGCGATTAGCCAGGGAGCTGTTCATATCTCACAGCCGATAACCTTACAAAAAATTTCGGCTCAAAACATTCCTGACGAATTCGAAATATTTCCACACAGCAAAAATTTAAAAGAAGCTCCCCTTCGCTGAAATTTCAATAAAACAAACTGGTGGCGCTGCAAGAAAATTCTGGATTCAAGCCCTCAACCGACTGACCCCAGAACCACAACAGCCCGCTTATCAGATTTGGATTGATAAGACTATATCGAAATCATGCAATCAGAGATTCATAGAACTCTTCAATATATATGCCGCCTCAACTCCGTCCATAAAAAATCACGTACCTATCTCTGAGGTAATAATAGCTATAGCACAAACAAACAAGGCGGCAATGCCAAAAAACCACAGTATCAACTACGAAAAAGCGTGTTAAGCAATTAAACAAACAAATTCGAAACAAAATGCAGGTGGTTCGGAAAAAAACTGGGGCTTGATCCAATCTATGAATTCATTTTATCATTATACCTTTCTTTTATGTTGAAAGTAAACACGCTATATACTCGTACATTTATAAATAATTTACTATGTACTCACTTATTTACTTATTCAAAGGCATTTTTCATATATTTATGTGCAAACATACCTGGAAACGTTACTTGAATGCATACCAAACGAATCTGAAAGGAAAACAAATATCTATGAGCTCTAATAACAAAATAAAGTCAACTTGAATCTAATAAAGAATATTATAAAACAAAGCATAATGAAACATTTTGGATTTCAGTTGCATAAAATGTCAAATAGTAACAACACAACAGTACAATCCATCCACTGCATGAATTCATTTTCAGAAGCAAAGACCTCATCTTAGGATCACTTCGTTTTTTCTATCGACAAATATATTTATTCAAGTGTAAACCAAACTGCGTTTGTTTGTTTGTTTTAATAATAATAATAAACAATAATAACATAACATTGTTTTAATAATAGTAACATAACATAAATTTAAAAATATAAAATAAGATATAACATAAATTTAAAAATTAACCTTGAATTAAAAATCAGTCGGATTGTTAGCAATAATCATATATGAAAATCATTGTATCTTATAAATTATAGTGTGATGTTTGTGTTGTGCGATAAGCGAGATCTCTTTTCAGTAAACAGGTATCCACTTTTTGAAAACACTCGTTCGCAGGGGACTAAAGTGGCCACAATACCCAATCGTTGAGTTCCCGGAAATAGGTTTCAGATGCTAAAAATATAGGCGAATTGAGGAAAGGTTACCGTTTTTGTCCGATCTGGAATTTCAAAAGTTTTACTTTGGCTGTTTGAACAAAGCAGAAAAATTTATAAATGAGTTCCTTTTTTTTCTAAAAAGCAAGAATTTTTCAGGAGATTCAATAATTTGAAGGTTTTCACTTTCAGTGCTTGCCGTAGCTGCAGGGTTGCCAGCACGTTCATGAAAACTTATGAGCTTTTACAACTTTACAGTATCAATATGTCCTCTATGTTTAATAATGATTTGATAATCCTGTCCAAAGGTATCGCAATTCAAAGTGGTTCAAATTTTCTCGATTTGATTTTAGGCAGACAGGGTTAAAAATTTCCAAAACTTTATCATGTCTATATTTAAAACAAGGTTGAAATTCATTTTGCAAAATTATTTTTTTGAAAATACTTTGTTGATAGAATTATAAGAATGCTTAAAATATCACTTAAGTGGCCGCTGGTGCCAAAGGGTTAAGATCAATTGAATATGTACACTAATGCATCTTGAAAATTTCTACTCAATCAGATGGCGCGTTCCCGAGATATAGTCATATTCTCGTTTTAATCTCTTCAAATATGAGCAAAAATGACGAGTGAAAACTACTACAATCGATAGAAAATCGTAAATTAACTCTCAGTCTATTTTCACTTTCTACTCATTATGAGACCTTTTTCCAATTACCAAAGAATTCAGCATTGCCAAAACATTCAGCAGAGCCTTTAAAAAATCAAATCCACTCTTGAAATCCACCGCCTAGTAGCCAACATACGGCAAAAAGCGTAAATACTCGTAAACTAGAGCAAAGTATATGCTCACAAATCGCACACTGTGTGTTAACAAAATATCACCATCAATAACCGCACACGATAAGTATTCATCATTCGCACAGTTCTTATCATTCACACAGCACACATCATTCACACAGTACCATCATTCACACAGCACTCATCATTCACATTCTATTCGCACTGCACACGGTGCTGGCTCCGTGCTTTTATTCATTCTTCATTCATACGGAGCTGGCTCTTTCCTCTGTGTAATACGATAATCGTAGACATATGTACATGTTTCGACGTTAGAAAAGCCTCGATTCCGCTTCACCTACACATGGTAGTCTAATGAAGTATTGCCGTGTGTATATGCATAAGCTCTATTTGCTAAAGTGGCTCCGCAATATCACTCTTGCAACTAAAGTGAAGGTATGAAGGGTACAGAGCAGTTCCAAATGATGGCTCACATAGCTCTTTCAAAAGAGTTGCTCTTTTTTCTAAAGAGCTGGCTCACATAGCTCTTTCAAAAGAGTTGGTTTTTTTCGATTGGGTCGATCCTGAGCGATCATGCAAATAAATCAAAACCATGCAAATAAATCAAAAACAAAACACGATTTTCGCCCGCTTTGCACAACACGTCTCTCACTGTAAAGAGCAACTCTTCTTAATTTTCGAGCTAAATTTTCGCCGAAATAAATTTCACGTGAAATTTTCATACAAAATGAAGATGGTACTAAGCTTGAGGGCTCAATGTCTAATATTATCCTAGACGAGCACCGGAATGTCAACTGTGAATAAGTTCCAGAATTGTGAATAAGTTCCACGAAAAATCTCAAGAGTCGGGGAACAAATAACGAGAGCTTAGAAAAAATCAAGGGAGTCTAAGAATAAATCAATTTTAATCATCCCGCAAAAACAATTCCAATTTGATTCTGCTTTCGGAGGCTGATTCCGCAAAAACGATCGAGTTTCCCGTTTCAATATGCTCGGCTTCGATAAGCTGTAGAAATGATATACGTTGTCTATGCTGATTTATAGACAAGAAGGGAACCGTGCTCAAATTCAATTACCTTTACTAAATCAAAAGACTTTAAATCTTAGGAGTCTGGGAATAATCATGGGAGCTTAGGAAAATTCAGATGGCACTAGAAAAAATCCTAGGAGCCTGGAAAAATATCATGGGAGTTAAAAAAACATCAGATGGTTCTGCGAGCTAAGATTAGCTCTCAAATGGCTCTGAGAGCTAAGGAGACTCAAAAATCAGTAGACTCAAGAAAAAATTATGGTTGACTAGGAAAAATCAGATGAATAGAAAAATTTTGGCACTTTTAGAAAAAATCATAAAGCAATTCTACAAAATCAAAAATTCGCCACATATTTTCTTTCGAATTGTTTCATTTGTTTTAGCAAAAACTGTTTTCTGAACGTGTTAGTTAGCCCATTGAAAACAGGTCATCGGCGCCACTTGCTTACCCTGATGTCGGGCATCCAGAGCCACGGAAAATGTTGGTCCTTTTCGGGCTTCCACCAGATATTACTTTGACGCCTATTTAACATTATTCATAGCTCAAGTCGATACTAAATATTCTTTTGTCGACCTATTTAACATTTTTCCTGACTGAAACAACTCTACTATGGAACCGTATATACTAGTGAGCATTTAAAAACAGTTAACGAAAATATTGGGAATTCGGTTTTTAAATTGATTTGATTCTTTGGTTTTTTTTTATTTGTATCCATCACGAGCAAAAAGGCTGGTTTTTTTTACATATTTCAATAAGTTTTTCAGCATTTTCAATCCAACTCAATTTTGATTTCACTTTTTTAAAATTTACTCTGCTTTCTACCACTACCCTTAAACTTTATAGACCCAATGCAGGATAGTAAAGATACGGCATTTTTAAATTGTTGATAAATGGATGTGGGATAAGGCAAGGGCACTTTATTGACTTTTATATTGAAGAGTATATTTGTTTCGAAAAAAAAACTAACTATGTTCAAATTACTTTCGACCTCGGAAGAAAACAAGTTTTCAAACTAACTAAATATTGCATCATACAGGTCATCGAAAAACCTATTATCTTCTCTTTTACAGATCTGCTTCTAAACAAACAATGCTTCGCTGCCTCGTCGTGTTCATTTTCTGCTTCGCTATCCCAATCAAATCTCAAGGTTATCCAGTTTTCGGAACAAAGCGTTACCAACGAGCATCGAGCAGTGCTCAAATGCCTATTCCAGCTTCTCTGGTCCCGAATCCGTCATTTTACAACAATCCGCCCAAATACTACTACGAGCAAAGACCAGCCTATGCAGTACCAACGTACCATGAAACATACCCGGACGACAATCCATACTACTACTACCCTAGACAAGAATACTATGGAATGCCTATTTACCATGGCGAGTACAAACCCACTCCATATTACTATGCGCATCCCCCGAGCTTTAATTACTTTGATGACCGCGATGTGGGCAGTAATCCTCTAGATGACTTGCACGAAGAAATCCTGCAGGAAGACGAGCGTGAAAGACAGAGGGAGCTCGTTCCACTTCCAGAGGAGAGCTGGTACGAGGGCAATACTGGTCAGCAAGACGAGCTGACAAACAACTTCCTACGTAACTTAATAGCATATAATCGACAAATTAATGCCCAGGAGGAACAGCGCCAGGAACAGCAGTCCATCGATCAGACTGAGCCCCAACAACAGCACGACTATCAAAACGATCGTCCTTCGCCAACATACGACGAAGAATACGGCGATTACTCATCATCTGAATATGAATATGTCCCCGAACAGGCTGATTCATTTAATTCACGAAAATTAAATACCATTGAGGATAAAAAGCTGGAAAAATTCGACGTTGATGACGAAAATGAACGTCAGCTGAAATTCCTCGCACAGCATCCAAAACCTCAAGTGGCTCAAAGTAAGCAATACAACCCCCAAAACTCCCATTGGGACTACCAAAGCTCGTCCAACATTAAGCAGCGTAACCAGAATAAAGCGTCTTTCACTGAGCCTGAGACAACGCCTGAATATGAAGATGACACTTGGATCAATTGGGATCGCAAGCGGAACGTCAATAGCGAGATGAAGATGTTTCCGGGTCAGATTGATGAATCAATAAGAGCTTTCAGCAATAGAAAGCCAACTTTGACGATTGGAAAAGTGTCCTCAACAATTTCGCCCTCGCCGCAGCCGTCAACACCATCAACGCCTTCGACAACAATAAAACTGGAGCATGTGAACGCGCACCAAGGACAAAAAGAAGTCGTTTTGCCCAGACCGGCTGGTGTTATTCCAAGGGGTTTCCTGCCCTCTAAGCCTATAGACGGAGATATACAACCCGAGCAGAATAGTTTTCACGAACAGTTAGACGCTAAATCGCAGCATGACGTAAAGTCCAATATATTTGATACGATAAAGAAGCTTATGGCTATGCAAGAGCAGTATAAGGTAAGCTTAGTTTCAAATATTACTTGATATGAGTAGGTCTCTTGATAATTCGTAGAGAACATTTCATTAAGACACTAAAGAATACTGTCAAAATTTTCTTAAAATATATTTTCGAGCATTAGATTCGTGATTGATATGGAACTAAACTTTTGAAACAGGTCATTTGTCAAATTAAGCTTTCAAAATCTTAAACACTGAAATTTTTTGAATGCAATCAGTGCCATATTGTTCGAATTTTACGTAACAGTCTTTCTCGACGTGCAGTTCATATTATTTTTTTTTACTTCATCTAGAACCCATCAAAACTGCAGAAACGATCATTTGTCTCCAACGAAGAAACGCTCGTTCGTGAGCTGGACAATCTAAAGCGAAGATCAGTGTAATCCCCCCGTATCCCCTACACATTTTCACTGCTCCCCGGACGATTCATGTGCGGAAACCCGTACATACTTGTGCAGTAATTCTATCAAAATCATTTACATATAAAATATAAACATTAGTTTTACATCAAGTTGAATTATGCATAAAGCAACAACAAATATTTTGATGAAAACTAAATAAGAGCACAACATCTGAAAAATAATCTGAAAAATTTTGCAATTTACAAAACAGTGTCGGATTTAGTTCTCACATGACTTCAAAGTTTCAAAATTTTTCGAGTTGTCCTATTATATTTAGTGGATTTCACATTTTTATATTACATAAGCATATATTTCTTGAGACTGATTAAATGAAAAATTAAATTTTTTATAAAAACAGAAGTTCTCTCACGCGGGATAAAATGCCAAAAAAAAATGTCAACATCTTTTTAAACAAAACTGTACATATGCATAAAATTGGTTTAAGATTTTTAATAATAACGTTGACAGAAAATAGATTTTTTCTACTTTTCATAGTGAAGACCTTTGACCATATCCACATTTCGCATATGAAAACCAAAAAAGTTTAATAATGCACCAAGTATCGATTCAGCATTAACGTAAAAAAAAGACTTAAAAGCTATTGTCCAAATAACGCCTGGACGCAACTGAGCGTAGTCAATTATTGTTTAGAGAATTTGTAAAAGCCTGTGCTTGATGTTAATTCATTTATTTGGGTTTTTTAATGTGCGTTTCTGGATATGGTCGTTGTTTAACCATGTTTCTAGCACTTTCTCGCGGGCAATGAATCAGACAACCATTGCCAATTATTGGCGAAACTTTGAAAATGATTTTTAATAAAAAAAAAACCATAAACCAATCATTAGGTACTACGAAAAAAAATCGTCAGATTTTTAATCACGACGTACATATTATGCAATTGTAATTAGTACATATTATGCGATTATATTTTACGTAGCTAGCAAATAGATGAAAATAAAGTGCCAAACTATATTATGTATATGCAAATGAATTATGACTTAAAACCGCTTATATACAATCGATTTAAATTTGGAAATTCTAGTGAAAGTTTGCTTTGTATTTTTATTTGCTTCAAGCTCCATCTGACATCGACGTAGAAGTGTTATTGTTAGCGAAAGATTAACATCATCTTTCCAAATGTTTTTGATAGTGCGATACGTTCATTTATGTCATTTTAAGAATTTACATTGAATATTGCAAATCACCACCATACCAGTCTTGAATTGAACACCTGATTCAGAAATCTAAATTGTATTTTTATTAAAATACAATGACAGATAATGAGGAATGAAAAATTTGAACTTACGAAATCCACGATGCACTCCTTTCTTCAATACTGCCCTGATTCGCATAAACGTTATATCTACATTTGTGTCATTTTTGATTTAACAACGGATTCCAAAACTGCACACTCTATTACATCATTCTGCAAAATTTGGAAAATATATCTTCTGTGAAAGTCAGTGCTGCCATTTATTTTTTTTGGAATAATGCTAGATTCAATTTTATTTAATGATAAATAATGCTAAATGCAGTAAAATAATAATACTAAATAATGCTTTCTTATTGGACTAAAATAAACACAATTTATAATTGCCTTATTAACACACTTTATAATCGCCGTATTCCATTTTTACTAACTAGTACTTTCAAGTACTTGGGAGTAGATCGCAAATGGAACGCCATCTTCGTTGTATGCAGTTTTCAAATTTAAAACAGTTGAAAATAAAGGGAGAAAACAACGAGAATAAACTACGAAAATCGCTAGAAAATATAAAAGCAACTAACAGAAAATCACCTGCTTTAAATTTTTACACATAATTTTTTACTAATTATAATTTCCTTACTACGAAAACATTCAACATAACCATGAACTAATCAAAGCTACCTATTGACAGCTAAATAGCCACTTCACGGCAAAAAATGGCGAACTACCTATATTTTTCAAACTATCATTTGGAATTTCACAATCAAAACAGCAACAGTTATTTATTTTTAATTGAAGAGAAAGTATTATTGTCGGTTGAGGACAATTTTTCTCCATCGTTATCCGTACGATTGCTTGCATTTGAAGCCCTAACAAATCAATTGATTCACATTATTCAGGAAATAAAATATATAAATAGAATGCATATAATTTGGTAAACTTGAATTTAGGGCTCCTGGGAGTCTGAAGTGGATGGGACCACATCACTAATTTTTAGCATCATCGCGATTTAATGGAACGAGAAACCTGAATTTGCCATATTTAATGCAATCCAAAATTGCCTTAATATTAGAATATCTAACTTTGCATTTTATTTCACTTAAGGCAAGTTTCTACCTTGTGCGGCCGAAAAAATGTGCTCCCTACAGGCATTTTTTCTGGGGAATGTATTTAAGATAGATACTTAAATTTTTTTTTCAACTGTAAAATTTTGAATCGAAATATACAACGAGGGGGAGGGGGGACATCGAGCAATGGCCGCGCGCCAAACGGATTTTAGCTGCTGGTGGAAGTCCTGCCGCCGATTCAGATGATCTGAAACATATAAATGAAACATAATCTTATTTAATATACTTTTGTCTATGGCCCCTACCAGAATTGTGAAAAAAAATGAAAAATGAGAAAGTAATGCAATTTTGAATAAGAAAAACGATTTTATCCATTTTTTTTTTTTGGCTACAAATTGTTATGTCAAATGAAAGATTGTTAATATTTTTTAATGATTCTGCTACCAGCCATGAACAACTGTAAAAAATGTTGTGATGATTTCTTTACCCGTCTGTCTACAATCACTTCCACAAGCGGTGGCGGCTCAGCGCGCTCAACACCGCTCCCTATTTTAAGGAATAACTTTGGTTATTCATGTATCTACTGTATCTATCAACATGTATCTATCGATCTGTATGTATCGATCCGAAAATGCAAAAACAAAAAAATAGATTTTTTTGACCGCACAAGGTACAAACTTGCCTTAATATTTCGTTTTTTCTACAACATTAATAGCACTTGACACTAGCACTGGGATTTCCTGGGAGTCGTAGACAAAGAATAGAAGATCGACTATATATCCTTTGTTCTCTTCAAAGTACACAGGTGTAGTACTAGTTCTAATGTACTTTTGGCAGCAGGTGGGTTTGCAGCAGGGATTGATCGGTCGACAACGATTTCGTTCGCTGGAAGTAGGCCTACAGTTGACATTTTTAAAATACTCTAGCCTATAGCGCATATTTGTTGAAATGAGCCAGGATTACATCATGTTTTTAAATATTAGGTCTGTGCATTGCCATAAAGTCGTTTTTGTACGCTGTTTGACTTAACACTGAAATTTTTTATGAAAGAGCAAGAGATTTCAGTTGAATCTGAGCTAGTGCTAGTTCCCGCAAAGTGTCAAACGGTGTGGCGCGAATGCATATTTTCAAAATGCGATGCAATTAAAATATTTTTCGCGCAATGTTATTATGAAAGTCGAATATTTTTGTGGAGATACTTTATTACTGCTTAAGATGACTTTATAATCACTTTCGAAATCAGGCAAATGCTACTTCTGGTTGTCACTTCTAAAGAAATACCATGAGACGCCTTTGTACTTTTCATGAATTTTCCCCACCACATGATTCAGGAAGTTGCAGTCCATGAACGCGACTCGAAGCACACTGTGACGATGATGGGCATGATTGGAAATAGATGACTCCTAGATTATTCCGAAATGTAAATTGAAATTCTAAAAATAATGCCCGATGCTAACTTCGAATTTCTAATGCCGTTTTGGAAAAAATAATGCCAGATCTAGCATTCAAAATGCTAAAATGGCAGCACTGGTGAAAGTATGTTAAAATCAATATTGAAAAACGCATTTATATCTCCAGTACAAATCATTGAATATCTCGAAAGTACTAAAATGTAGATAGAACGTTTATGCGAATCAGGGCAGAATAGGAGAGCGATAATAAAAAAAACTTAAACTCACAAAGAAAAGTGGAATTAAGATTGCTGCAAGCCATTCATAAAATCAGTTAAGTGCACATGGTTCGGGCTTATGCTTAAAACTATATTATAATTATAAAAATGTTTAGACGATTTCAACATTAGATAATTTGGTTATACATGTGCCTAAAGCACCGAATCCAATTCCATATCGCTAGAAAATAACATTCGAATGAAAGCAGGCAAAATTTTCAGAATCGTTCAACTCTCGTACCTACTTTGTAGCGGGTACGTTAGCTGACATTCCGCTTAGACTTTAAATACACCATTAGGCGTGTTTGTTTGCTTCTCCTGTTCATAACAGTACAGAACAGACACATTGGAAACAACAACAGCTCCTGTCCCAGTGAATTCACAGCGTCAGGAGTTGTTGTTGTTTCCAATGCGTCTGTACTGGATAGCATTGTTCTGCTATGGATAGGGGGAGCACAAAAAAACACGCCTATTGTCATTCTGCAATCATTTATAGCATGCCACCACTTATTTCGACATGTCAGACGTGTGCATATCAAAAGTAACATTTCAAAATATGTCAGATAGGAACTTTATAAATAAGCTTAGTAACGGATTAATTTGCTTTTCAAACAGCGTTTATGTTGTAATTTTATTCAATTAAGCAACATGCGATCTAGATGAGTGATAAGCCTACTTATATGGAATATTTCAAAATCGAGTTTTTTAATAGTGAAATATAATAAAAGTATTTTGGAGGAAAATGATAGAAACCCTTCAGCGGCAGCTAGAAGCTCAATGTTGTGTAAACTACAATATATTTATAAATAAAACGAATAATGATGATAATAATAACTAACAATAAACAATAAGACGAGTTGAATTGTCGTGTTGGACGGCTCAGATAAACTATTTTAAATGATTAGTTAACTATTTTCATATGTACATACAACATAGCACATATTTAAAAACATACTTAATAAGCTGATGTAAATATTAAAGTGAAAAATACGAATAAATAATTGCAGCATAGTATATTTTCAATCTACCCAAACAGCTTTTTGAACTTACAGAGCAAACTGTAACAAGCATCTTATTAAGGCAGTATTCTGGTCTAGAGGCTCGATTTTGAGATGATTTTACGGACGCCATAAAAAGAAACCAGAAACATTTTTGGTATTTATTTTTTGATCAGTTTTTTATTAACATTTTAAAAGTATAAAAATGTATTCAAAAAATAATAAAAATCAAAATTGATGTAGATACAGTTCGGCGAAGTGAAGGCTCTAAAAAAACTTGTCTCATGGTTGACATGATTCCAACCTTCCTGGTGGTCTGAAACATACATTTTTGCTGAATTCCGTAAAAAGAAGAATGTAGAATTAGTCTGACGTAGGCGATTTGAAAAAACTTTTTTTTCCACAAAATGACGTCCATGTAAAAAAAAAAACGTTTTTTGCCTCATTTTTTCAACTTTGGGAACTTTTTATAAATAGTAGAAAAAAAAGTTCCAAAAATCCCTACGTTAGACCAAATCTAATAGTGTTAAGGGGGTTTGTGTGAAATTTCACGTTAATCGGTTCATTACCCCTAGAGATATCATGTCAACCGTATCGAAAGAAGTAGTTTCGAGAAAAACGCGTTTAAAGCTTGGAGTCTCGTTTCGGGCAGTCTGACTCGTTTAATGGTATGTTATACTTTGATTTTTTTAATCAGAGATCTCCGTCTCATACAATGTTCCTTCTTCAACTTCAAAAGCGAGATTCAGCCATACGAGCAGCTCGAACTTCTTTAGAAGCTTGAGAAGCTCGTAGCTCGGGGCGGTTAATTCGTTGTTGATCGCGTTTGTTGGTTTAGTTGGCATGTCACAAAAATAACTGTAACTCCAAAAATAATTCGAATTTCCTAAAATCCTTTTAAAAGCTTATTCTTAAAGGTCTAAAATTTGAAAATATGCAAACAAAAACAAATCGATTTGATCAAATTTCTAGACCAGAACACCCACTTAAACGGTTTGGTTTGATATGGTTTATATGACTTATGGTTTGATACGTCCAGTCCTGAGCATTGTGTCACAAATATAGCGAAAACATTTCTAATTGCTAGATAATATTAGGGATCGAAATCTTTCAAATCGAATAATTGAACTGACCATAAGAATCAGGATTTCGTTGCAAGGACATAAAAAAAATTTGAGGTGATTCTTTTGTAAGCTTATTACTCAATTTAATACTTTCAAAATTAATAAACAAACTTGAGTGCAGCCTTTCATCAACCTTTCTAAAGAAAATGTTTAACAAACACCCAAATGTTTAAAACGAATGGAGTCCTGATTTTAGCTTCTAAGCGAAAATTATGACAACAACAATTTCTAAGAGATATGAACTCATTAATTTATTTCTTTAGCACCGATGCAAGCAATCATCAAAATCAATCCTTATTGGACCAGCATTATCCTTTACCCGCTGTAATACTCACCTTCTCATCCTATTCCTTCCCCGAGAACAGAGCCACGAGCGGAATCGAGCAACTTATTTTTATAGCTACCTTTACAAACTTTTAAGAGCTGCGAAACGCTTATTATGTATTTGTTCTCTAGCAGACAGAGAAAAGGACGTCTGGAGTGTCTCTTATCGCGCAAGAAACCATATGTGAACACGATTGCAGACAGAAGAAAAGTCGAAGCTGCATGCATATTCACTAACAAAATACCTACAGCATTAAGGTATACCATCACATTCTTGTTAAAATATTTCAATAGCACACCATCTTTTGTAAAGCTGCATTTCTCAAATATCGTTTGTGTGGTGGATGCAGTCAACGTATCCTTTCGGAACAATGTATTTTGAAGTATGAAAGCTGCTTGCTGTTATATATGTAGTATATGTGCATAATGATCAGGAGAAAAATCCCATAGCTAACAGAAATTGCATGAAGCAGAGTTTTCTTCCGTCTAGATACTTATCTCATATTAAAGTGTGTTGATAGAGCCTGTGGCATTTTCGTAATTATTCTGTCTGCAGTTATTATTTGGAATAATGTCTTTGAACCTATCAGAGCAAGCTATTGAGAAAAATCACATAATTTCATAATTTCATCATAGAAAAATAAAAAAAATAAAAATTTGATGCAGACATTTAATTGACTAATTACTGGATTGCTTCTATACTTTTGTATTCTTTTCGTAAAAAGTTTAAAAAGTACGCGCTTCGAACTATAATAACATTTTCAAACACGCTTTTAATTTTTTAAATTTGGCTTATCTGTCGCTTGTTAAAAGGATTAAGAACAACTTCCGTGCCACCTTTTCTTCATGGCGGTAACGTACTTACTGAGTCACTGGACAAAGCTAATCTTTTTGCTGAGATTTTCGCTACAAACTCGTACTTGCCACCTTGATCACTGAGTCGTCCTACTCCTCCAATGTGAGCTTTCAATCAAGGGCCTCTATATTTTCGCACAAGAGAGGTATTGAAAATACTCGCCAAGCTTGACGTTTCCAAATCTGCCGGTCCTGATGATATTTCGCCCTTCGTGCTAATGTGCTGCGCCTCCGCCTTAGCTAAACCTCCGTGCAAACTATTTTACCTGTCATATTCGACTGGAATATTTCCTTCCGCATAGAAGCTTACACACGCTAAGCCCATACCAAAAAAGGGGGGCCTGTGATCCCTCTAACTATCGACCTATTGCAAACGTTTCGGTTCTGTGTAAGGTATTTGAATTACTCGTGAACTCAAGTTCATGAAATATCTTGAGTTGAACCATCTTATCAACGACCGCTAGTATGGTTTCCATTCTGGCCGCTCGACTGAGGACTTACTTACATGTCTCACTGAGAGATGAACCGTTGTCTCCATAATTTTGGTGAAGCAATGGTGGTTTCTCTTGATATTTCGAAGGCCTTAGACAGAGTCTAGCCCTATTATCCAAGCTTCCTGCATTTGGTCTTCACCCCGTCCTCGTCAAGTAGATTGAAAGTTTTCTTGAAGATCGTTCCTTTCAAGTTGTTCTGGATGATTTTAAATCCTGTGTGCACACCACCAATGCCGGGGTTCCGCAAGGTACTGTTCTTTCACCAACTTTCTTTCTTTTATTTATAAATGACCTCCTTTCCTCCACTTTCAATCCGGTTCATAGTTTTGCCGATTACAGCACCATTGACTTCACATACTCTTTTGACAGAGTGGCCGACTCTCGTGGAAATGCTACTTCTATTAGTAGAGATCACATGTTTGCATTGCTAAACAGGGACCTATTAAACATTATTGCTTGGGGCTGAGCGAACCATGTTGTATTTAATGCGTCCAAAACCCAATGCTGTCGTCTTTCGCTCAAGTCTTGCCCTCCTCCTACTAGCCATAATATTTCCGTTGATGGTGTGTGTATTTTCGAATCACCTTTGCTGAACCTATTAGGATTTAACAGCTCCAGTAAACTAAGCTGGACCGGCCATATTTTTCAAATTGCAAAAAATGCCATGAAATGCCTAGGATTCCTTCAGAGAGGATTCCTTCAGACATAGCGTCCATCTACAAGACTCTCGTAAGACCAAGACTTTAGTACAACTCCCATATATGGGCTGGGGCTGGCGGAACTAGACAAAGTCCAACGCAAAGCTTTCAAGCTTATTGGCGATGAAACTATTACCTCACGTATTGAATCACTTGAACACTGACGTAATGTGGGTTGCTTTTCTCTTCTTTACCGATATTATTATGGTTTTTGCTCTAATGAAATATCAAGCCTACTCCCTCGTAGAGCACCTCGTACGCGCAACACCCGAGTCTCCCAACGCGCTCACTCTCATACCCTTTCGATCAGTGCCAGTCGTACCGTCAAATATCACGATTCTTTATACGATTATGAAACAGTCTACCATCTACTGTTTTCCCCGCCGACGATGAGCCACAATTGTTCAAGCGAATCGTGCATTGCTATCTCCTGCAAACTCAACCCTTCCTTTCTCCCTTTCCTAAAATTTCCTTCCGCCAAAGCTGTGCTATAGGGTATCCCCTGAGCCTTGGCATCATCATAGAAAAAAAAACATTGCGTAGGATTAGCTGAGGAAAATTACCTCAATCACCCTGCGCATTAATTTAAGCAGCGAGTTTTCAACGATCGAACATGATAGATTTTGGCATGGCCAATGGACTGAATGGCAACTAAACCAGTACCATTTCGAAACAACTAACCACCAGCTGCTTAATCATCAAGTAAATTGACAGCATCAGGTACAATAAAATTCTAGGTTCCGATAAGCTTTCAAACAAAGCAAAATCCTTACAAAACAACGGATGAAACATAGTTCAAGCTAATTCAAATAGTTTATAATTTCTGCCTGAGTATATTTTGAGCCTAAAAGCTTTCACAAATTCCCATCATTTCAACTCCTAATTTTTAAAATAAAAATATTATTAATTTAAATTCACAAACAGCTCAGCTTTAAGTAAAGATATAATAAATCGAAGCAGAAGTCATCTACATGTACCTAATAACTGTAAAATTAACGATAAAAACTGATAAAAATTATAAATACACAGCTGTAAATACACTCTCTTGTTAGATAAAAATATATAAGTATATTGCTTTCTATGACAGGTACTTGGCCCTTTAGCGGATTGTACAGTGCACCTTATAATGTATTTTATTTTTAATTAATATTATATTATTTTTTTCGTAGCAAACAAGCAAGTCAAATTGATTTCGAGTTACGCTAAATTTAATTTTTTCTCATTCAAATACTTAAAAACTGTATAATATTCGTTTAAAATGCCCGTCTAATCGATTGCAAATACAATTCAGCCCCAAAACATTGCACTTTGAGGTCATTTCATACTAATCCACAATTAACTAGAACATATTGATAAGTAGTTAGAAATACAAACCACCAGTTTTTATTAATGGAAACTGTATAGACAAAACGATATAATAATAAACGAAAGATATGAAAATTTCCGTTTTTTATGATTTTATTTTATATCATACGATTATATAAATCGTGCGAATATAAACTAATTGGATAGTGAGATGCTGTTTCCTGCACAAATTCGTTTCGAAAATCTCAACTATAAATTGTACAAAACTTTATATTTAAATTTAAGTCTAAATTCAAAATGCACATAATTCAACACAGCTAAAACTACTGTAAATTTCATAAAGCAGAAGAAAAATAATACCTGCATTTAAAACTCATCAGACACAACTGAATGTATTACTAAAGTAAAAACAATTGTACATATCTTTTTTTAATAGTGTTAACAATACGAAAATCTTAGATCAATAAGGCCAGGCATTTTTTTTTAAATTCAAAACAAACCACTATCTAATTGATTATTACTTTTCGATTCAACTTAATTTTGAAATAAATCAATTGTAAATTACTAACGAATAGATATTTGTATATTATTGGCGCTGAACTCAAGCATTATAAATTACTGTAAATACAATTCTATTGTGAAAAGTTGTTCGGCACAATTGTCACATTTAGGCGATTTATTACTGCTAGGGGAATTCAGTTTGCCGTTTTGGATTCATCTGAAACCACGCCGACTTTATGGGACTTTTTTCGTTCAATGGAGCTAAAAATAGTGCAATTTTACGAAAGAAATTAAATCAAAATCGACTGATATGCTATTGTTAAACTAAATATTATCACATTCTATTAAAAGCAGTATGCGAATTAAATCCTAGCAATTAATATGATAAAAAATATATATTACAGGTAATCCTTAAAACTATACAAATTATAATTATTTTACTATGCAAATATACAGAAAATAGCAGAATTAGAAAAAATCAATAAGACAATTTGAAACGTTTTTGGTTATTTTTTTTTGCTTTTAATGCAGAAACTTATTTTTAAAGGCATTTACATACCATATATGATCACAAATATATAATAGTGGTAAAATTGGTGTCAGCTGGTGAACGAAAATGATGATAAATCAAGCAAGTAGACAATTTATATATTATATCAGAAGATCTATTGGCTATGAATTAGTACTGATACTGATGCGAACGCATCAACGCAGAACAGATTCGAAATATTGTCCTCAAATCTTCTATATCAATAACAGCGAAATACTGTAACTATGCTATGATAAACATATTGATATGAATATGAAACATATTATGTCTTGAATAATAAATCAATACAAAAAAACAATGAAATGATGCGTATTTATTAGTATGGCTTTTTTTACGTACACATTATCAAGATTTAAGTTCCCCAAACAGTTACCGAATATTTTTGGAAGCCTATAGGGTAAATGTATCATATTAGTCCCCGGACAGGTAGTGCATATTTCAACTTTAGTTCGATATTATTAACTAGAAGCTTGATATTTGCTTTACATGCAAGCTTTTTCAAACATTAGAATTGGTTGTGGGCCTGTTGCACCAATTTTGAATTCAATAAAAGAAATAAGTATGCTGATATTCCAAGTAAATGAACTTGAGTCAAATTATGCTAGTGTCCAGACCAATGTTCTTAGGTTTCCGTGGCCGAAATTCTCTCGAATATTCTCGTTTTTCCCACAGTTTTCCCACATTTTCCCACGATTTTTCCCACGGACAATGTGTGAGCTAGTTGCCACAGTTTTGTATTTATTTATGAGGGCATAGATGTATATAGTAGGTAGGTCCATGACTTGCTAGAATTCAGATATTTTTAACCCTTTGGCGGCGGCGGGCATTTTAGTGAATTTTCAGGTACTCCTATATTTTCTAGCAGAGTACATTTTTGTTAATAAAAAGCATTGAGAATGACAACTTATTATGTTTTACGCTTGCCTATGATAAAGAATTGGAAATTTTGAGCCGTGTTTGGGTGCTGAGTGCCTAAAAGTAGGCAAGGATTCTTTCAAATTTTGATTTGTCATAACTTCTGCTGACATAAACATTGGATCATCGTGAAAATTGAAGAGCGTATTGATGTTGACTAAGATTTAACACACATGGATTTTCAAGACAGTGTGGGTAATCCTGCAGCTACGGCAGTCTTCTGAAAAAAATTCTTTCAAATCATCGACCCTGCTGATAAATTTTTAAAAACGTTAAATCATTGATAAATTTTAACGTTTGTCCATCATATCAATTTGAAATTTTCGAAATTCCGATTGGCACAAAAACGGCAATCCATCATCAAGTTACCTCTATTTTCAGCATTCGAAACTTCTGTTCACGAGAACTGACGACCGGATAACATTATGAAATTTACAGGGTACATTGGTATTAAATAGGACCAGGTCTGATAAAAGTGATATTGAAATCCGGGCAACCCTGTGGCACTGGTACCATCTTGAAAAATCACTGAGAAAAAAAACTGTTCGGGGTTACTTTGGATAAAAGGCTGCGCTTTAATTTACACTATGACAAAGTCTTAAGAAAGGCTAATAAGCAGCTTGGATTCATCAAAAGACGTGCGAATCAATTCAAAAACCTATGGGCCACGAAGTTTTTATACATAGCTCTAGTTCGGCCATTGTTCGAATATGCATGTTTTGTCTGGCACCGTACCTTTGATGTCCATAGTAGGTGCGTTTTTTTGCAACCTAGCAGAACAGGTTAACGTAGAGTTGCAAAAAAACGATCCAGAGCAGAAAATCGCATTGTTCAAAAATGTTGTTGCATTCGCTGAGCTTTTGCTTAGATTGGTTGTTAAATTAGAATAATCCATAGAAAAAACCTGAATGAAATCTTATATAGATTTTAATCGAAATCAGACATGAAACTTGCATATGAACCAATCTACAATGTAATGTGCATCGAAACACTCAAAACCAGTCAGCACACTACACGATTTGATGTAAAATATTTGAAAATGGCAGAGTGCTATGCAAATTCATTCAATTCAAACTGCCGATTTCAGCAGTGGTACGAACCGTTTAGAAAGAACACTCTTACTGTTATCAGCACACTCTACATGTAAACCCATAAATTACTACAGCTTAACATTTTTTGATTCAGTGACGCCACAAGTGCAGGATTTTTGTTGTTATATTCAATATGCTTAACAAAATTTGATCTGCTCGGGTGTGCAAAAAAACGCACCTAATGATAGGCTCGAATCAGTGCAGAGGCAGTTCTTGCTATTTGCGTTGAGAGATCTGTATAATCTTTACGAATTTGATAATTTACCTTCATACAGATACAGGCTAAATCTCTTAAATCTATCAAGTCTATCTTCGCGGAGGATAGTCATATGCTCCTGCTTGACTTTTGATGTTATTAGGGGCTTGATTAATGTTGTGTCTCTGTCCAATATGATCAACGAATCAGTAAGGCAGAGGAGGCACACACTTTTACTGAATGAATACCGACACCACACAGTTTACGCCAAACAATGAGCCAATCAATAGATGTTGCAAAATATTCAATCGTTTCGCAAAATACTATTCTCCAACCATTTCCATATACATATATATATATATATATATATATATATATATATATATATATATATATATATATATATATATATATATATATATATATATATATATATATATATATATATATATATATATATATATATATATATATACCGTGAGAGTCAAAAGTGATGGCACACTTGGAAGTTTCATTTTTGAGCTAACATATTTTTCTAACTGTAAGGTCTAGAAAACAGTTGAATGTCTCAAATCAAATTTTTATTTGTTCCGAAGAAATTTTAATCATTTAATAGCAATGCATGCTGTACTAATCATTTTATATGCAAAAACATTGTAAGAGTGCTATTTTTATCATTCAAAAGAAATGGTACACTCGTTTTTATTATTTGAAAAATAACAGTTAATCTTAAAACCAGAATTTTGTTTCGGCCTCTTTTGCTTTTACCATGCCTAACAGATATGTCGGCTCTAAAGCAAGCGGTTCTTTCGTGGTTAAACTAGTGATTGCTGTGAAATATTTGAGTTGTGCTCAGTATTAAGTATATTTCAGAAAAATGAGGCACGAAACCAAACAATAATTTTAAATTTATGGCAAAATTAGTCAAAAGATTTTATTCCACAATCAGAAATATAATCGCGAAGTTCAAATCTAATAGAAAAAAAGAAAATTTTCCACGTTCTGGACGATCCAGGAAATTGGATCTCGCGCAAGTAAAAGTAATCATCAAAGAAGTAAAGGGTAATCCAAGATCAAGTGCAGTAAAAATGGCAGAAAACATCACCCGTAAGACAGAGAAGTCAGTAAGTGCATCTACGGTCCGTAGGACACTGAATTCTAATGGGCCATTCAGACAAGCGTCCATGCGTCCACGCGTTCATGCGGTCTAGCGTGTTTTGCTTACACGAGTCAATTTGATTTTGTTTATATAGGCGGGTCTAAAGCGAAGGAGGTGGAGTATGCTGATTCATGTACAATAGATTTTAAGGCAGTATTCTGGTCTAGAGGCTTGATTTGGAGGGGATTTTACAGACGCCATGAAAAAGAAACCATAAACATTTTTGGAATATATTTGTTTACCAGTCTTTTATTAATATTTTGAAAGTACAAAAATGTATTCAAAAAATAAAAAAATTAAAATCAATGTAGAGACAGGCCGGCGAAGTGAAGGCTTAAAAAAAACTTGTCTCGTGGTTGACATGATTCCAACCTGCCTGGTGGTCCGAAACATACATTTTAGGTGAATTCTGTAATAAAAAGAATGTGAAATTCGTCTGACGTAGGCGATTTGAAAATACTTTTTTTTTTTCACAAAATGGTGTCCATGTAAAAAAAAGTCGCTTTTTTGCCTCATTTTTTCAACTTTGTGGATTTTTAATAAGTAGTAGAAAAAAAAATTTGAAAAATCCCTATGTCAGACGATAACCAATAGTATTAAGAGGGTTTGTGCAAAATTTTACGTAAATCGGTTCATTACAACTAAAGATATCATGTCAACCGTATCGGGAAAAGTAGTTCCGAGAAAAACGCGTTTAAAACTTGGAGTCTCGTTTCGGGCAGTTAGTTGGCATGTCACAAAAATAGCTGTAACTCCAAAAATAGTTCGAATTTCCGAAAATCTTTTTTAAAGCTTATTCTTAAAGGTCTAAACTTTGTAAATATGCAAACAAAAAAAAATCGATTTGATCAAATTTCTAGACCAGAATACCCCCTTAAAATGATTTCTTTCGCTCAGTGGCATGTGTGGATGATTCGTTGGTGATCATTTAAATATATGTTTTGTGAATGGTTATTTTCTTATATGATGATGTGGATAATATATATTTTGCATCCTTAGGTGCATGACTATTACGAAAAAAAATTGAATGCATCTGAATATCTAGACACAAACATATATATGTAGGTATATATAGTCATATGGATTAGTATATACAATTTTCTGTCACCAATATATTTGTACGGAGCAAAAAAAAACATAAATATAAGCGTGTAAAATCCATCCACTTATCGCCTTAGCCCCGCCTTCAAAAAACTGGATTTGAGTTGACTTGACTCGTTTAATCTAAAAACGCATGGACGCATGGACGCTTATCTAAATGGCCCATAATGGTTTAAATGGACGAGCACCAAGGAAGAAGCCTTTCATATCGGACACGAACAAACCGAAGAGGCTAAAATATGCAAATAAATACAAAAACTGTGGAGTTGAGTTCTGAAAAACTGTGCTCTTCACCGATGAAAGCCAATTCGAAATTTTCGGGCATAAAAAATCTACGAAAATATGGCGAACTAAAAATTCCGAATTTGAAGAAAAAAACATCACACCTACAGTCAAGCGTGGTGGAGGGTCGGTAATGGTGTGGGGGTGTATGGCGGAAACAGGAGTCGGGAATCTCGTGTTCATTGATAGTACAATGAACAAAGAGCATTAAGTCAAAATTTTGCAAGAAAATTTGGCTCCCAGTTTTCGAAAATGGGAGCTGCCTAGGACGTGGGTCTTTCAACAAGACAACGACCCTAAAATCGTCGCTGTAAAATCAAACCGGCATATCTGCAAAATGCATATTTTTCACCAAAGCGCTTTAAAGTTTTCGCATGTGGGCTGTTTCCTCGTAAATGCATACCGGCACAGCACCATTAGACGGATTTTTATTCAACTATACGATATGCCGGTGCGACATAAAAATAGACGGGAAAAAAAGGAATTTTTTGATACCAAAAATTCAGAAACTCAATTTTTGCACATATACCGGTTTGATTTAACAGCGACGATATATCTCGCTTGGTCAAAGAATGGCCCTTGTATCGGTCACCGAATTAACTTAATCGCTAACCGCAGTCACCAGACCTTAACCCTATAGAGCAGAGGTGGGCAAACTTAATACTGGTATGATCGACATTAATTTTTTAATTTATAGGCGATCGACTTCGGAAAATGGGTTAAATTAACAACAAATAAAAATTAAATTAAGGTCTTTATTGATATTAATATATTAAATACATTGCATTTACTACTTTGTGCAATTTAGTTTATTAATAAATATTTTGGATTTATTTTTGATGTATATGCAAGACTCTCCATTTCATCAAAAAGTATTGTAGAGTTAGGCTTGTAAGCACTGATGCACAATCGAATAGATGCCTTTAAGTGGTCATCAGTCTAAGAACTACTAAGTTGCGATTCGATGTTTTTCATTTGAGAAAACGTTGTTTCACATAGATAAATGGAAGCGAAAAAAATTCAAATATCCTCATTGCCACCAATCTCAATAATGGATATTTTTATGGTAATAAAATTCAAACATAATTTTCGTTTGCGCGTGCTATTGCTAAAATTTCTAGCTCTAGATCCGATGAATTCAATTGTAAAGTATGAGCTAGATTTGATAAAATATCCTCTGTATCGAATTCTCCAAAAGAAAATAAAATAAATTCAAAAATCGGTTGAAGGTTATTGAGATTTGCAAATCATCTCTCGAATTCTTGATTAAAATTTTACAGTTCAGAACAAAACATTTCAATATTACATTTACCAGTAGGTTAGGTTAGGTTGTACTGGTTGGCACAAGGCCACACATAGACCTATTGGTCCATAGTGGTACCAGATAAATGGACAAGGAGAAAAAAAATCAGTCCAAGCGGCCACCGAAGGCCCCGACTTTTTCGCGAACTGCAGGATGTCTTTCAGCTTTTGCATTTTACATTCACTAGTAAGTTTAATATGTTTTTCTAAATATGGAAAATATTTCAAAAATTTGCCTATTTAATTGTGAAGCAAAAGGTTTTAAGTTTACTTAGAAAATATTTACCGAACTCAACAAGTCAATAATATTTTCCTTTTCCTTGTAAACCAAGCGAGCTGTAACGGCTCATAAAATCCGTAAGAAATGCTAATTTCTTTACCCATACTGGATCCTCCAATTGTTCATGTTTTTCTCCCAATGTGTCCGAAAATGCAATAATTTTAGGCAAAAGATTTAGAAATCTTTGCAAAAAGCTTCCTCGGCTGAGCCATCTGCTTTCGATTTCACGTTAAATTTTCATGCAAACTTCACGTGAAATTTATTTCGGCGAAAATTCAGCTTGAAAATAAACAAGAGTTGTGTTCACTTTTAAGCGTGAAAAATTACTTGGCAGATGCTTTCGCTTTAAAAATGCAGATAGCTTTGGCACATGTATCTAATCCCTTCACGCTAATTTTGTTTGTGGAGTTCATTTTTTAGTCTAGTACTGAGTTATTCGTGAAGCTTAGTTTTGACATGTCTCACATGAAAATTTTGAAAATGGAGATAAGCGGAGACACGTATCATTTCTGACAAATAAAATGTCAAGAATTTCAATTTTCGATCGATTTTGTTATTGAAAAGACATTTACACAATTCAATTTTAAAATTCAAACACCAAATGTCACTTTTTAACTCGAAAAAATGAGCTGCACAAACTAAATTGGCGTAAAAAAAAATTTATTTAAAATTTTATTTTATTTAAAATTGAGATTAACCTTTGTTGCGCTGTGTGCGACAATTTACTACCTCGGTAGCAGGGAGACGAATGCAAATGCAGGCAAGGTGTTTAGAGGGAAGCGAAAATATAAAGTGTGTACTTTAGAACAGGGAGATTTAAGGAAATGAAACAAACGTATACGTATACGAGATTTAGTGAAGCAGTTTTACTATAATGATATAAATCTATAAATTGAGCAAATCGAGAGCATAGCTATCTCGCATTTTCCCTTTGGCCTCTCCGCCACCAAGGCTCTGCGAGCTTTTGTGTGGACTGAATCTGAGTGAACTGTCCGATTGTAAATGTACTGAATAAATCCTCTACTAAATTTTTAGTTCACATTTTATATTAACCTAGTAAATTATTTAAAATGTCTGTGATCGACAGACGAACTGTTTGCGATCGACCGGTCGCTCGCGATCGACCGTTTGCTCACCCCTGCTATAGAGCATTTGCGGAAAATTTTGGATCAGCGAGTTCGAAAAAATGCCAATTGCTTGCAAGAAAGATTTGAAAAATGCTTTTAATACTAACGATTTTAATACTAATTTTCTTCGAAAATCAGTAAAAAGGATAAAACTGTGATTAATTGTGAATATTTTAGAAAATCGAGCTTGTACATTTTAGTAAATTTATTTTGAAATGGTCGAACCTTCCCGGGCCGCATAAAGCAGCATTTCAAAGAAAACATTCTTTGGCATTATAGTGAAACAAAGATATCAGGTTAAATGGCACAAAAACACCAGTTGCATTACTGCATATAACAATCTGAAAATATTTTTCTTCACTTTAATTGCAATCCTCGACAGCAGGATCTAGTCCATGTTCGCTGGCATCAATAATTGCAGCACATATACCTACACACCACAGCCTACATACAAAACTAGCTTCCCATGCCACCTACTAGCTACCTTCTTTTTCCCCACTCTTGACAATTACTTGCTTGCATCGTTTCACGATAAACGTGCAAAAGAACTGAAATCGACATGTCTCCACTAGCTGTGACTGTCGCCAGCCTTAGAGGTTCAACGTACTTCAAGTACCCTGACCTAGATTGCCCTGATTTCACTTCAGCGTCGGTTTAAGCTCGTCGTCATAGCAGACATTGCTTGCACAGGATATTCCCATAGCACTCTTTGGTCCCTTGATTTTCGTAATCGCCCACGAATGCAGCGCCCTAGTTATTCTGCTGACCTCCGAGCTGCATTTCTTCGTTTCTCCCAACCGCAGCCATACAGGACTATGGAACATAAAAGCATAAAACGTCCTTTCGTTAGGAACAGGATGACGCATGGATGGGTTGAGCGAAACTTTAGTAAATTGTTAAAATAACTGAAATCAAGTTTTGGACACGAAATGAGCCTTTATCGAATCAACCTCACCCGAAATGAATTCCGACTCGTTTGAACTAAATTTGCACTCGTATGCAGCGAATGCATGCCGCAATGTATACTATAAGAGTATAGTATAGTGTATACTAGAGACTGATGAGAGCAAAATGAGTAAACTATCATGTTGGACCGAAGAGCGGAGTTTATGTACAAAGATTATTATAGGCTTTGTAGCTTCAGTTTTTCACTCCATGCGAGCAAATTGTTTTTTGAGACACTTATGAAGTACATATGTATTGCAATTAACAGTTAAATTATAGGTCTGTTCGCGTACTACAATTAATTGCAATTAAAATGAAGCCGATTTTGTACTCCGTTTTACTGAAAGCTGAAAATTTCCTCTCTTTCAGTCAATTTCAGTAGGGTCTGAGCTACTGGAAAATACTGAAAAGTGTCAACTGGTGTGGCGCGAGGAAATATTTTCAAATGTGCGCGGCAAGCAACATATTTTTTTATTTATTTAATTATTTTCAAAAAAGTTCGTCTAATACTGACTAGCAGTATTTACATTAAAGATTAAAAACTTACAAACAAATCAGTCAAAGTGGCCTATTTTTAGCTAAGCTCTTTTTCAAAGACGGTAAGTATAAATTAAAATCAAATTGATGGTAATCATCGTTAAAATTGCTATTGATGGGCGAAACGGGCTCATTGAAGGCGCAGTTGGTCCGATAGGCAGGGACAGATAAAACGTTGACGTGCCTCACTCTGTGACCTTTGGTATTGAGGCCAAATAAACCTAACAGGTGTTCAGATGAAATATTACCCATGAAGAGCTTAGCAGCAAACATCGTTTTGAAATGTTCACGTCTGTTTTTAAGTGTATTCATGGCCAGTAAGTTAAGTCGATCGATGTAAGGAGCCAAGCGAAGAGGATCTAACCAAGCAAATTCATGCAAACAAAACCGAAGAATTTTTTTCTGAATGCACTCGATACGTTCCACATACACCTGCTGATAAGGCGCCCAAACTAACGCATATTCAAATATTGGTCTTACTAACGCACAAAAAAGAATCTTAGTAAGATGTATATCATGAAACTCTTTGGATTGCCTCCTCACAAATCCCAAGGTAGATGAAGCTTTTAATAAGATGGCGTTAATATGGTCTTCAAAAGTAAAAGAATTGTTTAAAAGTACTCCTAAATCCAGTACTTTGTCCGAATAACTTAAGGGAATACTATTCAAAGAGTATTCAAAGCTTAACGGATTAATTTTACGCGTGTACGAAACAACGGTACACTTGTCAATATTAGGCGTGTTTTTTGCTCCGATACAGAACAGAATATAACTATGCCGCAAAAACAACGATCTAATATAAAACAGCAGTGCATTCGCTAAGGCTGATATAGGTTTAAGGAACATTTAAGGAACATTTCCGGAAATTCAAAATCAAAACGGTTAGTTTTTGTGGTTTGGGGTTAACATGAAGCTACAGAAGTCATAATCAATAACTTGTTTTTCATGTTTATTCATTATAATGGAAAAAAATATCGTATCACACAAGAAAAAAAAACTTTAATTTCAACATAAAATATTTCGATCATAAAATTAATAATAAAATTAATAAATAATAATTCACTCTACTTTTCAAGTCGCTGACTGAAAGGTAACTGGAGTGGTAACAAAATAAGCGGGCGAGAGGATGTGATGAAGTGGCACGCGTCCGAAAAGCTCTGTGTTTGCTGAAGTGCCCATTGCACTGCGCACCGATCGCGTCCTCGATAAATTTGAAAAACATAGGAAAAATTGGTATTGCGGGAAAAGTATTTTCAAATACATATAAATGAAGCAAAAGTAATCGACTTGAATTGTAAAGTAAAAATATTTTTCTTTATCTGCAGGTTTTTGTAGAAATAAGGATTTAAATATTAATTGCAATAACATAAAACACAACAACCTAAAACTTACAAAGCTGAAAAAATTATAGCTTGCTCAATATAATTTTTAGTGAACGTCAGAAAAAGCTTTTAAAGCAAAAAGTGAATGAAACAAACATTTATGTAATTTGTTTAAGTTCCCAATGTTTCGGGAATATTCCCGGTATATTGGAAAATTTCGGGAATATTCCCCGAACGGGAAGTTTCCGACTCGGGAATATTCCCGCGGCACATCATTTATTCATTTGTCGTGAATATTAGATACCTTTTTAAAAATTTTGGCGTCATCAGTATATAGTAAAATTGATGAATGTTTCAGGACAGATGGTAGGTCATTTGCATATAAAAGAAAAAGTAGAGGTCCTAAGTGACTACCTTGAGGAACACCAGATATGACAGCAATTTCTGAAGAAAGGGCGCCACGGAAGGATACGCATTGGGTACGACATTCCAAATAAGATGCTATCCAGGCAATAAATAGCTGAGGAAAGCTAAACGAGGACAATTTACACAATAAAATGGAATGATCCAGCTTATCAAAAGCCTTCGTGAAGTCAGTGTAAATACAGTCTACCTGAAATCCTGCCTAGATTGATGGGATAACAATATTGGAAAACTCAAGCCGGTTGGTAGTTGTGGATTTGCCTTTCATGAAACTATGTTGGAAAGGAGATAATATGGATTTACTATGAAACGCCACAACATTACTGATTATCGCTTCAAATAGTTTAGCAACACATGGAAGTTTTGTGATGGGACGATAGTTGCCTGCAACATTTCTATCGCCTTTTTTATGAATAGGTGTGACAATTACATATTTCCAACCACTAGGAAAAATACCGAGCGACAGAGAAAAATTAAATAGGTGGACAAGGATAGGAGACAGAGAGAAGATACAATATTTTAACATAGCATTAGGAATGCCGTCGGGGTCTGGTGTCAAATTATTGTCCAGCTTCCTGGAAAACGCCAAAATGGTATCTTCGTCTATAAACAACTTTTTATTCCCAAAGAAGATGTTGGGATCATTGTCAAGTTGTCATTATAATTATTACTATTAGTAGAAGGTTCCGTATTCAATGCGGTACGGAAATGATTAGCGAAGATATTGCTAATAGTTAATGGGTCGGAAATGGCCATGTCGTCTGAGTTAAACGTGGTGGGATACCCATCGTGGTATCTCTTGGAATTCATAAAATTCCAAAACCTTCTAGGCTGCTGTTGAAAAGTAGAATTAAGATTTCTAAGGTGAATTTGGTAAGAGCTTTCGACCTCGGACTGATAAATATTCCTGAACTTTACAAAAACCAATAAGTCAGAAACTAAACGAGACGAGCAATATCTTTTCCAAGCTTTAGATTTTAAATTTTTTATGTGGCGTAACATTGTTAGGAAGGTCCAATATTTTTGTGGCGATAATTTATCACCGCTTAGGATGACTTTATAATCACTATTGTTCTCCCAAAAACCGACAACTGACACTTTTGGTTGTCAATTTTCAGGAAATAAAATGAGAGCGTTTTCGTACTTTTCATGAATTTCCCCCACCACATATTTAAGGAAAATTTAGGAAAATTCAGTAAAATTCAGTGACTGAATGTACGTGAACAGACCTTATGTTTCCGTTCAAATTTAAGGTGATTGATAATTATCTCCAGCTTATGGTTTCAAATAGCTCTTCAGTTCAAGAAAAGAAAATTGTGAAATACTATTAAAAGTCGGTAGTAGAAGTCAAATTATGTTCCGCAATGAAAATATGAATCAAAACCAAGAATTTTTTGATTCAGCTAATCTGAATTAAGGTACAGTTAAAAGCGTTCATTCAAAAAAATGTTTGGTTAAGTTTTTCTTCATTTTCGACACACGGGAGCCACTCACTTCTCTCCTGACCATTTAATCGAATGTGTTCATTTTTTTCGGCAGCTTTCCTGGAAGTCTAATAATGAACTTTACACGGAAATATAAATTGGTTTCATGCTACAATTACAGATTCGTTCTTTTCGCCGTCACGTACATATATATTGACAGGTATGATCTTGAATTCAGACTAAATACGCTTCCAAAAACCAACATATATTGCCTTCTAACGGATCCTGGCCGCCGTTTTCTGCCACCAGAAAATATTGCATACATCATTTATCTTAATTAAGTCCTCACAAGATAAGAAGCTCATGTAATCCTGTTCGAATTAAGAATCTCCATAATTCCTTCTGCTGATTATTTCATTGTAAATCGCTTATGTCAACAGAATATTCTCACTTATTGGATAATACTCGAGTATGCTTACATAACTTCGACATCTACCTGTAGAATGCTAGTAGAAATGCTTGGGATGCCACATGTAGTGCTTCTATTTTTTAGAAATGCTCAATTGAATGCCAGTATTGTTTGAAAGCTAATGGCAGGAAGGAATACTTTATGGGTTTTAGCTGCAACTGCTCCCAGATTTCATTTGGTTGGGCTCCAAAGCAGCCAGTGAAATACACGTTAGAATTTCTACACGTCTGGAAACACTTTTTCGCGTCGCATGCAGGACAATTGACCTGAAAGCGACCATCTCTATGAACGGATACATAAGCACTAGAGTAGGCGGATGTTCTGAGTACGCGCAAATCCAAACCAGATTATGTCGAATGGATAACAAGCTGAAAAATTTTGGGCAATGTCGAGCATAGCCTTCATGAAACGCTCCAATACTTAAGGGGGCTGAGATTCCTCAAAAAGTCGGTTTTGGTTTTGATTTTTTTTTGCATCTCACATCCCTCCTATGTATAAAACTGAACCGCTTTTGTCCTGGAAAAAATTGTAAGTGCTTCAACAAAAAATATTTTTTAAGTCCCTGCAATAAATGTCTGTGAATTTTCGTAAAACTACAAATATGATGATTGGTTTTTTTTTAGAGCTTGCCTAGTAGTTACCTTCAAATTGTCAAAGCGATTTCGCGAAATTCTTTTTACTTTCAATAATTTTCATTCTTGTGCAGTGAAAAATGGTGTGTTTATGGCATGATTATAAATTTTGATGTACTTCAAGTTAGGAGAGCAATTTCATGAAACCCCCTATGGTAATTTTTGCATATCAATTGGACTTATGTCCTAGAATCATTTCTATATCTGTAACTGTTCTCATGAAACCTTGCGGACAAAATCTGACTGCCTATTTCCACTTCCCACGAAGAACCTGTTCAGAAAGTTTTAAGGTACTATGATAAACGTATGCAGGTTAAATTAACACCTTAAGGTTGGGAAAGAAGGAAGAAAAGCATAGATCCAGGTACAAATAATTAATGAATGAAGCTTAATTCTGAGGTATTTTTCGTGTCCGACCCCCTTAAAGAAGCACGTATATAATAATGCCATGATGATTCTTTGTTTTCAAATGTCAAAGGTCGAACTTTAACACTTGTAGGATGTGAGAAGAACTCAAGAAATGAATTCTCGTCTACCTTCGCCGCTTGGTGACAGTGAATTTTCCGAAATGTTCTTCATTTCATGTAGGCAATCTGTCGTACTTAGTGAGAAGTCAAATTTACTAGGACTACAATCTGAGAAAGTTCCCACACGATATAGTCGGAAAAGCATGTCGAAAGAACGCAAAGGTAACTCGAGTCTGATCCTACGCACGAAATGTATTTCATGGCGCAACATTTGCGTGGTTGTTCCGATATGAAATATTCTCTTGTAGCACCGGCAAACAAAATGCAAAATTAATTTGAAATTAAGCATTAGTTACGTTTTTGTGCGGCTCCATCGAGGGCTGATTAGGGTAGGTAGCATTGACAACAACAACAACTGGGGTAGGATTGTTGTTTTTAATGCTACCGAACCTAATCAGGTCTCAATAGAGTTGCAAAAACCGCGCCTATTATGTCAATGAGCTTCCGAGAATTCGTTGTACAAGATCCTGAGAAATTCAATTGAAATGTTTTTTGGTTTTCATTAATGTAGACATTATGTAGAAAAATCGTTGGATAATTCTTTTATATACTATATATTTAATTCATTTGTATGTTCTACTTTAATACATATCATTTTTTTATAAGAACCAAAGAATATAGCAGATTTTGTGATACGATTGGCTGCTGTTTTGTATGCATTTTATATACTTGTACTTATTGCATTTTATGTACTTATTGCATTTTATATACTTGTACTTATTGTAATTATTGATTATTAAAGAATAATACATGCTAATATATCAACACAATTAAGGCAATATAATAATTAATAGAATTTATTAATACTTATTGATTACTTGACGACAATTTTTATTATAAACAATTATCTAAAATCAGCTATAATAATACAACAAATTGATTGATTTATATTAGTAGTAGTAGTATTGTTCATACTGAATTTAAATGCATGAACTTTCTAATTACAACTTTGCTTACTTACTAAGATTTACAGAAACTAGAATGTGTAAAGTGTGTGGAATGTATGTACAGTGGTCCTTTGATAATTCGGACAGTTACCGAATTACCAAATCGGCCGGATGACCGAGAACATTCATAAACTAATATTTTAAGTACCTTATGCATGTAACAAAATCGATTTATTTAAATGTACAAAAATATTATTAGCTCAAATTCATAATTATAAAGTTAGAATATAAATCAACAAACTTTACCAGGAATAAAATCAATCAAGCAGTAGTTATTTTAAAAAATTTGTAATCTTTGCTTGACGAACACGAACCCGTTTGAGATCTAGCATGGCTTTTTCTCTTAAGGGGGTATTCCGGTTTTTCACGCGATAATCGTTCATTATTTCAATATTAATTTTAATACATAAAAATAAATACTCAATGGGTATGGTTTTATTTTGCGTTTATTGCAGGATTTAAACTTTAGAAAAAACTTGGATTTCAAAAAAAAAGTTGAAAATTGTTGTTGCTATGAGGGCTTGAAGTTGACCTTTGAAAATCAATCTTGGCAGGATTGCGTCCGTTTGAATTATCTGAAATTAGCAAATGAGGTGTCATTTTACTCAGGAGAATACCCGTTACAAGATGAACTACGCTTATCAATATCCAACTATTCGTTAAAAAATGGCAGCTTATAAACAATTTTTTTTCTAATTTTTCCTTTTTTTTTATTTTTTTTATTAAAAATTATAGTTAATTGTTTTGTATCATCACAATCGTAGTTTATCTTTTTCCTTAAGTCATAGCGAATAATTTGATATATCACTCATTAAATTCTGTAAGACCGTTTTCGAGAAATCTTACCAAGAAGTTGAGAAAAGATGGTTTTGAGAAAATGCGTTTAAAGTTTTATCTCAAACACTCTCGCCTCAAGCGTGCCAAGGATTTTCCAGAGATGATAGTGGTGGAAATGCGAATAACTTCAAAACGAAAACAGATACTGCGATAAAATTTTAAAGCAAGATTATATGATCATAGTGGAATAAGAAAATGCAAAAAAAAAATTTCGATTTTTTCAAACCGAAAGACCGGAATACCCCCTTAATTTTTGAAGGCACAATATTTCATTTACACAAGGCACAATATTTCATTGTTCTGCATATTCAATGCATTTGTTAAGTGCAGGCACAGCTTCAGCATGGGAAACCTTCGTGGTTTATCGATTTGATCTTCATCGTCTTCACCTTCACTACTCAGTTCTTGAATCGCGTCATCTTCAATCCATTCGTTAACTTCTGAAAATTGGTAGACGTCAGGAGAAATATCATTGAGCAAGTCGATAATTGCATTCTCTTCAGACCTAGCAGTTAAATGTTCTCCCAATGTGGAAATAGGCAATTCATCTTCAGATTCCCATTCATCGATTCCTAAAAGTTTATTCCAACATTTTCGCAAAGTGCTTTCTGTGACAGAGTTCCATGCGTTGGCGACAATCATTGCAACATCTTTGAGATTGGATTGTTTGATGCACTTCATAAAATCGTCAATCTAGGGTAGCCAAAATATGGCAAAGAAAACTCTTGCGGTAACTTAGTTTTAGAATTCGAATGGCGTTTTGATCCATGGGTTGTATGAGTGCAGTACAATTGGGAGGGAAAAACATAACACAGATTTTGCCACCATCGCTTCTTATCTTGGATTTTGTTTTCAATAACAGTAATGTTCTTTCTGGCAACTCTTCACTTTTTAAATAACGTCTAACTTGCTTGACAAATGATGCATGAAACCATTCTTTGAACAAAACTTCCGTCATCCAAGCATTTTTGACAAGACTGTCCTTTCAGCGCTCTTGGGCTTTTGAATTTGCATATCATCAAGAGTTTCAGTACGATGCTTTCCAGTGGCATTGGAACAAACTAAAAGAGTCACTCGTTCTTTTCCCATTTTTCTACCTACAGCACATTTTTACATACGCAACGCTAGAGACTTTTCCGGTAATTTCCTTCAGAAGAGGGCGGTTTCATATGCATTATAAATTTAACATAGCTGCAAATTCATCTCTTTTACTCTTTCCTTAAATTTAATTTTAAATGGTTGCACAACATTGCAGTCATTGCTTATTTTCTCCCCGGAAATCTTTAGGGATCTGACACCAAAGCGTTTTTTGAAATTATGAAGCCAACCTTTACCAGCAAAAAACGTACGTGTGCCTCCATAAATTTCGTCGAAAAATTCTTTCGCCTTTGCACAAACAAGGATTTCGGAGATCGGAATGTGTTGCAACCGTTTTCTCTGAAACCAGGAAAAAGGTTTCTCCTCCATCAGATCGTTCTCGGCGGATTTCATAGTTTTCTTGGAACATAGGCTACTCTCAGTTCAGACTGCATAACTGAAAAGGAAGATGTTTTATCACAAGAAAATATTTGCAGTTTTAATATTTCTACCTTTCTATTTTTGCCTTATTCTTTTTAACATCCTAGACTGTCGATTTTCCTACTCCATACTCCTTAGCAATATGCCTTGCACTTCCTCCACTTTTCAATTTATCCAGTATTTCAAGCTTCGTCCTTAACGTAAGGAAATGATGCGTGGAATTCTTGTTTATTCGAACCATAATTCCCTTTAATAATCACATGAAACCACTTCAATGCAAAAAGCAACTATGCACTGATATTCTACACGTCAACACAAAATGACAAAAAAATGACTGAACCCGGATATTCACCGAATGCATTGAAATATGAATCGAGAAATGCATTCTAATTCTTTAGTTTGCTAGTCCGGATTACCGAGAATTTTACAAGATTTGAAAATGTCCGAATTACAGAGTCCGCAGTATAAAATGAAGAGGTGTCCGGATTTCTGCGGGTTCCGAATTAACAAGTGAAGGACCACTGTACAATGTAGTAGATCAAACAATGTGTAAATTGTGTGGAATCGAAGTAAAATAATGTCGTAGATTTAACAATGTTGTAAAATATGTGGAAATAGTGTCACCACATACTTTTTATCAAATCTCCACGTCTAGCATTTTTCCGATTTAATCATTGATTTATGGCTTGCGATATATTTAGCTTTTCAAGAATGCAACAGAAGTCAAACTCAGCTCATCTTATTTATCTAGGATGGTCTTGGCTCATGTTTACACGTATATTCATATATACATTTACCCGTATATTCATTTGTGATAGAACTCTAAACCGATACTACAAGTAAATAAAAACCGATGATTTCCTACAATAATTGAACAAGATCAGATCAAAAATAGGAAATCTGCCAACTACTTGAAATTCATAGTCATGGACACAACAAAATTAGTCTTATCGATGAATAAAATGAATAAAATACAAAAAAAAAATAAAAGAATCAATACATCCACGACCCTCATTATCTCACTACCTTGTCAAATGCTACGAAAACAATTTTGCTTGACTAATTCAAACAACGGATTCAGGTCAAATGACGCCACACTGTGCCTACAAATAGAAACTTTTAAATTGTCTAATAAGCGTAGCCAGCTGCACCTAAACAATATACCAAACACTTATTTTGAATATTCTGTCTCACAAACAAGTGAATTTTACTAATAAGAATACAAATTCAATAGGATAAACAAATAAACAGCAACAAACAGCAACCAAATTCTAGCGCCCAGTGTGGGCTAAAGTATTTTTTAAATTTATGTTTACGTTCCAGCTAGTATCGAATATTGCTTAGTCTCACAAATAAAGCAAAGCGGATTCAATCAGAGTTCGTCGTATTTTCATATTATTTTTATGTATTATTTTTATGTATTATTATTTATTTATTAATATATTTATTTATTAGCCAAACAAGGCATAAATACATACATATAAATATGAAATATCAAACTATTTAAAAAAAAGTGTAAGGTACAAATAAATAACACTTAAATAAATAACTAATTGAGTAAACAAATAAATTTGAAATAGACAATAAGTAAAATAACAATTAAATAAAAGAATAACAATTAAAACGCAAATTAAACATGAGCTTAAAAATTATGGTGTACAAATGGCTTGGATAAGGCAAAATTTGAAGGATAGTTTGGAAATCGATGGGGAATAAAGGTTGCTAAAGCCATTGAAGACCCTGCAGCATCTATTCACCAGCTCATTAGCTGCATATATAGTGGAATGTGGATATTCCTTTAGTAAACGATTGAACCTCGTGTTCCTTGTTGCTTGATATTTATTACAAGTTTACTATTAAGGATTTCAACTCTAATAACGCCTCTAATTACGTCAAATGTGAAGCAGGCCGATATCATCATTTTTCTGGATGCAAGTGAAGTTAAGTTTAAATGACCCAGTCTAAACTTATATGGGGGAAATTTTCGAAATCGTAAGGGTTGTACAGATCTCTTAGGGCGAAAAGTAAAAATTGTTTTTGAATGGACTGGAGTCTGTTATTGTGAATTTCGAAGGCTGGGTTCCAAATAATACAGGCGTATTTAAGAAGAGGGCGTACAAGTGCAGTGTATAATGATCTAGTGGCCCACAAGTTTTTAAACTCTTTGGCAGGTCGTTTAATAAAACCGAGCTACTAATTCGCACGGGAAAGAATTTGGTTATAGTGCAAGGTGAAACGAAATTTCACATCCATCACAACACCGAGATCAACAACGCTATCAACGCGAGTTACTAAGTTCTTGCCGAGAAAGTGGGTGTTCTGCGTAACCGTGCATTTATGACTAAAACTTATAATTTGACAGTTACCAATATTCAGCGAGAGCTTGGTTATAAGGCACCACTGAACAAGAGAATCAAGCTTGGATTGAAGGAAAAGTGAATCAGATTTAGATTCAATGGTGTGATACAGTTTGAGGTCGTCTGCATAAAATAGGTGAGGTACGTTTGAAAGGACGTCAGATAGATCCGAGATGGATATGTTAAAGAGAAGTGGGCCAAGATGGCTACCTTCTGGAACACCAGAGGTAGCAAATATTTTTTTTGATAAAACTCCTTGAAATATAACGAGTTGGATTCGGTTGTGGAGGTAGGAACTGAGCCAGCTTAGTAAAGATCCAGCAAATCCGAATTTGTGCAGCTTAAGGATCAATATAGAATGGTCAACTCTGTCAAAAGCTTTGCTAAAGTCAGTGTAGACTGAGTCAATTTGATAGTTTTTCTCCATTTTACACAAAACGTCCGAAACTAGGATTGTCAAGTTTGTGATAGTTGAGTGGCCTTTTCTAAAGCCATGCAGGGGTGTGATTAGCTGCTCTACACACCTACGCAGGAAGGTCGGTGGAAAGAGATCAGGACCAGGGCCTTTGTTGCAATCGAGCTCCAAGATATATTTACATATTTCTTCGCGTGATATTTTAATTGGCTGACAAAAGTGGTTGGATCTGAATTAGAAGGAGAAACATTTAAGTTAGATGGGTCTGATACATTGAAAATTCTCTGCGAATAAATCGCAAATATCTTTAGGAGAAGCAGAGGTGATATTATTATAGGACATTGACAATGGATAACCGGTGACTTTCCGCTTCATATTTACAAAATCAAAGAATTTTTTTGGGTCGTGGATTATACTTTCACCGGTTTTTTTAATATAATTGGCATAAGCATCGCGAGACTTTATCAAGAATTCCTTAGCTATTTCATTATAAGCTTCCTGAATAGTAGGATTAACATCAATATTTTCCTTTATTCGCTTATAAAGTTTGTTCTTAAGATATGTATATAATTTATATATATTTATTATAATTTATGTTGAAATGTTGTGTTCCATTAATCATCCTTTTCGAACTACGTCTCTTTCTCAGGCCACAATAATTATACTATGCATTATAATCAACAGCTTCAAACGTATCTCATGGGATCAAGCATTTTGTAACATTTTCCGGTTAGAAGGGAAAATCATAAAGCTATCATTCAAACTACGCAAAAAATGAATTTAAATTTTTTGACTATTTGTCCTATTTTGTTTTTGCAAAAAGTCCCCAATGCAATTTATCTTCAACTGAAACAAATTGATCACGGAATCGAATCCTTGCAAACAATATCAACTATCACATACGAGCTCAATACCGGCCAGTGACCTTTCCCTTGATTCTTAGTGATTATCCTCAACAGATTTTCGTTTGATATTGTTTGCGTGGATACATTTCGCGATATTGTTTGTGTCAATGTGCCATAAAAGTTTTTGGGTGTTAAAAAAAAAAAACAACGTAATCACATATACCACCATCCACCACCAACGCCACCACAAGTCGTTAACTCTCAATATTCAACTCGAAGCCAAGGCTTGCATTTTTGATCCTATCACAGAAGAATACTCCTTCCAACACTAACATTACCAACAATATATAATTTCCAAGAGAATAACAGCATCATACCGACTATACATATATGAAAGGAAGTATTACAGTTTTCTCAAGATGAATAGTCGCCGCGATGATGCTAAAGACGGCGAAAGATGTAAGCCGAAAGGTGGCTGTCAGGGTATTACCAAAATGGTTCTTCTTTATTTCTGGTCAAATGGGTGGTTGTTTTTCCCAGGATGATTCCAAAGGAGCGATGTCTAGAAACAGAATTCATTGAAGAATTCATTCATTGCGGCGAAACTACTATCCTACGAGAGTGCTCGTGACTCCATCCTGTAATTCCAAAATACAATAATACTTGTTCTACCTGCGAATACTTGCACTCCAATGACTCCCGTGGACATTTAATGGTACGTGTCCTCTTTAACGGACTATTGACGATAAGTAGTCTACTGCCGAATCTGACCGAATCCAAAAATAGCTCGGTAATATCCGCGCGTCACCCACACTACACCCGGCTGCGGTGCCCTGGGAAGCAGTTTCCTACTTACATACATATGTGAAGAGGAATCTGGTGGAATTGAACTATTTTGGCCCGGAATACTAAAGGATTCACAGCTCGACAGTCGCGGGACGAGGGCGAACCCCACGCGTACTGTTGTCGCCAATATGATGAGTAGTTTTCATCGGAAACGGAAAATTGTACTCATGCCGAATCTGTGCAATGCAGTTTGATCCATATTGCCTGGAAGACTCCAGCAGAGAGTAAAGCGAATGGCAAGGCTCTGCCTTTACGCGAATGTGGAGTGGATCTATTTTCGGAAACGGAATGTTGGAGCAGGCAAAACAATGGCGAAAGCACATTGATAGCATCATCAGTTGGTGGCGGTTCGGGATCGAACGAAAAGTTAGATGAGAGGATGAGTGGGAGTATGTATATAGATAGACTTGAGCCGCAAATTGAGAAACACAACTATATTTGGTACGGCGCCATTCAGTCTCTGTATTTACTTCGCCAAAAACTTTTCGAATTATTTATTGCATTAGAATGGATATTTCCTGATTTAAGGGCAACTAGCTAGACCGCTGGAATTAATGAGCGTTAGTTGTGTTGGAAGTAACATCGCATTGCAGCCCACGTTCTAGAGATTAGAATTATGAATGGAGGAAGGAAAAAAGAAATGGACGCATCGATCTAGATGTCGGAGTATTGTAGGAAATTAGTAGTATTCTTTCTTAGTATATTTTTAAAACTTACATAACCGATTGGCTATAATAGCTGTCTTATATGTATTTATCTCATACAGTAAAAGGTAGTTATATACAGTTATTAATGCTTGTGAGAAACAATTCTATTCATAGTTACTCGTACATGAAAAGCTTGACTTCGAAATGAAGATGAATGAAAAATTTGATTTTAAAGACAATTTAGGTAGCTATTTGAGTGGTTAGGTTAGGTTAGGTTGACGTGGCTGCCGATCTACAGAGGCCTGACGACCAGCACACATAAGCACAAGAGAGGCGCGTTGTGATGCCACAATATTTAGTGACTCTCTTCTACTCACTAAAGTCAGGAAACCATTTGCTTTCTTTGACAAACCGGACTATCCCCTTTAGATTTACCAGGGACAGTTCCGTCAGGTTTGAGAGAAAGGGTGCTTCTCCTTGCCAAAGCCGGTCACTGGCACATGAAGTGAAGGACGGATTCCTCCTCATCCTCAGAGCTACAGCTCCGACAGAGGTCATTAAACTCTACGCCCAAACGTTGTGAATAAACCCATTAGAACGCCCACCGGGCAACGAAGGGCGCTTCGAGTTAAGCCTAAAAGCTGCCCGGTGCGATGCGTATCCATGGATACCCAGGACTGCCTTGTTATCGCACAGGAAGATCCATCTGCACCGGACTTCTTAGCGTCCTCAAGATATTTTTGCCTTATGGCTAGTTTGGCCGATGTCATCGGTATAGGTGCAACAGACCTCAGGTAGCAAAGTTCCAAGCCTTGCTAGCTCATCGGCCTCACAGTTGCCCTGAAAACCACTATGTCAGGGTACCAAAATCAATTGAACAACCGAATGTCTCGACATCTCCCTCAGAGATGCACGGTATTCAGCAACAATCATGGATACTGTACAAGGACCAGCAAGGGACTTAATAGCCGCTTGGCTATCTGTGAAAATACCAATATTGACCCCGAATATTCGATTACACAGAAGCCAGTCGATTGCCTGATAAATAGCCGGAACCTCTGCCTGAAAGACACTACAATGGTCTGGTAGACGGAGGGAGAGCTTGAGATTCAGCTCATCTGAGTATACACCACTTCCGACTCTATTGTTTAGCTTTGAGCCGTCAGTGTACACATGGATAAGCCCATTATCAAGGGTGACACCATCACACCATTCCTCCCTGCCAGGAATGCGAGTTGTGAACTCCAAATCCAGTATGCATTGCGGAGCGATGTAGTCAACAACCGCTGGTGCGGGTACTCCTTCGGCCAAGATCCTCGCATGACCGAACTCTGTTCTATTTCATGCTGAGATACAATTTAGTCTCACAGCAGCAAGATTAGCTTGCTGCAAGATCAGTAGATTGGTTGGCAGCCAATGTAGCAGCACAATAAATGCCTTAGTAGGGGTGGCGCGGAGCGCTCCAGTTACCAGTAGTGCAGCCATCCTCCGCACTTTTTCCAGCTGCCGTTTGCAGGTAGCCTTAAGAGCAGCCTGCCACCAGAACGCCACCCCCAAACAACAGAATTGGTTCCACTACAGCAGTGTAAAGCCAAGCAACAGTACGAGGCTGCAACGCCCATATCGCCCCTATGGCCCTTTTACAGCAGTAAAGTGCGTTGAAAGCCTTCCGAGCTCTTTCTGCTACATTGTAGGTCCATAGTAACTTCGAGTCAAGGATCAGCCCTAAGTATTTGACCTTCTGCTTTAAGTTGATGGAAATTCCATTCAATTTGGGTAACTCAAAACCAGGAACTTTGTACTTCCTTGTAAACAGCACTAGTTCCGTTTTATTAGGATTCACATTCAAGCCGCACTCACGACTCCAACGTGAAAATATGTCAAAAGAGTGATTTAGCCACTCCGATAGCGTAGATAAATACTTTCGTGACACTGAAACAGCTATGTCGTCTGCATAAACAATCACTTTGCATCCGGCACGGTCCAGCTTCATTAGAAGAATATTCACTGTGATGTTTCACAGCAGGGGAGAGAGAACTTCACCCTGAGGTGTGCCCGTACTGACTCCTCGTCTTACGCTGGCATTACCCAGCGTAGAGATTACCACTCTACTTTTGAGAAGCTGCACAATTAAAGCAACCAGCCGTTCATCCACATGCAGCACCGAGAGAGCCTCAACAATCGCGTTAGAATTAACGTTGTTGAAGGCCCCGTCGATGTACAGGAAGGCAGCAAGCGTATATTCCTTTAAAGCAAGAGATTTCTCAGCTTGCTCAATAAGGACGTGAAGAGCGGTCTCAACAGACTTACCTTTGGTATAAGCATGCTGCGACTGCGAGATCAAGATAGGATCGATTGATCTTTTAATATGGTAATCATCCTTTCCAAAATCTTAAGCAGGGCGGAGTTAAGACTTATTGGGCGATAGTCCTTCGGCTTAACATGCATAACTTTTCCTGCTTTAGGAATAAACACCACTCTGGATTCCCGCCAGCTGGTAAGAATATACGAGAAGCGTAGACAAGCGTTATAATTCTCTCTGAGCCAAGGTAGCGATACTTTCATGGACTTCTGGATATCAGCCGCAAGGAAGCGATCAGGGCCCGGTGACTTAAACGGCTCAAAGGAGTTAATAGCCCATCTCAGTTGAGAATTTAATATTCTGATCGGCGGCATTGAAGTGTAATTTTGCGCCGTCTGACATGCCACTTCTAGTGGGCAATGATTGCCCGGAAAATGTGCGTCCATCAGAGCATTGAGAGTATCTGCGCTCGAACTAGTCCAAATGCTCTCAGGGTTCATGATGCACCCCATAGCCTTCGGTGTCGTGCTTAAGACCTTACGAAGACGATTTGCCTCGCTGAGACTCTCTACGTTACGACAGAAAGATCTCCATGAGGACCTCTTTGCCTTGGGTACGGCAGAATTAAAAACCTTAAGCTTCGTTTTATACCGCGACCAGTCATTGGATCTTTTTGAGCAATTGAACTCCCTCCTACATTCTCTCCGCAGGGTGCTGATCTCCTTATTCCACCAGAGGGGCTTAGGATTTCCCCTGCCTGTGGGTGGCTTACTTGCTTCCCTAGACACGAAGTTGAGAGAACTAGTAAAGGTGTCAACTGCCTTATCCAGTTCATGGTAGCAGTCAATGCTCTTTGGAACAGTTTCCAGTGGGGATCGAACTAAAGAATTAAATAGCTTCCAGTGCGTCATCTTTCTATTAATAAAGCCTACCTGCTCGGCAGCGCTGCGGCCAGCCACTTTGTACGATATGTACCTATGATGAGAGAAAGAACACTCCTGTAGAACCCTAAAGCCACAGAGAAGTTGTGAGTGCCGCCCACTAATCAAGGTAACGTCAAGCACCTCCATACGGTTTAAGGTAAGGAAGGTCGGTTCGCTGCCAGTATTGGCGAAGAAGAGGCCGTGGGCAAGGATAAAATCAAAAAGTTCCTGACCTCGGCCATTTCTGTTGGAGCTACCCCATGGAGTAGACTGTCGGACCATGCTACCGTCTTTCAGTCTGAATTATTATACGCATGGCAGTTGATTCCATTAGCGGAATATCAACCAGACCAACGACCATTTGCGTCGACAGTAGGGCAGCCATTCTCGCTCTTGCGTCTTACAGATGTTCTTCAAAAACTGTTAATGCTTGCAGAGTGGCTCTCAATGAAAAGGCAAGGCATATTCCTATCCGGATTATGTGGGTGCCAGGGCATAGTGGGGTCATAGGCAACGAAAAAGCTGATGAATTGGCGAGGAAAGGTTCAGGAGCTAGCAATTGCCCCTGCATCACTGTACCTCGGTCAATTGCTGACGCCACAAACAAACTTGATGCCGCCATATGGGCCAAACTGAAGTCCGAATGGGAAAACAGGCTGGACTGCAACATTATGGCCATCACCTGATTCAAGCAAAAGCAGGAAACTGCTCAAGCTCAGCAGAAACTGCTTGAGAGCCACGGTCGGCATGGTCACAGGGCACTGCCTTACCGCATCTCATGCGAAGAGAATGGGACTGACATCCAGCAGTTTATGCAGGAGGTGCGAGATGGAAGAGGACACCATCGAGCATACTCTCTGCGATTGTCCGGCCCTAAATAATAAACGCCTCAAAATTTTTGGTGCATACCACTTCCAAGGGTGAGCAGAGGTGGCCAGTACCGTCACGCTGATCCAGTTTGACGAAGCGGTCACTTGGCAGCTATAAAAAGCCAGCGGAGGGTGGCAAATAGGCCCAAATTGGTGGATTAATGCAAGCCGCGTTTCCCGGCAACCCTCTTTACTAACCTAACCTAACCTACCTCATACTTCATTATGAGCGTTAGAGTCAGCTCCCAGAATCAGCGGCACACTCGTTTTCGTGGCTTCACGACCCCTTGACAATGTCGCAGGGAGGGCTAGTGCCATGATCATGTGCCATATAGCAAGAAGCAAACCAGCATGGTCTTTGGTCGCATTCCACTGCAAGGAATGATTTTTGGCTTTAGGATAAAGTATTAACATGGAAGTAGTTAGTGGACTACGAAAAAGGTTGCACTCCAAAGAAGTGGCACCTTCGTTTTGTCGTAAATATTTTATGATGAAAATTCCACCCAAGGAGAATGTCGATAGTCAACTGTCGTTTACGAGAGTGTGATTATACGGACTACTAGTAACTATCACTGTTCTACATGCACGGTAAATTCAACACGATTTTTACCGTTTACCGTAAGCCCTTACTTACGCTACCATACGCAATTTTCATTCAAATTCGAGATAGACGTGAATCATCATCGCATTGAGTTCGCAACTATCAACCGAACATGGATCTATCTATCCAACCTAACACTCAAACGCATTCCTCCATATAATGGGTGTTCACAGTGGCACACACATAAATAATTTAAAAATTGTTCTTTCGTTTGTAGAATAGTTTTTGTTCAAAGAACAAAATCAAGTCGTTTTTTTTTTTTGAATAAAAACACTTAAATTAGTTAGATATATGATTTATTTAAATTTATACAATCCATACAAAATGCGATCTGCGCGACATTATAAATTCTATTCGTACATTCCACTGAACATTTTTCAATTTTAAAAAATAAAACGTTTTTTGGATTATTGCACTTTACATTTAACGAAAAACTGTATAAATGTTAAAATTGTTCATGAATCGTTATTCCTGTGATTACGAAAAAATAGCGCTCTGTTCGTAGGTAAATAGAATATTTTTGTGAACTACGAGGTAGGCTAATAAATATATTTACTTTAAAAACCTCCTCTGAAATCTATTTTGAACATTGTTTGTCACATTATTATTTATTATGCTTGGAAACAAGCGGATTTTCACGGTTTGGAATAAAAATATCTTTGCAGTCCTTAAAATACACAGAGTATATCTAAAAATACCGTTTTTGGGACACATCTTAGTGTTGATGGTTTAGTATTAGTAAAAATAAAATAAAAATTGTATAAAAATATTATTGAAATATACTTTGGCATGCATGTTCGAGTTTCTAGTATTATTACAATTTAAATATATCTTATGAAACTTGTTAAGTTGCCCATATCGAAGCTATTTATATCAGCTCGTAAACAGTTATCTGGTCTTTTATATATATTTTACTGTAAAAAATATTACGTACAGCTAGACGAAATTAGCTCCTCATCTTAGATGGTAAACCTACGATTATCTAAGTGATCACAACTTAGCTCTCAAAACAAAAGTCATAGTTCTCAGGATCGTCGGGAATCGGTGGCGGATCTTTACTGATATCAACTCCTTCTGTATCAAGTAGTCGTAGCTTGATTTCCATCGACAACAGAGTCTCGAAATCATCCTCCATCTGTTTACTCGTCATAGCGTTTCCCAACAAAGCATTGATGCCATCAGTCCAATAGTTAAAAGTCATTTCATCTGGAGCTACAAAATCCAAGGTTGACTGGTCCATATTATCGAAAGTTATTGAAAATCCCAAATTTATTGCCGATTTCCTTCCACGCATTTCTTTCATGTGCGGACACTCTTTTCCAATCAGTAACTGTCTTATATCGATCACCAGTACTTTATTCGAGAGCTCGTCCAACGACGGAATTGTTTTTTCATCGCAGTCTCCGTAGTGGAGCACTTTATAATTTGGTGACAACCGTACGTACCAGAATTTATCCTTGCTCCGAGCGCCTCGTGAGTATTTTGAGAAACGAGTACCTTCAATTAGGAAATTCAATCGCTGTTGTTTTATCAACGTCATAATTTCTGGAGTTATTTTCTCCTTCAACTTTACTATCGAAGACGCAGTTGACTCGCAAGCTTCCTTCGATGTTCGCTCTTGCTGCCTTAACGTTGTTATAGCTTGATAGTTCAAAGTTGCGATTTTCGATCTGAAGTCATCCAGATTGCTCGGCAAAAATCCCAGCGTACGAGTTATTTGCTCCCGAACCACACTGAAAACTTTCAAAAAATCCTCAGACGTCGCACGCATGTCCTTCCAAGTGCGATTTAAAGTCACGATGCAGATACAGAAGAACTCTTCAAATGGATGATCGTGGGTGAAAAACATCGGATAAAAGACCGTTGACTGTTCGGACGGTGGCTCGCCTATTCGCAAGATTTCACACAGCAACTTCACCAGTTCAATCGAAGTACGACCGAACGGGCATTCATGCTCATCAGCCCGACAGGAGTTTTCATGCACAACCTTCGTGTATTGTTGTGTATAATTTCGTGCAAAGTAAACCATACAATCAAGAGCCAGCACGCCAGGCGGTGTTTCAAAGAAGTCTTGTGCAGGATTTATGTCACATTTGAATCCAAGCTTCTTGTAGTACTGTGAGAAGTTCACATTGCTTCCCCGTCGCAATTGTTCCTCATTTCCTCCTGAACCGGAATAATCATCAAACGCAATTCTTCGGAGTTCCTTGATTTTATCATGTGCGTCCTGATCTTGTGCATTCATTTTCATCCGCATTCGATTCTCAAGCAAGCCTAGTGTCAATGTTTGCAGCACATACAGTTGGTGAGACATTTCCGTTCCAAGATTTGAGCTGACCGCACTAGCCAGAATAACTGTTCGATATTCCTTCGTGCTGAGTGTTTGTGCGATTTGGTGTTTTCGCTCGTCATCCGCTTTCACAAACAAAGCATTAATCAAAGCAATCGTGTTTTGCTGTACCACTGAAGACATTGACGATTGTAGAAGCTTCAATAAATCGTCGAATGTGACATCTTTTTCGATTTGCGCGTATTTCATGCTGTTTTGAACAATGTTTTCCAAGTTGGATAGAGCACATTCAAGACATTCGCTGGGAAATCTCCCGAAATTCTCAATTATATTTACATTTCTCGTTATAAATGTATTTTGCAGAATTTCCCACGAAACAGTTCCATGCTCCATTAGCTCTAGGAAGCTTAGCATGCTAAATTTCAAAATGCTTACTTCACAGTCAGGATCTTCAATCATAGCTATTATGATATTTAGACCTTGTTCCTTAATGAATTCTAGAGCGAATGTTACATCGGAGCTGAGCGCCGAGAGATTTGTTAGGCATTCAATTTTCTTTCCTGTGGACCCAGATCGGAGGATGTCCAGAATATCGTTCGCCGTCTTTGACGGCGAGCGATGCAGTTGTAAAACCGATCCGTTTTTCACTTCATTACGATTCTTTTCCGTCACATACTTATTGTTGTTCGTTTCGCAAAAATGAAGAGCATAGTTTTCCGAATCGGTTATATTCCAGTTGTTGCATAATTCTTGGATGATTCCTGTTATGAAAAAAATAGATCAATTAGTTTTCGTTACTCAGGCCAACGTATACGAGATATTTCCGGGGATTTCTATTGCCCCAAACATGTGAGTGCTTGTAAGGTTTAGTTTGTAATAATTGTAACAATAGTTTTTTTTGGGTATTCAGGAGCTTTTGTGTTATACGGTAAACACTCATGTAATTTTGTTAATCGAAAATAAGGTTTTAAAATTCTGTCAACGGTTTACAGCTATCGTGCAGAAAATGAACAAATTCAGATTCCGCAATTTAGGCGATATACAGTTGGGGACAAAACTCTCCATACACTCTCAAAATTTCATAAATTTAGTAGAAAATACAAATATCTATGAGAATTTTATATGCAACTTTACTGCATTTTTATTAACATAAATTTAAAAAAAAAATTACATTATTTAACTTATAGCCGTAAAAACACAAAAAATAACAGAAATTCAGTAGGCACAAAAGTGTTCATACATTATGTAATTGAACTGAAAATTCCACATTATTTAATATAATTTTATACAATATTTCAATATTTTGTTGGGCCACCGTTGGCATCAACAACAGCCTGCAACCGTCGTGGCATTGAATCCACCAAATTTTTAATGACATCCGGAGTTATTTCTCCCCAGGCTTGTTAAAGTGCAGTTTTGAGTGATTCCTTGCTGCTGGCATTTTCGAGATTTTTCTTTTCATAAGTTCACAAATATGTTCAATGGGGTTTAAATCTGGCGACTGAGGAGGAGAATACAGCTGCCTTGGTGCATAATAAAGCAACCAGTTCTTTACAAAGCGTGCAGTATGTTTGGGATCGCTGTACTGTTGGAATATCCAATGACGGCCAAGACCCAAATTGTCCACGGAAGGTTGCAAGTTTTCTTCTAACAGTCTTTCATAATAGTATTGGTCCATAAAACCGTCTATAAAGACCAATCTGCCAACCCCACCAGCTGCAATTCCACCCCACACCATCACGTTGCCACCACCGTGTTTTGCTGTTGGTATCAAATTCTTCAGTTGCAATATTGTTCCCTTTTTTCGCCAGATTCTTTCTTTGCCATCATTACCGAACAAGTTGAACTTGCTTTCATCAGTAAATAAGACAGTTTTTCAGAACTCTAAATCCTTTTCTAAATATCGCTTTGCAAATTCAAGTCGAAGTTGCCTGTTCTTTTCAGATATTAGCCGTTATGTACGAGGAACTCTACTTGCATATCCATCGGAACGTAACACACTTATTCGAAGTATTAGTGACACGTTCCGCCAGTTGCCGACCGGTGATCCTTGGGTTTTTGTCGACCTCTTTTAAGATCATGCTGATATCCCGCCTGGAAAGTTTCTTAGGTCTTAAATTTCTTGGCTTATTTTCCACTGATCCTGTTTTTAATGCTTTTGAAAAATGTATTGGACAGTGGCACGGGATAAATTAAACAAAACTCACATTGCGCGGTATAATTTTCCATTTCTGTGCTCAGCAATAATAAAATTTTTTATTTCAACACTTACTTCCTTGCGCTTGTTCATTTTTCACTCCCTTTGCTCACAGATTACTAAAGCAAACTAATCATTAGATCGTATTCACGCATTTCATAGGAAATACAACGGTTCTTTGAAGAAAAACAACAGTAAAGCAATGCAATGAAGACCAGAGTACACTATCTGATCAATGTATGAATACTTTTGTCCCTACTGAATTTCGTTTTTTCTGGTGTTTTTATAAGTTAATTAATGTAATTTTTTTAAAAATTGTTTAAATACATTTGCAGTAACGTTGCATATAAAATTCTCATAAATATTTGCATTTTCTACTAATTTTATGAAATTTTGAGGGTGTATGGAGAGTTTTGTCCCCGACTGTATTTATATTTGAATTTGCAATGATTTTTATGATTTTAATACATTCCGCCGTAACTCTAGTATCTCTGATCGATCTCAAGTAATTATTGTATGGTTATAAAAGAAATATTTGCATTTTATGGTATGCCGGAATTTTTAATATTTTAATTATATGCGTGTTTTTTTTTTGTTTCCAATTGAAAACCAGCTCTTGATCGAGACACAAAAAAAGGCCCCTAAAGTTATTTTCGACCAGTGAGGTATTTTCGACTATACTCCAAATATCCAAGACACATTATACTATCTAATACTTTCAACATCGGACACTAGGTGGCACTTGCCATCTGTCAAATCGACATCCCACCCCGTTTCTGACATTAATCATTCTTCAAGCAGTTCACATCAAATCGCCGAAGACTTCGAAACCGGATATATCTCTAATAATTGCAGTTAACTCACCCGTCAACGGTTGCCGCTGATTAAATTCAATCAGTTGCGCATTCTGATCGCCCATCTGAACTGCAATCTTCACTATGTGCGAGTCTTTCAGCGCAGGCATCTTCTTCGTATTCATTACCCGGCCTTTGCAATAAAACTGGAAATTCACAATCCTTTGAAATCGTCACATGGGATTCTCCACCGGAGCGAGATGTATATCTCAGTGAAATGTTATTTTCCTAATTAAATCCAGCTGTGGCAGCTCCACCCCACGCAACAGCACTTCTTTGATACTGCACGAATGATTGTCAACTACCAGACAGTTCCATACCATACAACTCTATGGAAAACCGTTGCACTGGAATGTAAGACGTTTGGAATTGGAGCTACTTTCACTTTCCCCATTTTCCAGATGTCAGATGTAATCAGCTGTAATGTCGTATGTCACACAACTCAACGCAAGCAGTCAGGTTGATGTGGGTGCATGTGTTCACGTATTTGGAAGATTTGTGCGATACAGGAGCTGATTGGAATTTGTATGCAAAGAAGAATAAAATAAATCATAATGGACAAAACACCGCAGATAGACTCGCCACTGAAGGCACTGCTGAACAGCCCTTCGCCGAGACCACTTTCTACTAATTTCATGTATCCAAAGGTAAAACTTAAATTAACTCTAAATTAATATTATTGTTAATTATACTTCTTTATAGCTTCCGAACCCGCACAGTACAATGATTTCTGCCGTTCCAGCCATGCCAGTTGGTCCCAAGGATGCTGTAAATTCTATGAAAATGCAGTAAGTTATTTAGAATGATGGCTGCATGTCTATCGAAGTCAACCTGACTAGCTAGTAAAATAATTTCAACAGAGGATACATAGTGTAAATCATACTTTCTAAATGCTGTAACAAGTGAAATTGCCGCGGTATTCATCAACTTTTTGGTTGATTTGCATCAGAGAGTCTGGACTTAGTTTTAATTTTAGAATATATTAATTTTACAAAGCATTCACATAAAACTGTGTAAAATCTTCCATACTCTCATTTGTGAGGATCTATTTTTATGAAATGGGTCCATTCTTTTAATCTGTTTGCAATTATATTTCGTACATAAATGTCAATATAAATTTGCGTTCACATCTTTTTAAAAGAAAAGGCTAATAAACAATTTCAATTTGTTTTCAATTTTAGAAATGTCGTCTGTACAGTCAACTTGGGTTGTGATCTCGACTTGCAAAACATAAACTTCCGAACCCGAAATACTGAGTACACTCCCTCACGATTTCACGGTGTTGTGATGCGCATTCGCGAACCGCGATGTACTGCTCTCATCTTTCGAACAGGCAAAGTCATTTGCACCGGGGCTCGTAACGAAATTGATGCATCACTAGCCGCCCGAAAGTTCGCCAGAATCATTCAGAAACTAGGATACAACGTCAAATTTCTCGAATACAAAATACAAAATGTAGTAGCTACAGTGGATTTGCGTTTCCCGATACGACTAGAAAATCTCAATCAAGTTCATGGACAATTCAGTTCGTACGAACCGGAATTGTTTCCTGGTTTGATTTATAGAATGGTTAAACCGCGTGCTGTTTTACTGATATTCGTTAACGGAAAGATCGTTTTCACGGGAGCCAAGTCGCGGAGAGAGATCGAAGAATGCTTGGAAGCGATATATCCTATACTGCAAAGTTTCCGAAAAAACTAGTTTTCTTTATTGGAAATGTGAATTTTGTTATAGTACACTTTTTATCTTTAGTTCATTATTTTAAATCCTACGCTAGTTTATTTGAATCTTAGGTTTTTATTGTATTTATAATGAAAAAAAAATGGATATTTAAAAAAAAACATGAATGGAATAAACTGGAATTATTCAACCGTAAATGCTTTGTTATATTCACTGAATAAATATACTTAAGTTAAGAGATTTACGTGAAACTCTTGAATATGCTCTTATATTCGATTTTCATTAATTTTCTTTAAGATAAATATTATAAATTAAATAGATAAACTAAAGTTACCATTAAATGCGGAGAAGTGTAGTGGGATTATACTTAATACAAATATAAATTACTTGAGTAAAATCAAGATAGACAACAGGGAAGTAAATTGGGTGACTGAGGTAAAATTTCTTGGAAAAATTATCAGAAATAATAGGTCAGAGAAAGAGTTTGTGTTAAAGAAAATTGAACAAGTTAAACCAGAGATAAATATGATGAAAAGAATCACAGGTGTAAAGAGTGGACTCCCCCCTGAAAAAAGCCTAGTGCTATACAAGTCATTTATAAGAGCGAAACTGGAAAGTCATGTGTAAAGGCTGTATGATGCTCCGAAATACCTGTTAAGAAAGATAGATCGTCTAAAAGCTGGAGTGATTAAAAGATGCTTAGGGTTAACTAGACGGACTCCGAACATAATAGCTTTCGATATGGCAAATGAAATCCCAACGAGTTGCAGAGCTCAAAATAAAAATGACTGAAAATGGAGTATTTAAAGAATTAATTGCATTTAACTCAAAAGCCAAATACTATCAAATTAACTATAAGTTTAGGAATATAATTAATAGAATAGATGAAGAAGTACAAATAAAAAAACCGCGCAATCTAAAATTAGTACCTAAGCAGAGTGGCCTGTTCAATAATATTAGTTTAAGTGAAAGGGAAACCATGAAGAATATATATAGGGAGCTAATTGGGGAGCCGTCAAACTTAAATCAACTCATCATCACAACGGATGGAGCTAAGTCTTGTCTAGGAAGGGGATGTGCTTTTTTGATCCACAATAAAAATCAGGTTAGAAAGTTTAGATTGAGTCAGGAAGGTGCTATAGTCAACGCGGAAATTGTGGTCTAGAAGAGATGAGTAGAGTAGATGAGGGGGCTAGATTAAGAATGATTGAGAGAGCCCTATAATAATAAATATGAGTCGGATGAAGAAATAGAGCAAATTAGTGAATTAAAAAACTATGAAAACAGAGAAGAATATAGAAGGGAAATAAGGATATATAAGCAATGCACTTGGTATAAAGCGTTTCTTAGTGGGAAGAATAGGCTTTGGTTTAAAAATTTAAAATTAAAAAGTAAAATTATAAAGCAGTTGAATAGATAAATAACTAACAAATGCTACAATAACTGACAATTATACAAAATGAAAATTATAGACAGCCCTATCTGTGCTGCATGTGATTTGGTAGATTACCTAGATCATCAAATTTTACACTGTCAGGCATTAAGAAACCAGAGATTGGACTTTGAAGTATTCCAACACTATAACGGTGTAGATTCGATATTAATGATTAATAATATAAAGCACATCACTGAATTGGGAAAGTTTCTTGAGTTGGTAGATTTGAATTTGTAAACAATTAACTGTAAAGTATAGATATCAATTGAATAACTTAAATTCATATCAGAAATTTATCTTAGATTTGTCAGTAAGTCATTAAAAAAGTTAACCTAAAGTCGTTTTGCTTAATAGAAAATAATAATTAAGAACAGAAGTTAAACCCAACTTAGTGGGTGGTGTCGAACCCGATGGCTGATGCGAATCGTTATAAGCCAACCTTAACCTCGTAAAACAGGAATTAGTACTTTAGTACTATTCACTGAATAATTATACTTAAGTTAAGAGATTTATGTGAAACTCTTGAATATGCTCTTATATTCGATTTTCATTCATTTTCTTTAAGATAAATATTTAAGCCATGCAATTTCTTTCAAAAAAAAAAATCCAGTACGCCTGGAAGGTGAATTTCAAAGCTATATTTGAAAATTTAAGAACAAACTCGATTTTAGTGATATAAAAAGACCGCTTGCTTTTTTAACTTAAACCGCTTGAAAAGTTACAATGAATTCCAGTAGCGGCGTCGTGGACTGGAAACGTATGTGTGCTCTACTACCAAGCTCAGATTCCTTGTAGAAAATTACTTTACGTGTATCTTTCAATTCGACTCTTCAAATGAAATCACTTCTTTATTTTCAAATAGGTTCGTCTAAGAAGAAGTCCGTTTCATCATTTCCATCCGGCAAACAAACGAAAAATTCAAATAGGTTCAAAGCTACACCACGTGAGAATGGATTTTGATAGCGTCCCCGTTTATCGCGCAGGTAAGGATATCGCTTGTAGTTGAACATCTCGTTCGTAGTTAAGTTCATGCATGCATGGAGAATCTGAAATTCAAACGCGTCACAAAAGTAAGAATAATTTGAATGATAAGAGATAGTTTACGGAAGTGCACGTTAAAATCCATCCTAGTCCACAAAACACGACTGCCTCGAATAAGCCCAGTACATAGAGTAACGTGAATCCTTCAATCATTACACAGTAGCAAGCGAAGTATATAGTAAACGTACAATTGATAGCCACAGATAGAACAAACAGGAAGAACCACATTCGATTTCTTAATCCAACACAGTTGTAGATGAAAGGGCAATGATGATCGAAATACGAAACGCATCGATTGCAAACTCTACAGTGTTTCGCTCGTAATGGTCGCAGGCATCTGCAACTGTGACACAACCGAGTCAGGATAACATTTCGTTTCTTCCACTTATCGAAGTATGGTATCTGCTTGATTGCACGATAATAAGTGTCGGAATTCAAAGATATGTATCCCGGATCTCGCCGGTTTGCTATCATCCAACTTATCCACATCACAGCATTCCAGTAGAGGAAACAATAGTGAGAGCGACGCAGGATGTTCCAAGTGATAGGAATGCACTGGAAAAGTGTTGATAGGCATCAAATTGAATCAGTTGAAAATTCAATATCTGACAAAGGTACTTACTCGTATCATATACATAGGATAACCCCAAATAAGCACCGAGAATAAAAATAGCAACAACGGTCCTTTCGAATCTCCGGCACCACCAAACAGCCAGCCCCAAATCTCAGATAGAGGTGGTATCCATCGTGTTTTCTTCTTCACCTCATTGTAGAGCAGTCTAACTACGTCATGGTGCCGATGGCTTTGTGCTAACATTATAGGTGTCTTGCCGTTTTTATCGCGTGGCTCGATTTCTAAAGTACTTTTCTCGCAAAGGATCCGCACGCATGCTAAATTCCCCGACAGACTCGCCAAATGTAGTGGTGTTGATCCGAAATTATCGGTCTTCTGGCGGTCAACTCCACTGTACATTAGTAGCCGCATCAGATCAGCGTGGCCTTTGTACGCTGCCCAGTGAAGAGCAGTGTCACCATTGATATCAGTGAGATGATTCAACGCACCCATACCTAAAAGAAAAGCTGCAGTGGCTGTTCTTCCATACATGCAAGCAGTCATAAGCGGTGTGAGTCCTTTGAAATCGGCCGCATTCACTGCAACTCCTGATTGCAGTAGAACTTGAACAACAGCCACATGACCTTTTCTGCACGCCCAATGTATTGGTCGAGGACCTTGAGTCCCCAAACAGGGCAAATCTATCGAAGCGTTACTTTCAACTAGGTACCTCATCATTTCTACGTTACCGTCCAGCGCAACCCAATGTGCTGGTGTATAACCATGCTTATCACGTGCTGCCAGTGATTCCAGCCCGAACTTTTCTACCATGCTCTCTACATCTGACACCTCACCGTTCTTAATCACATCGAAAATATCTTCGACGTGAGTCATTACTTCCAAATTCCCGGCCATTATGTTGCTATCCCGTTGCTCTTGTAGCGGTAAACGGTCGACTTCCTGATCTGTATGTGCTGCACTATCCTCTTCAGCCACCATATTACACGAGGCAGTCAAGGGTAGCGCCCAGACACTACGGGCAGCCCCCGGACTCGGGTGCACCTTGCTGTTCTGCGTTCTGATGCTGTTTTCCGACGCCACGATATAAAAAAATTTAAATTCAATTCAGTACGAGAAATTTTAGAATGTTAATGTGCTTATCCTCTTTTCCAAATTAGTGGAAAATATAGTATGTACTATGGAACAGGAGAAATACTGAAAACTGTCAGAAACATGAATTCAAATATCGATTTCGGTCTGTAAATTTGTGCAAGAGCTTGCGCATTGAATGAACTAACTGACAATTATTGTGGAAAGTGGAGTACCAGGATGGAAGTAAAAATCTTAGTTAGTTAGTTTACAAACTGGATGAAAATCCGAATCCCTAATAAGACTATGCGATAGTTTTCCCGTTAAACTATACCTTAGCTCAGTAATTACTTGGAGGATGTTGGGACTGAATTGCGCTCAAAATTATCAAATAACTTCGAAAATATGTTTTTCGTTGTTTAGTGCCCTCAATGTGCATGCATCATCGTTTATTGTCCTATAATGTTGCCAGTAAAAATATAATAGGCGCGTTTTTTGGCTCCTCTGTAGAACAGAGTATACGCATTGGAAACAACAATACTCGTGTACCAGTGAATTCACTAGTACAGAAATTCTATTCCTCATAGGTAGTTCACGTGCTGTACTATAGAATGCGCTGATGGAAAAAAAGCTCATGAGAAGTTGTCTTTTTTGCCACGAGGTGGCTTTGGTTTTTTCAAGGTTATGTTGAATGTTTTGGTTGTTAGGCTCAGAAGAAAGAGATATAAGGAAATGAAAATGGCAGTGAGAATTGAAGCAATTTGCCTGAGGCTGAGCGTTAGGAGTAGTGAGGGAATTTGACATTATCTTTCTCCACGAACAGAAAGATAGAGTGAGATAGAGAAAGAGATGGATAGAGAAAGATAGTAGGCCATGCGTTCGCGAATTTGGCAGTTAGTAACTCAGTTACAACAAAAATTCGTAGAGCTAAGATATCAGGGAAGCCCAGGGTTTCCCCGATATCTCAGCTAGAGTTGCTTAGATAGATATCTTAGATAGAGTTGTTAGGAAATTAGAAAAAGCCCTCATAATGTGTAGAACACAGCCAGGTGTACATGTACAGAAGAATAAAATAAAATAGTACATGGATAAAATTACGAAACAAAACAAAAAACAAAACTATATATGAATACAAGACTAATAAATAACGCATAAATAAATTAGTTACAAATAGATAACAAATAAAGTAATAAATAAATGACAAATAACTAAATGAATAATAAATGACAAATAACTAAATGAATTTAAATATAAATTAAACATACAATACATATATATAATAGTATGCTGGGGAAAAGGGGGAGACTATGAAGAGAGAGCCTTCATAATGTTATTTTTAAAAGTTGATTTAGATAACGTAGGGGAAAGTTCTCGCTCATGCTATTGAATAGCCTGCATCACCTATTTATTGGCTCGTTTGCTGCAAATGTTGTGTTGTGTTGGTATTCAATAATGTATTGTCGGGATCTAGTTACTCTAAAGGGCTGATTGAGCACAAACTTTTCTTTCAAGTAGACGACATTAACAACGTCTCTGATGACATCGAAGCTGAAGCAGGCAGATAACATTAATCTTCTCGACGCAAGGGATAACAAGTTTATCCATATAAGGCGATATTCGTATGGTGGTAGATTACTGAAATCATAAGGGTTAAAAAGATCTCTCAGAGCGAACAGTAAAAACTGCTTCTGAACAGACTCAAATCTTTGGCTGTGAATTTCGAAAGCCGGGTTCCAGATAGTGCACGCATATTCGAGAAGAGGACGCACGAGTGAAATATATAAGGATTTAGTAACCCAGAGGTTCTTAAACTTTTTGTCTCGTCGCTTAATGAAGTCAAGTTGTTTACTTGCTCGGGAAAGCATTCTATCGTAATGTAGATTGAAGCGGAGCTTTTCATCCAGGGTGGCACCGAGATCTAATATGTTGCCAACCCTACTGAGTGCCGTGTTGCTGAGGCGGTACGTATAATAAACGAGTGGAGTTTTGCGAGAGAAGCTAATTGCGCGGCATTTGGCAATGTTAAAAGGGAGCTTTTTCGTGGAGCACCAATGGTCTAGAGAGTTCATTTTAGACTGAAAAAAGGTAGCGTCAGATGGTGACCTGACACCATGGTATATTTTGAGGTCGTCCGCATGTAGTAAATGAGGAACATCAGATAAAACCTCCAATATGTCAGATATAAAAATTTTAAAAAGAAGAGGACCAAGATGACTTTCTTGAGGTACAATGAATTTAACGTCGACTTTCTTAGAAATAACACCTTGGAATTTCACGAATTGCAAGCGATCGTAAAGGTAAGAGCCAAGCCACTTTAGTAAAGATCCTGCGATTCCGAATCGTTTTAGCTTGGGGATCAAAATGGAGTGATCAACTCGGCCGAATGCTTTGCTAAAGTCTGTATAGACTGCGCCAATTTGATCACCTTTCTCCATTTTGCATAAAACATCAAAAACAAGCACCATAATTTTAGTTGTAGTAGAACGACCTTTCCTAAATCCATGCTGCTGCTCGTTCAGTCGAATGTCGACCAGAGGAGAAAGTTTTCAGTAGATGATTTTCTCAAATAATTTAGGCATTGCAGATAGAATGGCGATGCCTCTATAATTTTGGATAAAACGTCTATCGTCACTCTTACAAATTGGTGTAATATAAGAAGATTTCCAGTACGATGGAAATAGCCCAGAAGAGAGATAATTATTAAATATGGAATAAAGGGGCGAGATCAGTTGTTTTACACACTTGATGAGAAAAGTAGGGGAAGGAGGTCAGATCTAGGGCCCTTATTATTCTCAAGCTTCATAATAGCAGTAAATATTTCATTCCCAAATATATCTTCTGCAAAAATTGTTTGAGTCGAACTAGGTCTGTTCGCGTACCTGAATCTATTATAATATATTAAAATAGATTCGCAGAAAGTCGTTTTTGTACTCTTGCTGCAAGCCAAATTTTGCAGCATAAAGAAGCCAGCTGCCAAATTCTGCTGAAATATGCGAACAGACCTAATGTTGTGATGCTAACTGGACCAAAAACTTCATGAAAATTGTCAGCAAAAAAGTTGCAGATCCCCTGAAGAGAAGAAGACAACATCGAATTTTCAGTGGACATTGAAGAGGGGTAGCCGCTTGTTTTCCGCTTCATTTTAACAAAATCAAAAAATTTTTTGGGGTCGCAGATTATATTCTCCCCAGTAGCTTTAATGTATTTGTTATACGCTTCGTGAGATTTAGTATAGAATTCATGAGCAATTAAATTGTATTCTTCTTTAATACGATGGCTAATGTCGACTTTATTCTTCATTAGTCTGTAAAGTTTGTTTCTGTGATTTCTCAGACGTCTAAGAGTCTTGTCAAGTTAAGGTTCAAAGAGTTTATGGCTGGTATGGCTAGTATACCAAATTGCAGCATGATGTTATATAGTGCAACTCGGTCGATGCTGTCATATGCTTGTTTAAAGTCGCCACAGATTTGGTATACGTCGACGTTGTATTCCCAGTACTTTTGAAAAATCACCGTGACCGTGAAGAGCTGGTCGATTGTGGAGCGACCAGACCTAAACCGCCTTGATACTCGCCAATGATTTCTTCAGCGACCGTCTAATTCTATTCTCCAGGATTTTCACCAGAATTTTGTAGAGATGCCTCTGTAATTCTAACACCGCAGTTTATCTCCCTTTTCATGTATGGGACAGACGATGCTTCGGTGCCAATCGTCTGGGATCACCTCAATTCGTTATTCGCAGCAGTAGTTGATGTAGCGCTCTTAATAAAGCCATTCCACCAGACTTCACTAGCTCAGCTGGTATCTCGTCAGCGCCCGGCGCCTTGTTCCTTTTCAGTGATCGCAAGGCGATATCAACTTCTTCTACTGTCGGGGGTTGTATGGATGAGGGTTGATCAGCAGTATCATCACGGAGCTCAGCCTCTGCTGCCAGGATGCTGATTGGTGCACTGAGGAAATTCTGCACCGGTAAGTTGTTTTCACCAGGTGATATCGCAGTCAGCTCCGCGGTATGACCGAACATCCATCACAGTTGACGCCCATCTCTGGCTGATAAGGACGTGGTCGTAAGTCAGTAACGTGCGGCTTGAGCTGCTTATTCACTATACTGCTTATTCACTACTCCAAACTTCTTCTGGCCCAACGGTTGGCCGTTTGTAAAAATGGTGTGCGATTTCTTGTCGCTGGTTTCTCAGCCTAGCCAATTTGTTTCCTGGACTGCAGTAATGCTCAGTATATACTCTTCGACCTAATGAAGGGCCTTCTCGACCCCCGTTTTGATTCCAGGAACCTGATTCTAGGTTCCGAAAGAATAATCCGTTGTGAGTTTGCGAAAGAAAAAAATTTGAAAGAATAATCCGTTGTGGTCGTTGTTGTTGATCCGTCCAATCCGAAGCATTTGTTCCAGATTTCTTGACTAACATCTTATGTTTATAGGAAATAGATCTTATTTGTTTATAATATCCAAATATAGATCTGAATAAATTTTTGACTTACTGTGATTCTCTTTTTTACCTCAGGCAACAACAGCACAATACAGAACCACTTAACGACTTACTCACTCGAGAGCCGAAATTGCCACTTTTGAAAACTACTCTTTGTAACCAGCACCACGGTGGAAATTCGTCTGGTCTGGTGGATAGTTCTTGAGCGATTCTCTTTAAGGATGCTTTGTTTTCTGATTTTCCCGAAAGAAAGCGGACCAAAAATTTCATAGTTTTTCCCGAAAAACATATACTTTCTGAGATGGGCCTTCGTCCGGTAAAAATGTAATATAGCAATATGCAAAATTTTTTTTAACTAACTGCTTTTAGTCAGAGTAAAATGCAGAATAAGAAACATAAATTACTACCATTATGTGAATAAGTATACACAAGAGCGAATCATAAGGCTATAGAGAGTATGTCCAGTATGAAAGACTTTTACAAAAATTAGATTGGATGAACAAAAATTGAAACATATAATTTATGTCAGTTGAACGACGAACTGCACTTTATTTGTGTTAGTAATCAGTGTCAATCGCTTTAAGTAAATATTTTATTAAAAATATTTATTTATATTATTGTTTGTTTTGCGAATCAGTTATATGATTAAAAATATACTTTTAATGCTATAATATATCAGTCAATAAGTTAGCCTCTTATTTTCGAATGCAACAATTTACTTATAAAACATATTTCCTTGTCCACATATTTGTTTTACTTCACTTTCTCACTAAATGATTTGACATGTTATTTGATTAAAAAGCTTCCGCAAGAAGAAACCTATCAGACTGGTAATAATAGCCGATACTCAACAGTTTCGTATCAACAAGCAGCAGAGAGTAAGCAACTGATAAACTTTCAATGGGTCAGCGGCCAGTAATGAAGATTGTTCCATTGAAATTAGTGAATAAAACCGGCTCGAATGTAATCTTTAGAACACCGGAAAAGGGTAAGCATCCAGTTGGAATTGTATCTACAAGCCTCAATATGATTATGGACCACTGAGCGTTCTCCCAAAAGACCGCAAATAGTAGTGTTCTTTTTCAGAAAGCATAGTTTCAGAAGTGTTTTGAATGATTGTTTTCAGGTAGATGATGTTTTTTAAAATAGTGTTTGAATAAATATTTTCATTTCGAAATTCTAATATTGTTACTGTACTTAAAGACATATACAATTGCTAAACATCATCAGAATTATTATTCCTCAGAAAAACACCATCACCGAACATCGATTTTCCGCCTGGAATAGTTTTTATGCATATTCGAATATTATTAAAAACCAAACTGAAGAGAGAGAAACATTTACTCACTAACAGTGCTGCCGATTTATTTTTCCGGAAAATGCCAGATGTGATTGTATTTAATGCTTAATAATGCCAGATCCGGTAAAATTGTTATGCTAAATAATGATCTCTTATCTCTAAACAAACATAATTCGATATTAAAATAATATATGAATTTATCAAATAAAAACAAATTAGAGGCCTAAAAATTAAATCTCAAGATTGTTCTACACCTATAATAGTCCTGCCAGCTATATCTAAATCTTCTTCTCTTATGAAAAACTCTTTTGTACCAACATTTTTCAAAATATATTTGGAAATTTGTGATTGATCGGTGATTTGCTGCGGCTTGGTTTAGAGTTGAATTATTCACAATAGTCTTGACTACAGTGCACATTTGTTGGAATGAGACAGCATTTAATCATTTTGTCCATTATTTTCCAGAATAATTTGATGGGCAAGATTATGAATAGATGACCCGCAGATTATTCCAAAATTTAAACTCTAAATTCTGAATGCCATTTTGGAAAAAATAATGCCAGATCTAGCCAAGAAAATGCTAAAATGGTAGCACTGCTCGCTAACTCTGATCAACGCTTTAAGCTTTTATAATTCCGTTCTTGAGTCGGACCAGTTCGACTGAGAAGTGCTTGCTGGTTTGTTCTCACCGCACCGTCCAAATAATACCGGTATTAAAAGTGCCCGACCACTTGTTCATTAAGTCTGATCAGGCTCGCCAGTTAATCGGAAAAGAATAAATAATTTGAATATTGCAATTATTTTTGTGGAACAAACCCCGAACGATTCATACTTTCTCAACGTTCTCGTAAAATGCCGGTTGATATCAAGAAAGTACTTGTCTGTGATGCTGTGGATGCCGCTTGCGTTGATCTATTGACAAGTCATGGAATCGAAGTTAGTTAATTAAATGAAAGTGCAGTTAATTAAATGAAAGGTTTGATCAACCGAATTCTATTTTAGGTCATCTATAAGTTGAAATTGCCGAAGGAAGAGCTGTGCAAAGAAATTCAAGTACGTACGCCATGTTTATTTGAGACTAATTTTCATAATATATCGAAAAGTAGACATATTTCAACCAAGATATGCATGTATAAATTATCACAGCACTGAAAACATGCCTTGAACTATTTCTATCACTGGAACTGTATTGTTACGAAGCCGAAAGTTAGCTGAATTGAGAGATAATTGTTCTATTAAGTGCGTCGCGATCAGCTATTTGTGTAGCTTTCCAAACCTGAAATGCAGCTTTGTCCATAGTCCTATGTGATTGTATGTTTACGGAACAATACAGACGGGCATTGGATGTATGATAAAATTAGTGGAAAACAACTGCTAACTCTCTTTCGGAATAATAGATGAAAAATAGGGAAGTTTTAAAGCAAGATATAATGCGAAAATTTCGTTATATATTATAGAAAATTCAAATTATTAATTATAATATTAATCAGTAAACAATTAAACAACAAATTTTCCTTCAAGAGCTAGATATACGAGTATTTCAATTTATATATATATATATATATATATATATATATATATATATATATATATATATATATATATATATATCATTTATATATCATCAAAAAAATTCAGTGACTATTTATCGGTAACGCGCCATTCGATTGAGCTGAAATTTTCAGGATGAACAGAAACTTTCACCAAATGTCAATTATCTTCAACCCATTGGCGCCGGCGGCCATTTTAGTGATATTTTCAATATACCTATTATTCCATCCACAAATATTTTTTGTAAAAGTTAAGTGAGTGAAATCAGTTTTGAACGTGTTTTATATGTGAATTGAATAATGTTTTGGAAGTTTTTAACCCCATGTGTGCGCTAGGTGCCTAAAAAGAGATCGGGAAAATTTGACAAATTTTTAAATTGCGAGAACTTTTGACAACGCTATCAAATTATTATGAAACTTTTAGGACATATTGGTATTATTAAGTTGTAAATTGGTGTTGCTTTTAATGAGCCTGTTGGCAACCCTGTAGCTAAGACAGGCGCTGAAAGTGAAAACCTTCAAATCATCGAATCTCCTGAAAAGTTGTCGCTTTTTCGAAAAAAAGCAATTCATATATAAATCTTATGCTTTGTCTACATAGCCAAAATAAAACATTTGAAATTTTACAACGGGCAAGAATGGTAACCCTTCCTCAATTTATCTATATTTTTAACATCAAAAACTTCACTTCACGAGAACTCACGAACCAACAATCAAAACCAATAAGCAGGACCAGGTCTGATAGAAGTGATTTTCAACTACGGGCAATTCTGCACCAGTGGTGCCATCTTAAAAAATCACTAAGAAAAATGACTACTTTTAGCCCTATAAAATATGATTCAGTCATTCGATTTTGACGAAATTCACACAGTGTTACACTAAGCCATGTTTGATAGAAATTTGGTTCAAAAATTCGGTCGGAGCTGCCAGCTATGGTAATTTTGGTGTCTTAAATTTTGAAATTCGCTGAGGAAAATAAAGCTCTTTGCCCTATAGCCTCCAGTACAGTCATGGAATCATAACGAAATTTACATGGAAAATTAAACTTGCTGCAGGCAATATTCAGTAGAAACCTAGTTGGAAAAACAATGATAGGGTTACCAGCTATAGTTGGTTTTGTATTTTTTTTTGCATATCTTTAGTAAGCGATTTTATCATTGAATTTTCAACTAGCCGTGATCTTGCAGTGAAAATAAATACCAAATATTCGGATTTAGAAAACTTGAAAACTTTTGCGAATGATAGCCCTAAATTTCTTTTTATCCCTATAACTTCCAATGCAGTCGTCGGATCAATACGAAATTCACAGAGTAGGTTGACTTCAACGTGAGGCAAATGTGACATATTTTTGGCTTCGGTGCTAGTAAAGGGTTGCCAGCATGAGGAGTTTTCGTCATTTTCGTACCAATAACATTAAGTATTCACATCGCGAACATTTGCAATGAAAGTAAGTAAGCAATGTTTAAATTTTCTAAGATCTCCACATTTTTCGGATGGCAGCCCCAAACACTTTTCTATCTCTGTAACTTTCGATGAAGTCATCGAAATTAAATTGGCTTAGGGTCTATTATTACTTAAGGTGTATTGGTGTCAAGTAGGTGAAGAAACTAGTGGTTGTGCCCTTAAGTAGCTAGTGGTACAATACACTCTCAAAATCTGTACAAATTCTCTTCCGTTCTTCGAACATTAGAGTTTCTAGCGGTTCTGGTGCGCTAAGGGTTTTTTTGGGTTGCAACAGTAGTTGTCCTCATAGCGAATTCAAGTCTCATGTTTTCACTCTGCCAATGCAATTTCGAATGGAGGTCTTGATGCTTCGATCTATTTTATGAAAATTAATTTCAGAATTTCCGTCACATAAAATACAAATCAGTTATATTTTTATGAATTTTTTTATTGATTTTTTGTTTTTAAAATCTCTATAAATGCTCTATAACTATTTCAGCACTTTGATGCAGCAATTGTGCGATCAGATACAAAAATCACAGCAGATGTTATTAAGGCTGGATCTGGAAGATTAAAGGTGGTCGGACGTGCTGGAGCAGGAGTTGATAATATCGACATAGCAGCGGCCACCAAAGAAAATATTATCGTATTAAAGTACGTTCAATACTAAAAAAAAAAACACTTATGATACGTATGCATATTAACAAGGTACATTTGAATTACAGTACTCCTGGCGGGAACTCAATAGCCGCTTGCGAGCTAACATGTTTGCTGATTGGAGCCTTGGCTCGACCAATCATCCAGGCTGGTCAGAGTATGAAAGAGGGACGCTGGGATCGGAAGTTGTACAGTGGAAGCGAACTGTATGGAAAGACTCTGGCAGTTATTGGTCTCGGACGTATAGGCTGTGAAGTTGGTATTCGAATGAATGCATTTGGGATGAAGGTATGTGAATTAACGGTCTTATATTACAATTTCTATTTTGTGAATTTTGTAGGTTATTGGCTATGACCCTATTACTACAACAGAGCAGGCAAAGGCCGCTAATATTACGAAAATGGAATTGGACGAAATTTGGCCTCAGGCTGATTTCATCACGGTTCATACACCTTTGATTCCCGAAACTAAAGGTAATGAAGCTTTTACTATACTTCTATGTATCCCATTGAACTTCGGGACAGTCGTGTTAGCTCATTCTATCATTCATGTTTATTTATTCATTTCAATAAACGAGCGTTTGTCCCTTAAGATATATAGAAACTGATACAATATTGAGATGAATATTAAAATATAAAACTGGCTTCACAAGCAATCATAATATTATTAACTTAATTCAAAATATTCTCGTCGTACCGAAATAGATCTCATATCTACCGAAACACTTGCCAAATGCAAGAGAGGTGTGAAAATCATAAATGTCGCTCGAGGCGGTATTATAAACGAACTTGCCTTATATGAAGCATTGGAAAGCGGACAATGTGATGGAGCAGCATTCGATGTTTTCGCGGAAGAACCTCCAAAATCCGACATCACAAAGAAAATCATTCAACATTCAAAATTCATTGCGACACCACATTTAGGTAATTAATATAAATTCGATGAAAAATAATAAATGAATGCATTCTTGCTTTCATTGTTTCAGGTGCAAGCACATCAGAAGCTCAAATTCGTGTTGCCGTTGAGGTTGCGGAACAATTTATTGCTTTGACAGGCAATTCGCAGGATTATAAAGATTACATGGGTGTAGTTAATAGAAATGTTCTTATACATTATAATATGTGAAGTCATTTTCCTTTCAGATTTTTAATACACATATGATACTCATGAGTGTTTTTCGAATTTGTTGGTGCATTTTTGAGATAATGATTCATAGCTTTTTTAAGTCTTTTTAAGAATATTAAGAATCATATTCGAATCAGGAAGGGTTATCATGTGCTTAACAGTAAAGCCTGTCATAGAAATTCAAAGATTTGATTATCTTACTGATTGATCTAGCTAGCGCAGGGTTACCAGGTTGGGGTATTCTTTCCTCAAAATGGGGTATTTTTTACTTTTCGGGGGGGGAAAATGGTGGAGACAAATTATGCCACATTTTGGGGGACATTGGGGGTTTTTCAAACCAAAATATTGGGTATTTTTCAAATCAAAATATTGGGGGATTTTTCAAATCAAAAAGAAAACACTATGTCTACTTTTTAAAATTAAAAAAATAATATTTGACTGAATTGTTTGTAAATTTATTGAAGATCACTAACATTGTTCTATCCTTGATATAATCCATACTGTTATAAAATTTATCAAGTAATATGGGCGAAAAATGTTCGTTTATTGCATTTTCATATTATTTTAGACAAGTTCGTTCTATGGGTTTTCCATTGCGGTGGATACATTCGACGTCCACATGACGCAGTGCAGAGCGAATTTTAATGCAGACAAGAACTTGACATTTTCGAACACTGAAATTTAAGTTTCTCCCTAAATTTAGCGAAATTAATTAATCTCCTTACACCTTTGTCTAAAGTTAATCCAAGATATTTGAACGAGTCTAATTTTTGCAATGGTGTTCCATTTAATGCGGATGCATGGATTAATTTGTTGTACGTTTTGCACAAATAATATGTATTATGCATTTTGATCATTTATGATTACTTAACTTTGTAAAAGCCAATTTCGGTATTTATCCAAGTCAGTATTTAAGCTGCGGTCCAAAGTCGATTTATCTTTTCCTGAAAATAAGTAGTGTGTAACTACTTTGTCTGACAAATTAATATCCTGAACAATGTTAGCGTACAAAAGAAAGAAAAGGGGGCCCAGTATGGATCCCTGACAAGTGCCGCTGTTTACTGTGCATTTATGGTTTTTATATGCATAGTTGCGATACGCCTATTATATAGATAGCACTAGGGCACAAACACATTCATATTTTCTGCGACACTCATTTTGGTAATGATTTTGGCAAACACTTATATTAAATACAAATGAAATGCAATTACTTTCTTTTGATTTGGTTCTTGACATAAACAATAGCACGCAACACGCAACACGCAAGAAGGCTGGGAGGAAGAGGACATCATTCCACTAGCTAGGCTTACAACAGAAAGAAATTCTAGCCGTGACGAAAAGCTGTAATCATTTAGAGAAACGATCAATTCTTTATCCGCAGTAAATTTAACTGGCGATGAAGCAAACGATTGGATAAATGAAAACATTGAAGAACTAACTGAAGAAGCTGTCGAGGAGGACGAGACCTGTTTTGAAAACGAACCTACTAAAATTAAACATGCTGATGCTATCCAGGCAATAAGAACGCTATTAGAATGGGCGCTCTAAAATGGCATTTCTGCTGCTGAAATTTTAACGATCTAAAGGATCAAAGATACAATTTTAGCTGCCTTCAATACAGAAAAGGAAAAACAAACATTAATTACCGACTTTTTAAAAACTATCTGAATTTACCGTGCATGAAGAAATAAATGAACTTTTTTTTAATTAGCTTTTTTGTATGCATGATTCAGAAATAAATAAAAAATACATACATTGGGATTATAAAATAAAGCTGTTGTTTATTTTATGCATAATTCTATGTTTAATATAATGTATGCGTTAGTCCGAATATTGGCTAATCCGGATCACCTTTTGCAACAATTAATTCGGATTAACGCGACACTACTGCATATATACAGTGGGTAAAAATAGTGAAGGCACGAACACTTAATGAGCACAAAAAACCTATTTTTAATGCGATTTTAATAATAAATGATTGTGTTTTTGCATTTAATTAAAAGTGTTGCATTTTTACTTTAAGAACAATATAAAAAAAAACCGGTAACGAAGCAAATTCCACAACATTAACGTAACATTTTTCAGTGAAGTACCAAAATAGCGCAAAAAAAGTTCAGGCACAGCGCAATTTTTGAATTTCAATAAAATTAACTTGCATAGCGCTAATACTTTGTGGCTATTCCACGTATTTTTATCACTTCTCGCAGTAGTTTCGGCATCTTTTTCGCAAATTTTCTACAAATTTCGGGTGAAATTTCGGTCCCCTCATCAATAATGACATCTTGGAGCCCTTTGTTATACTTCACCTTACGCAATGCTACTCTGGGTTTGAGATGATGCCATAAATGCTCGATTTAAGTTCGTTGGCTTTAATAGCATTTGGACAGTTACAAATAACTTAAAGCCGAAATTGCTCCGAATTGTGCTTCGGATCGTTGTCCTGATACAGGCCAAAATTGTATAAAATGCCTAATTTTTCAGCAATTTCGTTTAATATTTCTTTTAAGAATACACAGGCAACAGGTTTGATTCATCATTCTGTTCACAAAATTTATATTTCCAGAATCAGATGCCCCATTCAGTTCCACAGCACAATGTTCCCTCCGCTGTGTTTTACTGTGGGAGTAGTATGATTCCTCCTAAACTCTGTATTAGGCATTCGCCGAACATATCGCCGCCCATCAGATCCAAAAACATTAATTTTTACTTCAGCAACAAAAATTATGGACTTCTAGAGTGATTTTGGCTTTTTTACGTACTCTTAAGCATAACGTAATTTAACAGTTTAATTTTTTTTACAAATATAAGGTTTGGTTCGGCACATTCAGCCCTTCAAATCCGCTTTCTTTTTTATATTTCGTATAATTTGAGTAGAGACTTTCTCTTCAAGTCGTTTTTTCACCTTGATTCGTAAAACTGGAGCACTTAGTTTAGGGGTTTTCTTAATTTTTCTGATAATCCACTTTTTTTTACGCTCAGATAAGATTTTAGTCCTTTCTGACCGATGTTTTGTTTCAAACGATTTGGTTGATTTATATTTTGTTATTGCATTTCTCATTGTATATTTTGATTTTCCCATTAGTATTCCCATCTCAGAATCCACCATTCATGTTTTCCAACGTCGCTAAATACATTCACGGATTTAGGCACCTACCGATTTCCTTTTCACACTCATTTTTAACAACACCCTCAATAAAATTACTTTTTCAAAACACTTTTCAAGCTAGACTGAACAGAAATATCATATTTTCATGATTTTTTTTAGCATTATCCGATTTTTTATTACCGTTATTACATTTAACGGTATTTTTTTCCAGGAATTACAAATAATTTTAGATAAAACTGCGCTGTGCTTTAAGTTTTTTTTTCGCTATTTTGATACTTCACTGAAAAATGTTACGTTTATGTTGTGGAATTTGCTTCGTTACCGGTTTTTTTTTATATTGTTCTTAAAGTAAGTATGCAACACTTTTAATTAAATGCAAAAACACAATCATTTATTATTAAAATCGCATTAAAAATAGGTTTTTTGTGCTCGCTAAGTGTTTGTGCCTTAATTTGGTGGATCTTTGCTTAGGGGCCGTCCATAAATCTCGTGACGCTAAAAATGACCAAAATTGACCCTCCCCCCTCCCTCGTGACAGAATGTGACGATGTAAAGACCCCCCTGTAGCGTCATGTGACGAACCCCACACACCCCCCCCCTTTTTTTTGTCGGGTAGCAGCAATTCTGACCGGGCGAACTTTATGAGTCGTTTCAATTCCACAAATTTTAGTATGGTTCTTCAACTTGTTGAGACATGCAAAATATAAACCGCATTTTGGGCAAATTTTTTTCTGAATCTTTTCTTTTACTGATGGGCAAAGTATATCGTACGGAATGGCTGTGTACGATTTGAATTTTTCGGAAAGAAGAGTTTTTTTCAATGTCTCCAAAACAAACATAGACGGGAATTTTCCGTTGTTGCAAATTTGGAGTCCATTTAAGGTCTGTGCTATTGGTACCGGTGGTGGCAAAAAACGGTCACTCAAAATGTTGAAAATAGAACTGCGTGGGGGGGAGCAGCATTTGACGTCTGCGCATTTGACAATTTGTAATAAATACTGGCTTGTTCGAACATGGAGGTCTTCCCATTTTTGTGATTTTTTTTCAAGTTTCTTTTGATCCATTTCGGAATTTCGGAAGTGACACATCTGCCACTTTTTTATCAGGAAAAGCCGATTTATAGTTTGAAAACAGTTCTTGATACAATTTATCCATTTTGCTCTGACACGGAGTCCGGAAGCGATTTCTTAAATATTACTGTTACTTATCACTATAATATTTGTCGAAAATATTTGTCGTTCACATTTAAATATCGAAAAATTTGCAGTTTCAGTTGAATGCCCGTTTGTATGGCGGGCGATTTCAAATAGTTATTTAGCGAAATGAGAAATTGAATATATTACCGAAATAACTTAAGCGCTCAAACTTTAAGAATGAGCTAATGTGTAAGAACTTAACGCATAAAAATAATCGATGCATAAACTCCTGATGAAGCTCAACTAAGAAGTATTTAATAATAAAAAAATGACATAAAAACTAAAAAATCATTTTCATTATGATATAAATAAAAATGCATTTTTTCAAGTAAAAAATTTTTTCCGATATATTTATTACTCGACATTGGCTGCGGTGTTAAATGAAATATTTTTCATAAAAGGACGGATATGCACTATAATCGATTTAATTCGTCACCTGACGTTTTGAAAAACCCTCCCCCCCTCCGGCATGACGAATCGTGACGTTTCTTCAAACCCTCCCCCCCCCTTTCGAGCGTCACGAGATTTATGGACGGCCCCTTAGCTGGCTGACTTCTTATCTTGGAAATCGAACTCAGCTGGTAAAATTTTAAGGACTTTTATCGAAAAATATTTCTGCTACCTCTGGTGTACCACAAGGTAGCCATCTTGGCCCACTTCTCTTTAATATATTTATTTCTGACCTATCTGACGTCCTATCAAATATACCTCATCTACTTTATGCCGACGATCTCAAAGTCTATCATATCATTAAATCTAAATCCGATGGACTCTTTCTCCAGTCCAAACTTGATTGATCATTGGTGCAATGAAAACAAGCTCTCTCTCAACATTGCTAAGTGCCAAGTTATAAGTTTCTCCCGAAAATGCACCGTCTCACATAACACATACTTCCTCGGGAATAAGTTGTTAGCTCGAGTTGATAGCGTTGTCGACCTTGGTGTTGTCTTGAATGAGCGACTCCGCTTCACCTTGCATTATGATAAAATACTTTCCCGGGCAAACAAACAGCTAGGCTTCATCAAAAGACGGGCCAAGGAATTTCGTAACCTGTGGGTCACACGATCCTTATACATCTCTCTAGTACGCCCCATTCTCGAATATGCTTCCATTTGCTGGAATCCGGCTTTTGAAACCCACAGTAGCAGACTCGAGTCCATACAAAAGCAATTCTTACTTTTCGCATTGAGAGAACTATACAGCCCTTACGATTTTAATACCCTTCCTCCTTAGGAGTTTCGACTGGGTCGTCTAAACTTATTAACACTTGCATCTAGAAGAAAGATGCTTTCGGCCTGCTTCACATTCGACGTCATTAGAGGCGTCATCAAAGTTGAATTCCTGAATAGCAAAATAGTTTTGAATAACCCTGTAAGAAACACTAGGTCCTCTCGTTTACTTAAGGAATATCCACACTCCACTACTTACGCAGCTAATGAGCCGATAAATAGATGCTGCAGGATATTCAATAGCATAAGTAATCTGTATTCTCCAACAGTCTCAAAATTATCCTTCAAATCCTCCCTTTTCAAAGCCATCCGCAACCCTTTATCCTAAGCTATATGTTCAATGTTTTATTTATTTATTTATTATTTATTAATTTGTTATTGATTTATCTTGTTAATTATTTTATTTAATTTTTCGTTTTATTTCTATGTACTCGTAATTTCCAATTTTGTTTTTTTACTGTTTACGTTACTTGTACCTTGCTTGGTTGATAAATAAAATAAAATAAAATAAAATAATTTTTTTTGCCCACTCTATACATAAATCGTTTATTGGTAGTTTATTGATTTCTTCAAAATCAGTCTTATATCGACTTTCGAGTTTTACTCGCAATTTTTCAAAAAAAAAATCTTTGATGTGATAATGAGTCAAATTAATGCTCAAGGCGCTATGTAAGTTTTTTGCGCCTCATCGAGAGCTAGTTAAGATAGATAGCATTGAAAACAATAACAAAATTTTGCCTCAGTGATTTTAGTGAGGCGGATTTTTGGCTTTCAGAATAAAGTGGGATATTGGGAGAAATTGTTTGAAGCAGTTTCAACAGCCAATGAACTTCACAGACTGACAGTTCATACAAAAATTTTCAAAAAAATACTGTGAAATCAACAGCTTAAGTGAATGCAGCAGTAGTTTTTTGCGAACCGGTTAACTCTGATCTGAAATGCAAAAGAACGCTCCGTATATTTAGACAACCCAGTTGTGCTACTTGCATGTCGAGTAAGGTCAAGTGCCACCTGGTCAATCAACTACTTACTATCTGTATTAAATAAAATAAATAAAAAATAAATAAAAGATTCATGTTTCCATCAAATAGCCTGTTTTGCGGAGCTTCCTTCTAAAGCGAAAATATTTCGCGACAATCAGCACGTATACACTAAATTTAGATATCTCCTTCGATGCTTTTCCCAAACAATCGGGATTATCCTCGAAATGCCACTCACACCAGTCATCATATCACCGAACAATTTAAATCTTACTAAGAGATTCATCTGAATATGAACACGCATCTAGTTACGGTGTATTGTACTTACGTAAGTACTACTCTCGGGAACGATTTTTATGTTTTTCAATAATCGCAGTGGCATGTTACACATATCATACACTTTCTGCCCATCAATTTGGTCTTTAACCTTTGAATAGATGATAAGGAACGGACGCTATCTTTCCTGCCCGGACCCATCATCTATCTATATATTGTGCTTAGCTTAGTTTAGATTTCGTTTTTCATTGTCGCCGTAGTTAGTGGTGCCTACCGCAGCCAGTTCAGCTATACAGTACAGTTAGTCATCTTCCGTCGGTTAGAAAGGATCTATTTTTGCGAGTTCGCTAGAAAAACGGTAATACCAAACATTGATGCTAAATATAATTGCACAGATTCGCAAATCCTTCGTCGCCACTAAACGTTAGATTTTTCGAGTGTAGTAGGTTTGTTTTTGTGCTGATATATCAACACTGAATTTATTGTCTTTTGTGTGAAATAGTGCTCAGTTCGTTTTGTTCGAATCAGACAAAATGAAAAAACATCTCATTTTAGCTCCGTTCATAAAAGTGATTACTGCTTATTGCTTCTTCTTCAGGCAAAAAAAAATAGAGTGTTATTATTAACAAATATCTCGAAGATGGAAAACGCGCACATCATTCTCCATATTATCAGTGCTTCGTAGGAAGAAAAGATTCAAGGGTTTAAAGTGCACCGTGATTATACTAAAAGTTCAATTCATTGTTAGTGCCTTTTCAATGCTGTAATTACTGCTGGAGTGTGAATTATCAAATGTGGCGCTGCGATTGAAGCAGCAGATATTATGGCAATTAGATTCGGGATAGTTAAGCTACTCGACTTATCTCCAGCCCGTGACGGACTTACATCATGGTAGTAGATGCGGGTATTCATTATCGGCAAACACAGTGCACGTATGTATTACAAGTGCTTGTTTTTCGTGAAGTGAAGAGTTCGTGAAACATCCTCGCAGTTGACTTGGAGACAGCTACATATACGCTTCGGATAATCTCCAAAGAAACAATCAGCGACGACCTCAGAAAGGGTCTCACGTGCCTAGGAGATGAATTGCGCAGCCCCTAGCAGAATTCATTCACCCACCATATACTGCTTACTAACAACCGCACTCAACTAAATTTATGCAAAGTTAACAGAATTCGGGATATGTGATATGAGGCTTGCATATAATGTGTACACGATAATGTAGTAGATTTAATACAAATGAGTGGTACCTTTTCGCAGCGTTTTGTGCACTGATTGAATTAATTCAAAATATTGCGCATAGCCTGACTTGCTACTGAAGTGCGATCCATTCTCATTTAGTACCAAAATCGGTTGAAAACTATATAAGCGTGTATCTTATAAACCATCATAGTCTATTTGAATGGTATATGTACCAATGTAACTTGGAAGCCAAAATCGGAGTTTTTGTAACATAGCGGAGTGGAATAGAAATTGATCAGGGCATTTATATATATTTAAATGTATTAATACCTAAATTACTCAATATGATTTATCCTTTTTTTCGCCAAATGCATATCACGAAAGTAGCAAACTTCACTTTTTACACAAGGGTAACCCAAAATTAACAATCACACCCTACCGTATTTCTATCTCTTCAGCATCTCTGCACAATATCGATCAAATCTTGGATTTGTATCTTGAAAAGATATCAATTTATTCATGTCAACGTATAGGTACTTAAAGCTTAGGTTCTTTATCGCTGTAACAGCATTACGTGGTTGTAAAAATCCACGATGGTGTTGAACCAGAATGATATTTTGATTCTTCTTTCTCGATATCAATTAAATGGAGCTGCGTGGCTCTTTTCAAGGAAAAATCAAGGTTTCACGGTAGTATTTATTCAAGGACAATAATATCATGTTTTAACACTCATTAATACTATGAAGCGAATAACTGCGATGTTTGAAATGTGCTACCAATTCAATAATTTTGAATGACGAGATAAGCACATAATCGCTTGTCTTCGATAAGAACGAGGCGCTAGGCTGCGATTTTTTCTCGGTTATATTCTCTCGGTAAATTTCGCGGTTAAATTCGAATTTTGGAAACCAAACTGACCTAAATTTATATGAAAAAGATTATACAAATGATAGAGATACATTGACTATAAAATGAACGAGTAGGTTTTAAACCACTCAATGCCAAAAGGTTAAACGTACAAGAACATCAATTTTTTGGGGATGGCAAATAAACGATTTTCCATAGCTAATGCATACAGTGTACCAGTAATGTCTTCGTACAGCAGCTATTTGAAAATTAAGTGATCAAAAACCATAAATTGTTCGCGAGAAACTTGAAAAAGTTTTAATGCAGATTTATTCATTAAACATTTTGATTTAATTTAGAAACAAAAACTAATCTATTTAACCCTCCGAGAACACACCTATTTTTTCGATCATCGAGAACAATTGGGGTCAAATTGACCCCAACCACTTTTGAATGTCTATAGAATCGCCACTGAAGATTTTCATTTGAAAAAATTTGTAAATATTGTCTGAGACCGCTTTTAGTAGTTCTCATATATTAGAAGTGCCTTTAATGTCCTAAACATACCTAAAAAAAAATCGGGAAAAAACAGTTTTGTCGAAAATTAGCTTTTCACAATTTCATTTCAATATTTTTATATTTTAGATATGAAAAAATTATAAAAAAAAAATAGCTATATAGTGGCCCTTGAAAAAAAGGTATTTATTTTGCATGTTTACGTTGGCAATTGTGAAGATTTTAAGATTTGCATATTTAAAAAAAAATCATAGCTTTGTCAATTTTCAATATTTTGAGCTGAAAATGTATATGGATACTCCCCAGACATAGTAAAATAATGTAAAGGGTAACGAAATAGCATTATATAAAGGGTAGCAAAAAAAGTTATAATCTTCTGAATAATCAGATTCTGATTGCTCCGAGACATGGTCGTCTTCGAAGGAATCACTGTCGACAAAATTGTTATCATTGTCTTCAGCTAACAAATTATTGCGTACATTAGAACGCATATTATACGCCATATTGCTAAAAGCAAAAAAAATAAAAACTCTTGAAAACTTATTTTTTGGCTTTTTTGAATTAATCTGTCGATTTATAAGATAATAAAAAATTTTAATTTTTACCTCAAAACTGACGTCGAGTACAGATGGGGTCTATTTGACCCCTTAATCTGCTTCAAAGGCTTCTCAACGACGACTGACGATTTGGGACTGGAAGCGAACGGTGTAAACTTATAGTCAAGACACAGAAATATATTTAGGAGCCTATAGTACTCCTCTTTTCTCGCAGGCCTAAGCGCTGCGATCGGTCAAAAAGGTCTCTGGGGTCAATTTGACCCCCTGTGTTCTCGGAGGGTTAAATTATTCGTTAGAAAGTTATTAACAAAAAATAAAATAAAGATGACAATTTGCCTCCAATAATGTCTTTGACCACCTACGAAATAGTTTATGAAAAATCTTAAAAACGATAGATACATTTTTTTATTATTTGGTTGTGTAGCCTTGATTTTTAATCACGGCTTTAAGGCGATGTGGCATCGATTCTATAAGTTTTTCGCATAGCTTGGCTCTATTTTCGCCCATTCCTACTGAAGAGCTTGTTTCAACTTCCAAATGTGGTCAATGGGATTGAGAGCAGGACTTTGCGGTAGTGTTTTAAGGAAATGAGGAGTTTTGTACGCCAAGAACATCCTAGTATTATGAGCTATGTGCTTAGGATTACATATTATCTTGTTCAAAGTAAAAATACTTTGATAAACCCAATTTTTCAGTACTTGGCTCCAAATTTCTATTTGAATTTCAATATATGCCCGATGATTCATGATTCCTTCAATTATTTCTAAGTTTCCAACGCCGCTGGTAGCCATACAACCCTATACCCTCATGTCGCCGCCACCGTGTTTTATAGTTTTAATGGTGTTTTTTTTTGGGTTGTAAGCTTCCCCTGGCTTTCTCCACACTCTAAGCTCCCATCAAACCCAAATCTGTTGTATTTGGACTCATCAGAAAATAGAACATTGCGCCAGAACTCGATAGATGCATTTTGGTATTGCTGAGCAAAATCCAAACGTTTTTTGCGATTTACTTCACTTATTAGTGGCTTCCTGCGAGGTGTACGAGACTTAAATTTGTAAAACACGGCAGCGGCTGAATGGTATCTGAGCGATTAGTCACGCGAAACAAAAGCTTCGAGCCAAGGTCAGATAGCATAGGACAGTGGAGGAGCCTGAAAAGCAGAGACTCATCAAGGAACACTCGACGAGACTTTCAAGAGGGAATTTGAAGTAAGGACAAGCGATCACTATACTCACAATAAAGTATGTGAAATTTAAAAAAATAATAGGCGCGTTTTTTTGTTCCCATATACATAATAGAACAATGCTAGCCAGTGCAGACGCATTGGAAAGAACAACACTTCCTGTTACGGAAAGGGGGAGTTGATGTTGTTTTCAATGCGTCTGCAGTGGATAGCATTGTTCTGTTATAGATAGGGGGAGCAAAAAAGCACGCCTAATGATCGTGTAAATCTATGCTGCATGCGCTCTACGGCATCGTTTATATAGACAAGGTGGGGAGACCACACCTTACAACAGTATTCGACGATGCTACGCACAAGTGACAAGAACAGATGGACGGAAGTAGTGAGGTTAGTAGAACAAGACGAAGATCTGAGGACGAACCCGGACAAACGAGAGGCCTTGGCAGCTATGTATGCAATGTGTTTATCAAATTTAAGTTTAGAGTCGAAGAGTACACCAAGGTCCTTAAAATTGTTGACAGTCCCAAGTGACGATCTGGATAAAGAGAACATTAGATGAGACATTAGATGAGACATTTTACACGTATAAAGCATTAGCTGACACAAAGATCATGCTGCAACTGGTGACAATCATCAAGCGAATCAATCACTCTGAACGTTTTAAAGTCTTCAGCGAATAGAAGACAAGGAGAACGGATAACGAAAGGGAGATCGTTGATAAATACCAGGAATAACAGAGGACTCAATATTGAGCCTTGAGGAACCCCAGAAAGAGGACAGTAAAGAGAAGAAGAACGTGAACTCACAGATACAATACATCTACGACCAGAAACATAGGATGAGAACCAGGACAAGAGAAGATCAGTTATTCCATAGCCTTGAAGTTTTGAAAGAAGGAGATTCTAATCAACGTAGTCAAAAGCCTTAGCTAAATCAGTGCCAACCAACATCAACTTGCTTCCGTGACCAAGTTAGTGAAAGTTAAGAGGTTAGAGGTAGAAGATCGACCTTTTACAAACCCATACTGCACAGGAGTAAGGAAAGGATGAAATATGGGAAGTAGCCTATTGTAGACAACTCTTTCGAGTACTTTACTAAAACAAGAAAGTGGTCAAATAGGACGATAATTGGATATAGAACTTGGGTCGCCGGATTTATGTATCGGGAAAATATGAGCAGACATCCAGTAAGAGGGAAAGGATCCCAAGGAGAAACGAACGTTGAAGATAATAGACAAAGGAACAGATTGGGAAGACGAAAGAGATTTGGCAAACAGGTTCGGAATGCCGTCAGGACCACAACCAACATTAACATTAAGACATCGAAGTAAGGACGCAATTTCTACGGGGCTGGTTTGGATGCAGGAGATAGATGACGGACGAAAATGAGGGAGTTCATAAGACGTGAACGGATTATTTTTGGAAAAGAAAGAGGAAAAGTAAACTGCAAAGAGATACCAAATCTCCTGAGGATTAGCAGCACACTAGTAAGGAACATAGAATCGGCGAAACGATCAGAATTTTTCATGGAGTGGGCGCAAGTCCAAAAGGGTTTTTTTTTTGTTGAAATAATCAACAAAAGTTCTGGCGGCTGATCGAAGTTTTGAGAATTCGAGGTAATCACTCCAACAACCCGAAGCGCGGAACTTAGTACGAACTGCATCTTTTGCCGTAAGCGCAAATGCCACATAATGCCGAAACCAAGGAGCATCATTTCATTTGCTGTGACGACTGGACGGAATGAAACGGGAGATCAGGCTGGAGAGGAAATTATGAAAACGTCCATCAACAGTCCATCAACAATTAGTACGTGGCAAAAGGAGTATCAGTTTGCCATCTTAACAAAGTCCAGTTTATGGTTATTAAAGCGCGAGGGGCTAGAAGGAGTTTTGCTAGACACAAAGTCAACAGAAAATTCTATAGAAAGTGGATGATGGTGTAGGTCATTTGGGACGTAGGGCATGTCATCAGCTTGCACAGTGATGTTGTATGAGGGAATATTTGAAAAAACAAGATCAAGAACTTTATTGCTGATGTTAGGAACAATGCTCAATTGAAATAGTGAATATGAGGAGAGGAAGGAAGTGGTAATTAGGAAAAACATTAGTAGAAGAAAGTATGGAAGAAAAGTTAGTATTTCACACTAGGTTCGGCAAGTTGAAGTCGCCACATATTAAAAATGAAGCAAAGGGGAAACCGTTGTTGAGCTAACGGGAGAACTTAACAAACAATCGGTCGTAAACACTAACAGAGGAATAACATGGAACATAAACTGAAGAGTCAATCAGAATTTTAGAGGGGGCCAGAGTGACATGGATCACAATATATTCAACAGGAGCAGAAGGACGGAAATCATGACAGAGTGTTCCTTGAAGAGACTTATGGATAAAACACCACCACCGTCTTTATTCATTGATGCAGTACGATCACGATCGCAACGAAAAACAGGATGAAGAGATAAGATCTCATTATTATAAATACCCCCAGTTAACCACGTTTCGGTAATAATTTGATCAGAAGACATAGAAGAAGAGAGGTTAAACATGGTTAGCTTAGTCCTTAAACAACGAACATTCTGGTAATCAATGTGAAGTTTGTTGATGAGTTTAGTTTTGAAAGCTACGGGATGCATTCGAGCAAAAGTTTTTCCGAGGTCTCGGAATAAACTCCTTAAATAAGGCGCCAGGAGGCCAGAAATTGATTTGGAGAGGCTTTTACGAGCCAGATGGCGGTGTGATTCGAAACGAGGCGATGGTTTCATTATCCAGCTTGTTTTTTGTTAATTTCTTTCACGTAAGAAGCGAAGGATTGCGGCCCAGCCTAGCCGACATATACAATTTCAAGTCCTCAGTCGTTGTGGTGTATGCAAGCCGCGATACAAATATTTGTAGCGATGGCGGCACAAAAGTTAATAGAGGAACGATGTGAGGAAGACTCAAAGAGCTAGAGGTAGAGGATGATGGGCCATGGTGAATAAACGCAGTAGATTGCTGGCTTGCTGGATGACGGACTATCTGACTTGGTTGTTGTGAAAGGTGCATACTGGCCTAGGAATTATCCTGATGGAGCTGTTGTTGCTGATGTCTAAGCGATGATGGCAGCAGAGGGCTTTCTGTAGGTTTGGCTGTAGTCGATCTTAATTAATGTTAGGATGAACCCAGAGTCGATTTCGATAAATTAAGTAAAAGGACTCAACAAAACTTTCTTTGCAGAGCTCATAAAAAATGTATAACTAGAATTTTGGGAGAGATATTTTTGACCCATTCCCCTCGTGGGGTTCTGCTCTAACGAATTTTTTTCCGTTATTCTAATGAATATGAAATATCTTTTACCTCTTACCCTTTTTAATGGCGGTGAATACATTGTAGAGGTCACTGTTCTTTCGTTTCCCGAGGGAGATTGTACTAACTTCCATGAAGTAATGTCACACTACCACCATTTTTTTTTAGAAAAGTTCCATTCCAGGCTTTTTTGATAAGTTGACAAGATAATCTAAGCTAACCGTGATTTTTTCTTTGCACAGATCAGAGATGACGCTTTGAAAAACATACTGATTTCGAATCGCAGACATAAAAACGAACAATGGAGATCAAATTCCACAAAATTCCAGTGACAATTTTATTGATATTTATCTCAGTGGGTGTTACGGCGGCAAGAAGAAGTAAGTTCCCATGTTTAAATAAGCTGACTTCGCATTTTGCAGCGGTGGTCTATATTTAGCATGCAGCGTTTTTTGAGCCATTAAATAAAGTTTGATAGTCTAGTATACAGCTAGGAAGTACAATTTCACATGTCTCTTATCGGACCACTTTCAAAGCGATTACATGCATTGTTTTCGTTTACTGATCTTATTGTCAATAATTTTTTTCAGATCCTCTTCAAGACCCCCGAATATGTGGGCGCCCTCAATGCGAAGTCCAGATAGCCAAATTTCGCTACAATCCGGACACATTATACAAATATGACTATGCGATGCATGTCAAGTCCGAATTTTTCGGCACAGGCGACAACACATCGGATTTATATTTAAGTGCCAAAATTGAGCTAACTTTTAAGCGAGAATGCGAAGGTCTTTTGGCCGTGAATTCAGTCGAACTGCGGAAGAGATTACCTACTGTGCAACAAGAAGCTGAAAGCGAAGACTATGACTACAGCGAATATGTCGAACCTGATACTGATGTTGATGCGGACCTGCATCCTAATAGCTCCAATGTAGCATTCGACCTAAGCCGTTATGATCTACGTTTTGCATTTCATGATGGCGAAATAAGCGAAGTGTGTCCCTCGGAAGAGGAACCTAATTGGGTATTGAACTTCAAAAAAGGAATACTCTCGGCATTCCATAACTCGATGCTTCGCTTCGATATTGATCTGAATACAACAGAAACTGATATTTCTGGGTCCTGCCAGGTTGTCTATTCAATGGAAGGAACGAATGGCACGAAGGTTTTGATCAAGAAAGTCAAGGACATTGCATCGTGCAAAAGTCGATACCAGACGAAATCAGTTCTTCAGACAAGCCACTACAATTTCCGAGATAATAAAGCAGTATGGCCGATTTTAAATTCGGCCAGTTACTGTAATGTAAGTTTCAGCTGTAGTTGAATACAATTCACATAAATGCATGTACGAATTCTATATTTTAGTTATCAGTCGATAATCATATATACGACTCGGTTAGTTGCTATGAGCGCCACCAGGTGGTTCCATTTTCAAACAACAACACAGGAGCAGTCACTGAAACTACAATGAAACTTCAACTAATCGCAGAAGATCCAGTCATGACGGATGAATCATCTTTTTCGTACAATGGTATGCAAAACGAATCAAATAGGAGTTTATTTTATTTCGTCTCATATTTCATCAATATTTCATTTTATTTTATTTATTAACCAAACAAGGTATCAATCACTCCTACATTAAAATTGCGTAGGAAATTCGGTTAATGACTAATTTCCAAAAAAAAAAAGTTGATGTCGAGCAACTGTACATAGCCAACAATCTAATCTCAACTTTTTACTATTTATTTCTATTGATACAAGATGAAGAAATTGTAAAGCGCCGATCACCACTCCTATACAATCACAACCGATCTCCGAAACCTACTCATGGCGAGATTCGAGCGTCACGTGACCTATTGAAGAAAATGTGCAAGCTCGGTTTTCCTGACATTCAGCGCGACTTCATAGAATACTTCACCAAATTTTTGGAAACAGCTCGTCAGCTATCTTACGACGCGCTTCAACAGCTATTAACCAGATCATCGGGTATATGCCCTAATGGAAAGTACGCGTCCAAATTTCGTTACAATTCTTACATGACCAATTTGCATTTTTCAACTGTATTCTAGAAACCATGTTTTGGAGAGCTTGCCATACATCGGTAGCCCCGCATCAATTTTCTTAATGCGAGACCAGCTTGTGGGAGAAGCCGTACCCAAATCGATGGCTCGCAACTGGTTAACATCTCTGTCATTTATGCCGCGTCCTGATGAAGAAATCTTGGAAATATTTCTTTCACTGATACACTACGGAAAGAAAATCAAAGAACCAGATTACATTTTGGGATCGACTGCAGTTGTTCATACATTTTGTAGGCATCACTCGAATTGCGAAAACTATGAGAAAGTGAATAGAGTTGTTCAGTTCTTGGAGGAGGAAGCCAAAGGACTCCTAGCACAGAATATGCAGAATCGAAGTGTAAAAGAGCAGCTTATAGTCATTTTGAAGGGGATCGGAAACATTGGAATCATAAGCGAAACCTTTTCAGAGCTGATGAAGTCACTTGTTGTTGATTCGACGGTGCCTATGGAAATTCGTATACAAACTGTGCTATCATTTAGAAGAATCGACTGCATGGCCAACAGGTGAGTTACTTCAGTACTACTGGGCGATACAAACTAATTTAATATGCATTTCTCTTCACTGCAGAGACTTCTTCCTGAATGTGTTCAAAAACTTTACGGAGAACTCTGAAATCAGAATCCTTAGCTACGTTCAAACTATGAGGTGTCCTGACTACTATTCAGTTCGCCTAATAAAACAAGTCCTTCAAAGAGAAGAAGTCAACCAAGTTGGTTCCTACGTTTGGTCTCATCTAACCAATTTGGCGAAATCAGCATCACCGGTGCGTGTCGAAGCTCAAGGACTCCTCATGGATAGCGATTTGAGTGATAAGTTCCGTATGGACATGAGACGTTTTTCTAGAAACTTCGAGCATAGTTTGTTCTTTGATGAATATAATTTTGGTACGAAGTCAATTAGATCGATTGAATTACATGCATTAAGTTTTTGTTGTTCCTTTAAGGCATGGCAACTGACGCGAATTTGATTTTCGCAACGGACTCGTATCTACCAAGAATTATGTCATGGAATTTCACTGCCGATCTTTTTGGCGAATCGGTAAATTTCTTTGAAATATCAACCCGTATACAAGGCTTTGAGCAGCAAGTAACATCGTTATTCGGTCGAAATGGTCCATTTAATGCAAACTACCTTCGGAAAAAGTTTAATTTCCTGGACAAGTACTTTGGAGATGAAACGATTGAAGACAAAGGTAAGTGTGCCAATATCATCCAATATGCACGAACGATTCTCAAACGATTGGTTTCTCAAAGGCGACCTCATCAATTTGGAGAAACTGCGCTTTAGGCGCGACACCAACCGTCCAAATTATCAATCAGTCGTTGAAGACGCGAAAGGAATACAATCTAACATTGATGGTCTAGGATATAGATTGAAGTTAGTATAACTTTAAATTGTTATTTCGGTTTACAGTAACTTATGCTGAATATATACCATTTTCGAATCAAATTTATAGAATTGTGGTACAAATTCATAAAATTTTCGAGTCTATTCAAAATTTTTCAAATCAAATTCGTAGCTTTCCGCCACAAATTCATAAGCTTTCGAGCCAAATTCATAATTTTTTTGATTCAAATTCATATTTTTTTTTTTTAATCAAATTCATAATTTTATTAAGCTAAATTCATAGTTTTCACAAATATAATTCGTAGTTTTTTCGAGTCATATTCGTAGTTTTTTCGAAAAGAATATTAATTTGTTCACGTTAAGGGGGCAGGTACACTTAGAATTTTGAGAAAATCGATTTTATTTTCTTTGCCTTTTCTAAAAGTAGCATATTCCAAAAGCATTCTCTGCAAATTTCAGACGAATCGGACAATACTTTATGGAAATAAATAGCTTTGAATGAAGTCGTCTCTAATGCATTAAGCATTTTTTTTTGCATGCTTTAAAAGTATTTTTCTCGAAACTATGTTTTCGAAGCCGGTGATCACTGTAATTAGAAAACGGCTTTATCGATAAGCATGAAATTTTCCTCACTTATTTTATATGTAATTATCCGCCGGATGAACGAAGGATTTTTCGATTGGACGATATTATTTTTTCAATAGCCGAAAATGTGAGTGAAATTTTGGTTGAAAATACAATTTCGAGTTTCAACAACCGCCATTTTTCGAACAATCAAAATCTGCCAAAGTCCTTCGTTCATCCGGAGCACTATGTCATTAACTAATAATCCCCGATTTTTTTTTTAATTTCGGATGATCCAGTGACAAGCTACGGCGATCACGGCGAACAATTTTTTTTGGTCTCCTCGAAAATTTACTCTATTTCGACTAATTTTCAACCTTTTACCTAAAAAAAAATTACAATAGCTTCTACAAATATATATCTTTCAAGTAAAAAAACATTTGTTGTTAATTATTTTAATGTGTTTTAAAAAAAATCCTAAAAAGGGCTTTTTTTGACGTCCCAAGTGTACCTAACCCCTTAAGATCATAATTTATGAATTCGATGCGCAAAATATGAACTTACCCTAAGAATGTATGAATTTAAATCGATAAAAATATAAATTTCACCTGAGAAAATTATGAATTTGTCTTACAAAAACTATGAATTTGAATTAAAAAAATTATGAATTATTTCGAAAAAAATATGAAATCGATCAAAAAAAAATTATGAATTTCATTCGAAAAATTATGAATAGTTATCGAAAATTTATGAATTTGATTTGAGTATTAATTAGACACGAAAATACTATGAATTTCTACCATAAATCTATGAATTTGACTCAAAAATGGTATAGACTCTGTGTTAGGTTTTTATGAAAAAATCTCCGCATGAAATGGTTTCAATTATTGTGCACATGGCTTAGAAAATACGATAACGGTCGATATTCTTTAAGTTCCAAGCAGAACTACACTTAATACTCGAGCGTTATTATTTAATACATTCATGAGTTTTCGATGAACCATTTTGGTTTTATTCTTTTAGACACAAATACAATACACCGAGAGCCGCTGTTGGCCTGCGAGTTTTCGGCAACGACCTGAAATACTACTCCATGGAAGGCATGAATGAAATCATGGACAATTTAAACGTAAACACTTTCATGAAACTGCTGTCAGGCCGAGATATCAACTATACGAAATCCGGAATTTTCTTAGATGCATCATATAACGTACCAATGGCTACAGGACTACCACTTTCAATCCATGCGTTCGGGGCCTCGTCGGTAGATTTGCGTTTGTCAGGTAACTTTGTGAATGGAAATCAGAATTCCGGACAATGGGACTTCAATGTTGAGGGAAAACTTAAGCCCAGCATATCGGTTGATGTGCTTTTATCAATGCAAACTGACTTTTTCTACACAACTTTTGGAGTACGAGTGAAGAGTAACCTATATTCGAGTTCATCGATAGAAGCAAAGTTGAAAGTGAAAGGACCTAATGTGTCACTGACTTTCGGTTTGCCTCAAGAAAAGAATGATATTCTGAGTGTGAGGTAAAGATATAGCAAGCTTATCAAATCTAAGAAACCACTATGTGCCGTATATCATTTTCAGATCGAAACTGCTTGTCATGCGAGACACAGAAGAAACTCCACAAAAGGGAATCCGACGACGTTATTCAAATTCAACATGCACTTGGCCGATAATTGACCGAGCTTTTGGTCTACAGCTTTGTGCAAACTACAGTCTGCCTGATGTAAGCAACTCCACTCAATTTCCTGGTCTAATTCTAAGCGGGCCGATCAGTTTCGATGTACATTTGAATAAGGCAGACGCTACAGCCAAGACATTCCTGTTCGAATATCGTACCCTCCAGGATGGTGACACGTCAAACAGTACTTTCGTTTTTGAAACTCCTGGATCCCAGATTTATAGGATATTCACCGCCAATGTTCTGAGAACTCCACAACTCATGAACGCGTCGATGTCCTTTAGAAATGGTCATGATAGTCACTCAGCCGTTGGATTTTATAGGAACAACCCCTACGATAAATTACTAGAAGTATATTTGGAAAGCAATGGGACGAAAAATGTTGCGCTAGAGGTATTTTGCGAATGATATTGATCAGTTAAATTATATGTATGTGTATAATCTTGTAATTTATTAACATCCTGAATCCCTTCTCAGCTCGGCCTGAATAAAACTGAAATCAAGAACGGTCACATTTACCATCCGAGATTTTTCCTCACCGTACGAAAAGATCGCATTGCAGGAGCAGTCGGGTCAATCAAAAGTATTACGAAAAATGGAATTCAACAATATGACATTGAAATTAGCTTCGAAACTAAGCGACTTCAATCCAAAATCGTTGGGAATGTGGTCAGAACGCCAACAAAATCCTCAATGAATATGTTAGTCAACTATAGGGTCAGTACTTGTTTAAATGGCAAATAGGCACACATTTATTTTAATATTTTTCTTAGTTCAATGATCAGAAAATCGAATCTATTGAACTAGACGGAGAGTTTGCGGATCGCAGTCAAAACATTCGAACAGAATACGCAGGCAGATTTAAACTCAATTCTACGGCGTATCCCGCTATAAATTTCGCATCGAATTTCAACACGCTTACCAAACTGGGACATACAGAAGCCAACTTGACGATTAATAATGCCCCAGATTTGGTCGATCCGAAATATGCAACACTGTTTCGCGTAATATTTGCCCGATCTAATTCAGAAGAAATGACTGTTATTGAGAGCTATCGAACGAAAGCTTCCTTTGAAGTTCGGCGACCAATTTCTGACATCGATTTTCGAATTTCGTTGAAGTAAGTTTAACGAGTATATTATTTCGTATTATTGCTCACCAAACCCACAAATCCAGTGTGAAAAAGTGTGCGTGTACCAGTTAAACAGTGACCGCCAGTGTTGCCAACTTTTTTCCAGCCGTTGTAGCTAGATTTGAGGAAAAGCATAGCTAAAGATAGCTAAAATGTTCTCATAGTAGCTAAAAAGTGTAGCTAACTTGAACAATAAAAAAACTGAAGGTTCTGGAAAACAGTTTTATTAAGCTAACCTTTATCATTCATATGTAAAAATATTGCATGTATGTACATCGTATATTGAAGCTAATGAATTTAATACTATGAACTATGACTAATACTAAATTCATTCATTCGTTGCTAGCCTCAACTCATACTTGCAATTGAAATATTTCATTATGGTGTCACAAAAACATTTTTTAAGTATATCTACAGTCATGAACTTAAGTCTACGTATCCCTGCAATTTTCATGAAAAATATTGAACTGAACGCCTGATGTCAACAAAAATGATAAGGAATAATGAAAACAATAAACTTAATTCATATCACGTCCAAAATATATATATATATATATATATATATATATATATATATATATATATATATATATATATATATATATATATATATATATATATATATATATATATATATATATATATATATATATATATATATATATATATATATATATATATATATATATATATATATATATATATATATATATATATATATATATATATATATATATATATATATATATATATATTCATTTGGTGCAAATTAACATAAAACAAAAATAATAAAATTTCATACAATAAAAAAGAAGAAAAGTCTACGTACAGTCACGTTTAACATTAGTTGTGTTAAAAGCTAGTTTTTGGTGGGGGCCTCCCTCGCCAGAAATGACAGCGTTCAATCGGCTTGGCATGGAATCAACTAGATTTTTTGTAATTTCTGGTGTAACTTTGTCCCATTCTTCATGAAAAACGGAAATTAGGTCGGATCCATTTGAAACTTTATGGTTTTGAAGTTGGCGCTTCAAATGATCCCATAAATGTTCGATTGGGTTTAAGGCCGGAAATTGGGGTGGGGAATAGAGTTGTTTGGGGTAATTAAAAATCAACCACTCTTTCACAATCTGCGCTGTATGTTTGGGGTCATTGTCTTGTTGGAGGACCCAAGACGGCCCTAGTCCCAATTTTTGCGCAGATTGTTTTAAATTAGCTTTAAGTACAGGGTGTGGTAGATAAGTAATGAGACTCAGTCTAGAAAAACAAATTTATTGATCCAATTTGTACAAAACGTTAATATTCTTCAAAGTACTCGCCTTGGGCGTCGACACAACGTTGCCAGCGCGTTTTCCAAGCTTCATAGGCCCCACTGTAGTCCGTTGACAGCACGTTGGATGTTCAGAATATCGTCGAAACGATGACCCTTCAGTGCCTTCGTGACAGCACGTTGGATGTTCAGAATATCGTCGAAACGATGACCCTTCAGGCATCTTTTGACCTTCGGAAATAGGAAGAAATCAGGAGGACTCAAGTCAGGGCTGTATGGTGGTTGTGGCAGAAATTCAACTCCAATTCGGCTCAAGTAGGAGGTCACGAGGAACGCTGTGTGTGCCGGAGCGTTGTCGTGGTGGAGACGCCAGCGTAGAGCAAGGTCCTGTCGCTTCCGTTTGACGGCTCTCTGCAATCGCTGAAGGACTTCTTTGTAGAATTCGGCATTAACAGTTTTCCCCTGAGGGACAAACTCTTTGTGAATTAACCCCCGCTTGTCGAAAAACTCAATCAGCATTGTCTTGACGCGGGACTTTGACATTCTTGCTTTCTTCGGCCGCGGGGATGCTGGTGTGTGCCACTCCGAGCTCTGGGCTTTCGTCTCCGGGTCGTATTGGAATGTCCACGATTCGTCGCCTGTTACTACGTTGTCTAAAAAGTCTGGATTATTTTCCAATTCATTCAGCATCTCACGGCAAACGTCCACTCGTCGTTGCTTTTGTTCGGCGGTGAGCACTCGGGGAACCAATTTTGCGCAAACTTTCCTCATCATCAAATCTTGCGTAACAATTTGGTGAACCGTAAATTTATTCACGGAGACCTCATCGGCGATCATTTTGAGACTTAAACGACGGTCGGAGTCCAGGAGTTCTTTCACTTTGGCCACCGTTGCATCCACACGACTCGTTGAAGGGCGTCCAGATCGTTCCATGTCTTCAACGGATTCCCTCCCGTTTTTAAATTCATTAAACCACCGGAATAATTGAGCTTATGATAGGGCGTCCTCTTTGAAGGCCTCCGTAATCATAGCAAAAGTTTCCGAAGCAGTTTTGCCCAAGCGAAAGCAAAATTTGATTGCATACCGCTGTTCTATCGAGCGGTCCATCTTCAGCGTTTTCACAAGTGTCACGGGCACACAAACAACGTAATACGCGAAGCTCGACCCTCACTGCGCCAGAGCTCCGACGCGACTGTGAACCGGTTCCATTGTTAGCTCAGATCCCCCACCACGTGACCTGCAGGTGGAGACCGCACTGCGAGCGACTGGGGCGCCGCGCGGCGGCCAGTCTCATTACTTATCTACCACACCCTGTATGTCTAAATATTCAACACGATCCATAATACCATCAATAACAACTAAATTCTCCACCCCCGCCGACGACACGCATCCCCAAACAAGAACACTTCCACGCCCATGCTTTACCGTACCAATTAAATTTTGCTTTTTGAGGCCTTCGTTTGGTTTTCTTTACACTCGTTGCCTACCGTCATGTCCGAAAATATTAAACCTGCTCTCGTCGCTAAACAAGACGCTATTCCAAAAATTTTCCTGCTTGTCTTCATGGAGTTTTGCATATTCGAGTCGTTTACCTTCATTTGTTTTACTAATGAATGGTTTTTTCCGAGGTGTCCTGCTAAAATACCCGTTGCGGTGGAGCACTCTGCGCACAGTTATAGGGTCTTTAACATCCTTGATGCCTTCAGCTAGCAATTTTGACGACATACGAGGATAATTTTGTATTTCTGCGAGTACTCTCTTCACGGTCGGTCAGCTTTCGCGGTCTTCCACTCCTGGGTTTGTTTTCAAATGATTTTGTCCTCTGGTAATTTAAAATTACAGTTTGAACACTTGACCGCGGTTTTTTGACTATTTCACTAATTTCACGATAAGATCGCCCTTCTTTTCTAAGGCTCACAATTAACTTTCTAACGTCATCAGAGATTTCTTTCCTAATCGGAGCCATGATCACTTTAAACAAATTGACAATTACTTGTCAACGCGCCATCAGCTCTTGAATCTAATACAAATATCACCATTCAATGAAAACATGCACAATCAAAATTATTCAAACATATCCCTCTTATTATTGCTTCGATAGAAATAGTTCAAATATTTACTTATATTTAAGCTTAGGTTAAGTGAATACATGTTTTTGCTGTGAATGCTTAGAATTAGGATTATAGAAACTGAGAGAAATGCTCAGATATTAGGGGTACGTAGACTTTTGCTCATGACTGTATATCAAAAGAATCTTGGTCAAGCTGGGGTAAAATATCGAAATTTATAAGCTCATCTTCATGCTCGACATATACTTCTAAAGTACCGGTTTTCGTCAATACTTCTTGAGGGAACTCAAACTCTTTGCATCATTTTTACGATCGTTTCAATCCACATTTGAATGCTAAGATTTTAGGTTCAGTTTATTCCTATATTTGGTTTTTACAATCGAAAGTTGAATAAAAAAAACACGTTCAACTTCCGCATTGGACCAAAGAAGGACTAGTAACTTAAATGCAACCGAACGGAGATCTTTAAACGGGTTGATATTTGCTGCGTCTCTATAATTATAAACCTCCAGCCAAAATTTAATGTTATCAACTTAGAAATATCTAATATCTTACTGCCAGAAAAAAATTTCAAAGTCGAAAGTAAAAAATTTTCAAATATGATTTGGCGCCATATACGTTTCTTTTTAATTCAAATAATCTGACCTCATTTGAATAACGCTGTATCAAAGTGTTTCTTGTTTGTTTTAATGTTTTGTTTTTTCATTCAATGATGAAAATTTTGATATGAAAATACAATTTTTATAATAAAGTGGAATCATTTTGATTGAATGTGGGAGATTATTTAATTCTAATAAGATTCGTTTTTTATTTAGAAGTGTTTCAACTTTTGATTTAAATTTGATTCTATTAAATGAAATTTTTGCTATTGAGTTAAAACTCTCGGTTTTTCTTCGCACTGAACGAAAGAAATAATACTGATCGTGGAAGATTATTAATTTTCTATGTCCAGAAGGACATAGAGCATTGATGTTGAGAAAGATAACTATTTAGTCGAAATGCAACTGCTGTTGTATCAACCCAAAACATTAGCGTTTACCTTAGAATTTAAGGAGATTATTTTTAAGCACTGAGTGCTTTAAATATTAATAAGCCAGTGAAAATTAGTGAAATCAGAGCAAAAATCTAAATTATTTATAATCTATAAAATAGTAGCCAATAGCTAAATGAACAATTTTGTAGCTAAACGGGTTCTTTTTGTAGTAAAATTTAGCTACAATTTAGCTAAATTGGCATTATTGGTGACCGCAAAGCTTATTTCGGCCATCTGAAAAGTTGGCTCGTAAGGAATAGTTTGATAGCTCTTTACAGTTTGCAATTATAACTTTAGTAAATTTAATTTGACCAATACTACTCAAATAAGCATTGAAATCAACAATGTAACAGTCAATTTGCCTTAGTACATTTTCTTGAACTCCTACAGACATGACGAACGCAGTAAAAATGGCCCGAAGCACCATTTACTTCTTGGATTGCGTTACGCCCGTGACAGTGAAGCGACTGTAGCTTTTTCCATCTCTCTACCCAGACTGAATCTCTTCGCTATGGATGCCAGCATGAACATTACCGTTCCTCCTTTCGACTCGTGTACGATCAAGCTAAGGATAATCGAGAAGAATGTAAATGACTACAATGTAAGCGATGACATTTTTCAGTCAACAACGAATCCATTCATCTGACTCTTTATTATTACTCACAGATTGACTTCAACGGAATGTGGTTTTCAGGACATTCAATTACTATTGGCGGATCATACCAAGATAAGAGTACACGCATTAAATCCAACCATCATTTGAAGCTGATGGTTCGAAGTCCGTCATTCAATGATACCGATTTAAATATTTTCTATCGTCGCAACGAAGTGGAAATCCTTTTCGATTCAAAAGCGGAATATAATCAACAACCCTATGCCTTTATCGTGAATTATGTTCGTTCTGGTGATGGACGATATAACTCGCATGTTGAAATTCAATTCAGAGACAAGAATTATTGGCTTTCATCCAAATTACAGGCCACACAACCGAAATTATTACACGTAGAATTGCATTTGGATAAGTAAGTTTGTCACTACAAAATTACAGGTCATGTAAAAACAAATAACACTAACATATCACTTGCCCCCTCTAATTTGCTGACATTTCTTTATTTTCGCTCCCCTTCTTAGATGGCGCGACGTGCACGTTGATCTTCGCGGCTTAACTACTCAGAAACGGAAAGAAGCATCCATAGAGCTTAAATGGGACGCGAACCGTGATCCATCCCAACGACTAGCTCTAATGGCTGAATATAACAATCCTGAATGGCGAAAATATGACGCTTCCGCTATGGTCACATATCCAGATCGCACATTTAGCGCAAGCTTTAATGCATTAACTGCCGGACCAGAATATCGTGGCTATGGCAGAGTCAGCTGGAACACTAACGAAGCAATCGAGCTGAACTTAGACGCTGGTTATGTCCCGGGTATTGCCCGAAACAATTGGGTCCAAGTCGAATTGGAAACTCCTTTCCAGGGCTGGAGGCACAATAAGTTGAACGGAGGCATTTACTATGAAAATAATCTTTTACTCGTGAACGGATCGCTATTGTGGGCCGAGCTGCAGCACATAGGTCTTCATTTTAAAAGCAACTATGAAATTCAGGAGTCTGATTTCAGTTGCGAAGTGAAAATGGATCTGAACAGTACTATTTACGACGTGCCTACACTCCAAGCTCATTTCAAACACAAACACGATCTGAGAAAGTTCAGTACCATTGCCAATATTCGTCACCGTCTTCCAAACGACTCGATTCAAATTTACAGCCTAAAATCCGATTGGCAGGTGAATAAACACGAGGTTACCAAAAACATCAACGGCAGTGTTCAACTGAAAAGCCCGTTTCAAGGCTACAGGACAGTTGCCGTCGCTACTCACTTTGCAATCGGAGATGGAAGAAGCGTCGAGGGCGGCGCAACTATGGACATTGAAACCCGCAAATTCACGTTAGATGTGGAGGGTTACATGAAAAAAGTAACCGACAACAAACTTGAGATCAACATTACTACACCGATCGAAAAGTTCAGAAATGTTCAGGGTCGTTTCGGAATCAATGACAAAATAAGACATGCTGTGGCTGAAGTCCGTGCACCGGCAGGAGCTTTAGGAGCGGAGATTTTACTTGCCGTTACCACCTTCACCGACTTCGACATCAAACTCAGCCTAGCAACACCCTTCGATAACCTAACCCTTCTCAGTCTTATAGCGAAGTCCAAACCGGAAATAATTGACATGCGTGGTGGTCTGAACAATGTAACTCTTGGATTCACTGGCGTTTGGAGGAAGACCAATCTGTCCGATTTCGAATATTCTTATCAAGTTTTTACGCCACTCAAAGGATTTGAGGAGAATGGAGTTATTGTGAAATTTGTCAAACTACGCGACTTTAGCCTTGAACTGTACGGCAGACTATCATTCTACAAACTCGGCATTGCTCTCACTGGCCGCCGGAAATCACCATTGATTGCTGCTCTAAGTACCAAGGGAATAGAAATGGAATTCGAACAGGACGAAGAATCTGAAGACGAAAACCAAGAAGAATATGAAGATGATTATGAACCGAACTATGACGACCTGCTCAACTATGTATGCACCATGGAACTGGACACGTTGTTATGGCCGACGATTACCGGCTGGCTCGACATATCTGAGAGCGATGAATACTATCTGCTTTTAGGTAAACTCAAGCTGCCAACGGGTGAAGTCAAAATGAACGACCGCCTCTTCTATCCTGACTTACTAACGATCAAGAACAAATTGAAAATTGAAACACCATTCAGATTTGCACCTGAAATTGAATCAATCTTCAAATACAATGTCGAGCCACACAGGAAGTTCATGACTGCCTTGGATCTTTCGATCCTTCATGCTGGCCAATGGAAAACCGCTGGCTATTTTGTGAACTACACCGTCACAACAGACGAAACTGAGGCAAAAACACACGATTTTACGTTCAAAGTAAAAACTCCATTGGAATCCCTGGAGAAACTCGATCTTAGCGGTTTTCTCGAGCTAGAAGATAGCGTGTATCGAGGAAACTTTACAGCTGCAACTATGGAAACAATTTTATCATTTGGCGGCTCATTAGAAGTAATACAGTACTAAGTACATCGATTGAACAAGGTTTTGAAAATTCTTTTTCTCTTACAATTTTCAGTCAGAAGAAAGCTATCTCGATACATATCTGGGAATGTTCTTGAAAGCACCGAGTGTGCCTCACTACGAGTGTCGAATATACTTCAAGAAAGACTTCTCAGAAGTCGAGAACAGTGTCACGCTCGGTTTTAAGGCACAGTACAATGAAGAACTGAACAAGGTAAACAAGCATTGACGATTGTTTTTACATCCTAGTATTCACTGTACTTAGGGTAAGCAAAAATTCATATTTTCTCTGAAACGTGCCATTCGATTAAGCTGAAACTTTCAGGATACATTGGTTTATATGTAGAATACGTCCAAATGTTAATTATATTTAACCCTTTGGTGCCGGCGGCCATTTAAGTGATATTTTTAATATATCTATTACTCCGCCCACAAATAGTTTTTGCAGAAATTAAGCTAGCGAAATGAATTCTGAATGTGTTGTAAATGTGAATCGGATAATGTTTTGGAATTGTTTAACCCCATGTGTGCCCTAGGTGCCTAAAAAGAGATCAGGAAATTTGAAAATTTTTGAATTGCGATAACTTTTGACAGAGCTATCCAATTTTTATGAAAATTTCAGGACAGATTGGTACTATTAAGTTGTAAATTTGTGTTGCTTTTGATGAGCGTGTTGGCAGGGCAGGCGCCGAAAGTGAAAACCTTCAAGTCATCGACTCTCCTGAAAAATTATTGCTTTTTGGAGATAAAAAAGCAACTCATATATATACCTTATGCTTTGTCTACATAGTCAAAGTAAAACATTTGAAATTTTACAACGGGCACGACTGGTAACCGTTCTCCAATTTACCTATATTTTTAGCATCAAAAACTTCTGTTCACGGAAACTCACGACCCAATGATCAGATACAGTTGAAAATTACAGAACGTATTGGTCTTAAGTAGGACCAGGTCTGATAGAAGCAATTTTGAAATTTAGGCAATTCTGTGCCAGTGGTGCCATCTTGAAAAATTACTAAGAAAAATAACTGCTTTTGGCTCTGTAAATTCTGATTCAGTCACCATATTTAGACAAAATTCACACAGTAGCTGAATCCTACTCTGAACCAAATTTGGTAGAAATTTGGTTTTTTAAATTTTGAAAATTCGCTCAGGAAAATAAATTTCTTTGCCCTATAGCTTCAACTGCAGTTTTGGAATCATAACGAAATTCCTACGGTAAAGTGAACTTAGGCTGCTTTCAAATTATACGGTTCCAACCGTACGGCAAAAAAACCGTACGGTCATATTTAGCTTGTGACAAAAAAAAACCGTACATAAACCGTATAGTGTGAACGTGTTGCTCATTCGGATTTATGCCGTACGGTGTTTTGCCGTACGGTGAAACCGTATAGTGTGAAAGCAGCCTTATTGTAGACAATAATCAGCGGAAATCTAGTTGGAAAAAGTGATAGGGTCGCCAGCTATGTTTGTTTTTGTATTTTTTGTTGTTTTGTTTTTGTTTGTTCTTCTGGATTATTTTAGTAAGCGATTTTATCATAAAATTTTCAAACCATAGTGATCCCTTTGTGAAAATAGCTCATAATATTTGTAGTATAATATTACGAGCTAGAAAATTTGAAAAATTTTACTAAATTTCTTTGTATCCCTATAACTTCCAATGCAGTCATCGAATCAATACGAAATTCGCAGAGCAGGTTGGCTTTAACGTGGGGTAAATGTGGGGTAAAGGGTGTCCAGCACGAGCCGTTTTTGTTATTTTTGTTCCAATAAATTCTTACATAAACATTTGCAATGAAAATAAGTAAACAATGATAGCATTTACAGCAGACATTTAGTCCGCGGACTATACACCAAATTTCACCTAAATTATTTAGTTCACCTGCTGTAAACACTCAGTACCCGACCCAAGCAATAGGTCAGTATACGATTTCAAGCAACCTGACCTAAAATAGGTCGTGAACTATATCGCTGTAAACACACCCGACCTAAGCCTTGATTTTTGCGCGACTATTAATAATATATGTACGTCGAATTTAAGCTCGCACCCTCTCGTTTGACTCAAAATCATTTAAATAATCACGTTTGAGATACAGTGTATGCACTCAAATTGAACTAAATGACAGCCGTCACGTACAAACCAGGACTAAATTCGACCTGACCAAATTTTAGATCAGGTCGATGTAAACACCTTAGAACTAAATTCACTTAGTCCGCGCTATAGGTCAGGTCACATTTGGTCCAACCGCTGTAAACCCTACCAATGTTTCAATTTTCTAAGGTCTGGGCATTTTTTGGAAGGTAGCCCCAAACACCTTTCTATCGCTGTAACTTTCGATGAAGTCATCGAAATTAAATTGGCTTAGGGTCTCTTATTACTTAGGGTCTCTTATTACTTAGGGTGTCCTTAAGTAGCTAGTGGTAGAATACACACTCAAAATCTGCAAAAATCCTCTACTGTTCTTAGAACATTAGTGTTTCTAGCGATTCTGATGCGGTATGGTATTTTTTTCTAGTTTGAAACGCTTGCAACATGGCATGTCGACGAATCGAATTACATCAACGCTAAAGGGCAAATAGAAACCAACATTATCCCCCTTAAATTGGTCCAGTCTTCAATATTGATCACGAAAAATCCACATCTGATGGCATCTTTAATCATATCTGTCCTCGATACGACCAATAAAAAGACCGAATTACGAGCGTCCGCTACACGCCGCAAGGAATATGTCAGCATAGAAATTTCCACACCTTTATCAGACTACAGGAACATTACCCTGAGCGGCACCATGACGGAGCAGACTACGAGAGGCCAGTATAAGTTACGAGGAAACTTTTATAAGAACACGGCAGGCTATAATGTTGACGGCTTGGTTATGTTCATGTCAGACGTTCCGGTCTACGTAAATTTGAAGCTGAAATCAAAAACGAATGGTCCAGATGGATCCATAGAATTCACTTTACGGCCGAGTGACGGAAACTATGGGAAAACTTTTCAACTGAAAACTCTGGAAGGAAACCATCTGCATCAGATTGGTGGTGGATATTCGATAAGAAGTCAGTGGAATTGGGATTTCATGATGATGCTCCAGTCTACTGACCCGAAAGTCCCGAAAATATCTTTCAACACAACTTTCATGCCGCATCAGAGCGGCCAAATATCCGGGTCCATCGAACTAAAAACTCCTTGGAAACATTTAGGTGTCGAACATGTCCAATTAGGAGCGACTCTCAATCCGCATGACATCGGCGAGCTCCGGGGCAACTACAAGCTTGCCGATTACCATGGAAATGCATCTATAGTCTGGTCCTGGATTTTTCTTGAAGATATGCAATTGAACCTCCAAAGTATATCAGAACGAATTGAAAACGCAACAGAGCCACGTATCTTTCAAGCCCAATTGAAATATCTAAACCCGAACAAGAGCTTTCAGAGGCTAGCCGTTGGCGGAAAGGTGAATGTACACTCTCTGTGGATAATTGATTTGAACGGAACGGTTATGTATTTATCCATTCGAGATATAGCTGTAACACTAGTAACACAGCTGCCCACACCAGTCGGAGACGTGCATAGATTGCTGGCCAAATACCGAGGCAATCTAATGACCAATGAGCCCTTGGACGTGATCATTGAAGGAAAGTATGAGTCCGATGAAGGAGGCAATAAATTTGCGGCTAAAGGAAATTATCGACATACTAGCGATTTACAAGGACTGGCTTTCGTTGAATGGGGTCGACATAATGATACAAACAAGGTTGAGGGAAGCATACATATGCTGCGGAAAGGCGAAAGACGCAAAGAATTTTCTGGCAGAATTTTGACGCCTCTGTACAAAACCGGAGATACTGTTTTTATTAGTGGTAGTTTAGACCAGAAGGATATCTATCATGTTTTCTCGTGAGTATCAAAATAAGTGATACAAGCTGTAGCGGTTGCAAAAAAAATAATACTAGAGTGCTATTTCTCTATCGAATAATTTTCAGGTGTACAGGCAAATATCCAGCAAGTCGAAGAGTTCTGGACGCCGATATAAGCTTCTCGAGCATTTCAAATATGTTTGGACACATGAACACCACAATACCATTTTTCAACGTAACTTGGCTTCGAGGCGATTTCAATTTTTCGAATGTTGGGTTTGTATTTATAGTTGTCTCTCAGTTTTGAAGTATTCAATATTTTGCTTTCACAGCGGTGATTCATTGCAATATATGAAAGGTTCTTGGCCCAGTAACTTCGCATTGTACCAGCATAGAAGCACTTTCGAATCAAAGGGGTTGGACCGGGATGTACAAGGGGGTATCAATATAGATGTCCCGTTAGAGTCAAGGCACACCGCAAATATTGAGTATGGATTGAAAGAAAGGCAAGCTGCAACGACGGGTCATGCAAACATGGTGTACAATCGAATGAAAGTGGTGACCTCTAAATATACTTGCAAGACGGAACAACGTGTTGGGTTCGAGAAAAGTGTCGTTGACATTTCGGTGGACAATAAATTGAAGCCTTTGGGAATTCACTATGCACATTCGCGGCAATATACAAAGAGTGACGCCCCTGAATATGTAAGTGTTGAATAATCTATGAACAATCTCTGAGCATATTGTTTCGCTAAACATTCAGCTAGAAAGCTGGTTTATTCTGAATTTTTTTATTTGTAAATTCAGCTCCCGTTTTTAGTTTACACTATTTGACTGTCTTTCGTTTTTAGGACATGAAGCACATTCAATTATTTGATCTCAATAAGCCAGCAAACATGAACGTTACAGGCGAGCTCCATATACGTTCAACCTACACTGGTCAAGAGTATAAAATCGTAGCTATTCATCCGAACCGCACGGTAACACTGACTTCTGAATATGACAACCAGGATACTGTTAGTAGACAACGCGCCAAAATCAAATTGGCGCCAAATGTTTGGATTGGATACCGGATTCGAACTGTCAATAAAACAAATGTAATCACATTATTGAAAATAATATGAAATATTGCGAATTTGAAAATATTTACAATTCCAGGCCGATAACGAATCACATGCATTTGTCGCCGAGCTATCGTACCCAAGACGAAATCTTACTGCCGAAGGATCTTATCTGGTCACCGATAAGCTTTTCGATTCGGATATTGCATTCAAATGGGGAAATGCATCGGACGAAGAATCGGGGGAGAAGGCCAAAGTAATGAACCTTGGTCTGAAATGGGCAAGTCATCCTGTCGCTGGAAGTAATCGTGAAAATCAAACTACTTTGTTAACGCTAAGTCATCCATCATTCAAAAAGGTAATAATTTTTTTGCAAAAAAAGAAAAGTTAAATGTAATAATTGATTCCTCATTGTTCCCGCACTCTGGATCAATACGGTCCACCCGAATGCTTCAGACATAGTTGAAGAATTAATTGTTCATCATATATGACTAATATTTAAAACAATTAAAGCGAACATAATAGATATTAGTTAGCTTTTATTACTTTTCTTTTTTCATAGAATGCAACATTGGAAGCCTTTCTCTATAGAGATCGCGTTCATTTACTTAATAGTAAAATGATCCTAACATATTCGGAGGATCCCGATCACACTGTAACGCTAAATGTTGATGCGAAGGATCTAACTCAAACCACAGGCAATCGAAACTATTCGATTGATATTCACGGGAAGCATAAAGCATCCCATTTTGAGCTGGATGTACAAGGAACTCTGGGAGCGAAACAGGCATTATACAAAACAGAATCGTATGCTCATTATCAAAGAGGCTACTTATCTAAACAAGATGGACTTTTTATTGCCATGTTGGATTTGAAGGAAAAAATTGTACATTATCATGTGAGTAGCTTATTTTTATCTCTGTTTGATTACAAGCAGGGTTCTCACTTTTGATAGATTTGTATAATTTTGATACATTTTTATTTGAAATTTATATATTTGATACAATGATACAGCAACTCACTGAATTATGACAAAATGATACATTTTGTTATTCAGCAAATAAATTCAATTTTTTAATATTGCTGGCATGAGCCTACCAAATCTCCTCTCTCTCTAGCAGTAATAACTGCCAACTTCAATCTACTTTACACTCTGATCTACCGAAGATATTTATTATGTGATGACTATGAAGTTTGAAGTTGTCAAGCTATTTACAAAATAACGGGAAAATGAATGTTGAAGCGCCTTGGGATTAACCGAGTTTAGTTGAAAACAATTTAGGTGAATCAATGTCAGCTGCCACCTTTCTTCATGTTGACTTTAATAGTTAAAACGAGGTTTTTCTGTATCAAACTTAGATGGCAAAGTAAAAAGAACTGATTAGAGTTGCAAAGAGATTAGAGGAATTTGGGGAAGCAAGAACCCAAACAATGCTTGGGTCCACTATATAACATACTTGCCCAAAACATATTCTTTTATTCATCATATTCATCAAATCATCAGTATTCCGATAGCTATATGGTTCCTTTTTAAGTCGAAGAATTATTTTTTTTGTGTGAAATTTTAAACAGTGACTTTCCTTAAAAATTATCTACGCTCCGCATTAATTTCGTAAAAATTTTGAGTGCATTCGTAAAGAACCCACATTTTATTTTGTGTGGCCTCAATATTAATGACAATATACAGATGAAAACAATGAGCGCAAGTAATTTGTATTTTTTTAGGCTCCATATTATTCAATAAATATAGTATGTAGCTCTAAACCAAGTTTTTTTTTTTTATATTATTATTTATAGTTTCAGTACCTTGATCCAAATACACTTTTGGGAACTTTTTGATACATTTTTACCAATTTTGATACACTTTTTGATAAAACGGAAAATTTGAGAGTGGGAACCATGAAAGCCATGAAACAATAGTCGCTTTTTTTGCGCCTCTATCGAGAACTGGTTAAGATAGCAGCATTGAAACAACAATCCTATCCCAGTTGTTATTTCCTAAAAAAAATCGTGATTTCATAAATAAGTGTTGTGTGCAGCGACAAACAAAAGTCTACGTACACCATATAAAACAGCGGAAAGTTGTTAAGTATAGCATAAATTAAAAATTGTAATATTGTAAAATACGAGAGTGGATTCAAAAGTAGTGATAATCGGCTATTTTCAGCTCGCACAAAATTCAAACAAAATTTTTTTACTACTTCATATTCCCACTAAGTCAGTATAAAAAAAAACATATGAATAGGCCACGATTCCACGGAGGTCATCATTTGAATACGAACTGTCGAAGGGAGAACATCAAAATGGAGAAAAACGAAATTAGAGTGGTCATTTAATACCTGTGTTTGAAGAAAAAAAATCTACCAAACACATAGACTGCGACTTGGTGGAAACACAAGTGGACTCTGCTGCTCCATATTCCACCGTTACATGCTGGTCCAAGGAGTTTAAGCGGGGAATAACATCCACTCAAGATGAATACCGCGATATACGTCTATCCGCGTCCCTCACTGAAGACAACGTGAAAAAAGTCGAAGATGTCGAGTTGGCAGATCAAAGAATGATCAAGGAACACATTCGGGGCAAGAAATTCGAAGATGATAGCGAAGTGATGGCCGCTGAGAGTAAACACAAAAAATTTCTAATGGTATGCTGGGTTTTGAAAAAAGATGGACAAATATATAAGCTTTTTAGGAAACCATGATGAAAAATAAATATTTTTCATAAGTCTAATCACTTTGGATAATATGTGTTATCATTACTTTTGGATCAACCCTCGCAAACACAAGCTTTTTGTTGCGAATCCTGAAAGCAGCCGAGCCGCCGTCAGTTCAACATAAATTAAAGGCGTGTTTTTTTTTTGCTCCGATACAGAACAGAATAGAACTATATCGCAAAAACAACGATCTAGCACAAAACAGCAGAGCATTCGCTAAGACTGACACAGGTTGCTGTATTCGCTGTGGTACCACAAAACAGCTGAAAATAAAAGGAAAAAATAACGATTATACACTACCACAATCGGTAGAAAATAGAAAAAGAACTAACAGAAAATTACCTGTTTTAACTTTCTACACGTTATGAAGGCTTTTTCTAATTTCCTAACTACCAAAACATTCAACATAACCTTGAAAAAATCAAAGCCACCTCACAGAAAAAAAGACAACTTCTCATGAGCTTTTCTTTTTTCAATCAGCACATTATATAGTTCAGCACTTGAACTACCAATGAGGAATAGAGTTTCTGTACTAGTGAGTTCACTGGTACAGGAGTGTTGTTGTTTCCAATGCGTATACTCTGTTCTCTGCTGGATAGAGGAGCAAAAAAACACGCCTTAAGTTTGATAGCTCACCCCATTTGTGCTCTGCATACCTGCTCTCAGTCAGATCGTGGGCATTTCGGGCAGATGAGTTATCGCGGACGGAACAATAACATGGCACTTAAACACATTATAAAATACCGAAATTACTCTGAATACTTTTTTAATTTCAAAATAGTCAAAGAGAAGAAAAACAACAGTATAAGATAACAATAGTAAAGAATGAGATTGAATAAAAAAAAAAACTAAAAGAAAACCCAACCAATAAAAACTAACGAAATGTTGGGTGGGTACGTCTACGACCCAATCCCGACCGGGATTAGTTAACACTGTTCATACAATATATAATATCAATAACATAACATTAATAATATAATAAAATAATTTAGTAAATATACGTGCATAAAATAAATAATTCAAACAAACCATATGTGAATAAGATAAATAATTCAATTCAATCAATAATGTTTAAGCCTCAAAAGGAACCAGAAATAAACTGGAAAGAAGGAAATGGAAATATATATTCTCTTCTTATAAATAGCGTACCCACACCATGAATTTAAAATGGTGTTTCATTAATTCAAGTTAATTTTTGAAATAAAACAATGAAGCTTAATTTTGCATTCAATTTGAGATAGTTAAGTTTACAGTTATTATTTTTCTTTTGATATATATATTTTTTCTCTGCCATCGACTCGTTGTCTAATCCAACTTAAGTCCAGCTCCGACCCTTTCTTGAGATATTTCAAATTGTACTTAAGTTCTCAGCCTTGACTGGCCCACCATGAACAATCTCTTAATGGTAGAATCTACAATTTCGCATCGGACAAGAACGGTAACCCTCCTCCAATTTACCTATATTTTAAGCATCGAAAACTTCCCTTCACGAAAACTCACGACCCAATTATCAAATACATCTGGAATTTACAGAATGTATTAGTATTAAGTAGGACCAGGTCTGATAAAAGCGATGTGGAAATGTGGGCAACTCTGTGCCAGTGGTGCCATCTTGAAAAATTATCTGATTCAATTACCAGATTTTTATGAAATTGACACAGTAGCTGAACCTTACTCTAAGCCGTACTTAGTAGAAATTTGGTTGAAAAATTCGGTTAGTGCTGCCAGCTATGACAATTCTGGTGTCCTGGGTTTTGGAAATTCGCTCAGGAAAATAAAGTTTTTTGTCGTATAACTTCCAGTGCAGTCATGAAATCAAAACGAATTTCATATGATATATGGAACTTATTATAGGCAATACTCACAAGGAATCTGGTCAAAAAACCATTATAGGGTTGCCAGCTATTGTTGGATTTGTATTTATTTGCAATATCTTTATCAAGCGATTTTATCGTAAAATTTTCAAACGTTTTGATACTAGCAAAGGGCATTTTTTGCTATTTTCGTATCAATAAATGTTTACATCAAGTATTCATATCGCAAACATTTACAATGAAAATAAGTTAACAATGTATAAATTTTCTAAGTTCTAGAATTTTTTTGGTTCCAAGTATCTTTCGTTTTTTTGACCCTAAACATCTTTCTATCCCTCTAACTTTCGACGAAACCATCTAATCAAATCGAGATCGATAGAGTTATTTGATTTTGACGTGAGGCAATTGCGGGAGACTTTTAGTTGCAGTGCTGGTAAAGTGTTGCAAGCACTAAGCAATTTCTTTGTTTATGTTGTGTTATGCTGCTTTCAAAGTTTTTCAGTGTTTGGATTTCCTAAATCTTGAAATTCCTGAAATCCTTTGCACCCTACGAGTTTAAATGCATTGTTAAGACCAAATTGGATTTGCACTCGAAACAGGTTGGAGCACATGTGGTAGAATATGCACTCAAAATCTAATCGATTCTTCAACTGTTCATCGAACGTTAGTATTTCTAGCGGTTCAGGTGCGCTAGAATTTTTTTTATATAAATTCATATTTGTGTATAAGCCTAGCCATAACGCCTACTTAACATCTCTCCACATGCGCTGTTTTTTCAATTCATTCATATTTTAAATCAATAATCTATATATACAAATCAAACAAATTGATCAAAAACACTATTTATGTAAAAAAAAAAAAAAAAAAAAAAAAACCAATCCCTAAAATTCATTCATCCACTCTCTGTATAGCGTATGACACCATACAAGACTGTGCGTCTATGGTCGAAACCGTTTGGGTCGTATCCAATCTATGGTCTCAACATGAGTCTATGGGATTCACCTGATCTGAACTCCACTGGATACGTCTTTATTGATTTAGATCAGAAACATACTCGCATGGAACTCAATTTAACGTCGGATGCCTCACATAATGTTCAAATGGTTGGATTCGTGCCCGATGCCAGAAGTGCATATTTTGATTTATGGCGTAACTACGACGAGATTCGAATTATCGATATCGCATATTATTTACGTATGAATCATTCACGACTTATTACCAGTCAACTGTCGTGGAGACCGAAATTGAAATCGGACATAAAAGTAAGATCAAGATTTATAGTTTCGTGTTACCAGTCTGCATACATTTTACTATGAGAATTCTCAATTTTAGAACAAATTCAAGGAAGTTGCCACGTCGTTCTATGATTCAATATCGGACGGAATTGACTTCTGGATCAAAACGCTTTACGTAGAGACTGTCGATACAGTAAACGATATTTGGACAAATGCCAAGCCGCATACGCAAGAATTTCTGGACGATTTAAGGTAAAATTGTTATTTTACTAAGAAACTCTTTCACTATTATTTCCCTATAAATCCAGTGGGCTTATCGTCTTGGAAGAGGACCTAGAAGAACTCAGAAAATTTGTGAACCGATCATACGAATCTAACGACTTTTACATTAAAACCGTAGTCAATTACACTCTTACGGTCGTCGATGAGCTGGCCATCCGTGACCACATTGCATCACTGCCGAAAATTCTGACTGAGCTCTGGCACATTATGGGCGACTCTGGAAAAGCCTTGAGAAAGAATATTGTCTGGCTCATTGAAACAATCAAATTGTCTTACCAGAGAGCATTGGAAATGATCAGCAAATTTCTCCACGGCGAAGCACTTGAGTACTTGTCTAACTTTATGGAAAAAGCTGTAGGGAAATACGATCGATTCATTAAGGACTTACATTTGTCAATTGTCAGATATGTCGAGAATCTGTGGAATAAGTTTGCTGTAACCTTAGAGAACTATTGGAAAGCAACACTTAGAAAGTTAGAGCCGCATATTATCAAGCTGTTGCATTACTTGGAGAGTGCTCTTTGGAATATTAGCAAAGAAATTTTTGGTAATGTTTATTTTTGAACTATCTTCAAACATTAGCCACTTAATCGAATCATTATTATAGATTTCATTTACAAACGCACAGAAGAACTCGCAGAATCACCATACTTTAATCAAGTTTCCAGTTTCACTCACGATCTAGATCTTCTATACAAAGACCTTAGCGCCAACGATGCCATCACGAACTTTAAAAAATATTCAGCCATCGCGTGGAACTTCGTCAAGGAAAAATATTTCAAGTTGGTACCGTTCGCGAAAGAGTTAGATGATGTCGTCAATGAGCTATGGGAAGAACTTAAAACTTTGGAAAGACTCGAGTCGATCCAGTTCTTTACGCAGCGAATCAACGAAGTCAAACTTCGAGCTGAATGGCTTGCTGAAGAATTTGAGCTGAACAAGAGGCTACACCTGTTGTGGCGATTAGTCCGCAACAAGATAACCAGCTACACTCAAACAGCTCTGCAAGCGGACGATCGTTATCGCGAAGCCAAAACGAAATTCATCTTTGATCCGGATGTAGGTATTATGGAGCTCGAGCAAAAACTGCCAATGTCGTGGCATGCATTCAACGAAACGCCTAAATTCGAAGAGATTCCTGAGTACAAAACAATGAATGATATTCAAACATTTTTCTCCGGGACCAATTTCTCACTTATTAGCTACCTGTATAGTTTGAGGCCTCACATAGACCCTAGCATGTGGCTGGCACCAACCAGATCACAATCGTTGCTAATCGGGTCACGACACTATATGACTTTTGATAATCGCTTTGTCGCCTTGAATTCGAAATATGAGATGCTAGGTAGTAAGAGCAAGCTTGACCAATGCTCTTACTTGCTGACACACGACTTCTTCCAGAGGAACTTCAGTCTTCTGCTTGAACCCTCGGTGAGCTATCACACAAATTCTATAATCCTTCAACAAATTTTTAACCGTCTTCCGTTACATTACAGATTATTCGACAGCACAATAGCCTTATTTCATCGAAAAAACTAGTACTAGCCACAGATAAAGATGTTATTGAAATTGACGTCTCTGGAGATACATTGACTTTCAACAAGAAAATTGTCACTACGCTGCCAATAGAAATTGGCTCAGTCCTTATATCGCGTGAAGCAAATGTTTTGACAATAGAATCGGATCAGGACTACATTTTGAGCTGCAATATGCAATTCGATTTGTGTTGGTTCGAGTTGAGTGGCTTCTATTTCGGACAAACTGCAGGTCTCTTGGGTACCTCAAACAACGAACCGTTTGATGACTACACAATGGCCAGCGGAGGGATAACCAAAGAGGAAAATAGTTTTGTGCAGTCCTGGAGCTTTAAAGGCTGCGGGCAGAGTCTCCAAGCAAAACCGCAAAATCACTCAACGGAGTTGATCGACCTGTGTTCTGAATTTTTCAAATCTCAGTACTTTGCCAACTGTTTCAATAGCCTGGATCCCAAACCATTTTATGACATGTGCTTGGATATGGGATACAACTCAGTTTCTACTGTTCTGAAGGATAGTCATCCGGCGCAAAAGGGCGCATGTACAGCTGCTCTTGGATACATTGAGGCTTGTTCGGCTTTGGCGATACCCCTGCGAATACCGGACAAATGCGTCCAGTAAGTAAACATTGTTTCTTTTACCTTATTAGTACTACATCGATCGAAATTACTTTATATTTTCTAGTTGCGACTTAAGCAATGGCTCATATGTGCCTGAAGGAGCATTTGTCGAGCTAAGAAACGCGAGCGTGCCAAATATTGCTGACATTGTTTTCATCGTTGAAGCGAAGAAATGCAACCACAACATCACACACACCAAGAGCATTCTGGCCGTTGTGAATTCGATCCAGAAAGAACTGGCCAACATCAACATGACCAACAATCGGTAAGACGTCAAATTCACTTTATACACATCACGACTCAAATTTTTTTGGTCGACACAGCTACTCAGTGATAGCCTACGGCGGAAGAGCGCCTTTCGATAAACCGCGAAGTGTCGTTCACAACAATAAGGTTTTCACAGACTTCAACTCACTGCGTCCCTACTTCGACCATATTGAAACCAGTGAAGGTACCAGCAACGATACCTTCCACGCCCTCACTACTGCATCCAAATTAATCTTCAGACCTGGAGCATCCAAGATTTTCATCCTTCTGCCGTGTTCAGAGTGTCAAGAGACATATATGCGGGTAGGTTTTTCAAAAATACAATCACCTGAAAGGATTACGGATTTCTAACGTCGGCTTTTTTAGTTCGACTTTTCGTCGTTATTACAGCACATGCTCGAAGAGGGCATTAGCCTCCATATCCTTATGGACAAAGAGTTTACCTTCGACAAATCCCGAATGAGTCGTATCTTTTTTGGAATGGACCGGGAGCTGGCCTATTCAAAGCGTGACTTCAAGGATTTCAAAGGAGACTTTGATTTACACAAACAAGTACGCGTACCCAAAGAAATACTTGGTACATGTACGCCGCTAGCGATGGAAACAAGAGGATCTGTTTTCACAGCCAACAAATTACGCCCAGAAAAACGCAATCCCATCAAAAAGTTCTCCACAGTGTTTGCTAAGCGTCTGGCGAAAACAGCAATGCCAGATCAGTGTCAGCTTTGTGAGTGTACGGGGCATAACACAGGTGTAGCATATATGACATGTACTAGTTGCAGTGTATTTAGTGCGAACGGTATCGATTATGTAAGTTTATGAAGATGAACGAATCTGATATACGTAACTGATGACTTTGATTTTTAGGATTTCGACGAAAACGATAAGGATACGAGCTGGATGTGGGACGATGATGATGATATGGTTGATGACGAATAGACTGGGAGAAAAGTATTTTAGCTTTATATTTATATAAAATTAAATAAAATTTGCGTAGTCCTGAGTTAATATTTGAATAACTTGAAGCAAGTTGGAAAATCGACGAATATTTTAGTGTTCAAAACAAATAGAACCACAAATAAATAGGAATATAACTAAATAGAACTACATATAGATTTATGTTGGAATGTGTTTTGTGTTGATAACTGACTAAATATGGATAGAATCCCGTTAACGCTTAACGTTCCCGTGAATTGGCCTATTTCGTTGAGATGTGATCGATGAACAGTCTACAAAATCTTTCGATTTTTGTTTATTAGATTAAATTGAACGAAAATATGAAATCATATAAATCAAACATCTTCCTCTCATGCTTCAATATTTTACTTCGTTCGCTATGAATCACAAAAAATTTGTTAACATCAATAAACTATTTTAAATATTTCAATAACGACTATTATTTTCTCTCCACATTAATAATCACATCATCCTTCTACCATAGCCTTATCACCTTTCAATCTCAATTCTTTCTTCACAGTTCCTGCACCCGAGCGTGTTTTATGTCGAAGGTTCGAAAGTGTCGCATTGGTTTGGCTTAAAGTTTTCTTAATTTTATGTTGCCGCGACTTTCTCGCACGCAAGCTCATTCCGACTGCGTAGAATGGCGACGAACTAAAGTCATCCGTTATTATTTTCGGTGGCTTCGATTTAGACAATTTGTGAAGACCCGTTTTACTGTCATTAATCGCTGAATATTTCCGTGCAAATGAACTCTGTTTTATTGTATTCGACGATGACCTCATCATTGGTGCGGATACTTTTTTCTTCGCGGTACTCACTAATTCAGTTTCCATTTTCGCTGACTTCGACCTGTGCAAACGCTGTCGAACACTATTGGTTAAGGATGATGAAGCATCTTTGTCTACACACCTTGCGGCAGGACTTTCAGGTGAGTCGACCTCAATCTCCGGCACAAGCAGAATTCCATCAACAGTTCGACTTTCTCGATTCGAATTTTCATCATAAACATCCTCGGCATTACGGCTTACACGAATTCGCGGTCCACAACTAAAATATCGTTTCGTAAAGGGATTCATTTCATCTGGCTTGGCTGTATTTGATTTGTATTCATGCTTCCTACTTAGCAGTGCAGCACTTATCGAGCCCAACGAGTTTTGTGTGCACGGGCGAAGAAGTGTGGCTGTGGAGAATAATCCAATATCTGTTCGAAGGGCTGGTGAGGTTGCGCAGCGTGACAACATCGTGTTATGGATTAGTGACGACATCAGATGATTTTTATTCCAGAACGGCCTTAAGTTGTTGTCCATTAATGTTCTTTTCGTGTTGACAGGCAACAAATTGTCTAAAAGATCTGATATAACTGTAGGTTTCCTCGAAACAGTTCGATCAACATCTAACTCTAAATTAGGACGATAGGTTGGCATCGGGATCAAGGCCGATTGAGCTTGGTTCGGTATTACCGTTCTAGACTGACAAGTCGATGCAAAATACCCTATTGTTCCCGCTGGGCGATCCTTCTTCACAGCATTCATTTTCGGCAGAATTTGTTTTCCTTTCAGGAACAAATTCAGACCCATGTAGGCAGGCACCGGTGGAAGCGATTGTCGATAGATCATTTCGAAACTGCCCGTGTCTGCATTGGTATCCATCCTTCTGTCTATGATGACTGTAAGGAAGCAAACAGTTGCAAAATTCATTTCTCGTATGTATTGATATTTTAACAATGAAATGAAAAATTATATTAAATTACCTTTGATCGTATCTTCTAAGCACTGTGGACACATCCTAGCCGTTACACTTGTTGTTGCTCCCAGATCGGGGCTCGAATTGATTTCGATCAGCCACGGATAGAAATTCTCTGATATCATAAAATCCGCTCCGAATAATTCGAAATTATTTATCCTACGGTCCATACTGTCCTGCGATGCCAGCATTGCCCCGATTATCGCATGGCGCATTCCGGGATAAATTCGTTCTGCCCACATATCATATTGACCGATTTGCCGCAAGTACGCCTGGAACGTATAGCAGTCCCACATGTTCTCGGTTGGCAAGCGCTCGTCGCGTTTTCCATTTCGATATTTCTTTTGGATTGCATGATTTGTAAGGTGCACTGACTCGTGGTAGTTAAGCAAGTTGTATTCTTGCGAACTAAAGCGAAGATAACTCTCCCTGTACATCCAAACAATTAAGGGCTGCACGCTACTGACCAGGAACCATTGTCGAATATCGAACTTGGTGCTGTGGATGATCAGTGGGCGCTCTGAAAGCAGAATGACGACAAAAATACTCGTAAAAAAGGTAACAAATCGTCTAAGGAACGATTTTTGGGAAAGGAATTGACTGTTTAATTTATGCTATTGGTAGACTTCCTTTCAACACTTGAATGCTTTGCAATTAGTGAAACAATACGTTTTGGACTCTTTGAAGCTTTAACATGATGTATATGTACATCGCCAGCACAAATGACAATTAAACAACTGAAAGCTCTGGGTGCGACGCTAAAACACTTTTGCAATGCACAGAAAATTGCCACCTGTGCGTACCACGCATTATTGTACATTTCAAAGAGGAAATAGGAGTACATGGCATATTCTTCGAAAGTTAAAAATTGCATTTATTTATTTATTTATTAATCCCTTGCGCTACAGATACAATTCCAATTACAGCGTCAAAAAAGCAAAAATAAAAGAATGAAACATAAAAATAATTTGAAAACTAAAATTAGGACTAAGGTAAACAGCAATTCAAGGTAACATTTTCAATACATGCTTTAATTGTGAAAAATATTGCGGGAGAGGACCAAGCTTAAAGGCATTATGCGTTCTGAGTAGACGCAGCAAAGGTGAATGGAAATACACTTCCGTACGAGCAAACGGAACAGAGGAAACCTCAGAAGAACGACTAGATTCACGTCTGGTTATCTGGGAACCAAGATCTGACAAAAAAAAACCTTAGAAAAGTTTCAAGAGAAAACACTCATCGAGGAACAATCTTCGAGATTGCAACGAGGACATACGAGGGAGGGAAAGACGAGAGGAGTAGGGACAATAGGGGATATTGAGTTCAAAAAGTAGCGAGCGAGTGAATCTGCGCTGAACAGATTCAATGGCGTCAGATAAATACTCAAAGCGCGAAGACTAGACTAGAATACTGCGTACTAAGGAGACAAATAAATGAATACAGGAGGAAATGTTGGTAAACATATAAGAAGAGCACAAGACAAATCCAGCAATCCTAGAGGCCCTGCACGTCATATTCATGATATGAACATCAAATCTTAACTTTGAGTCAAACACTACACCCAGGTCTCTAAAATGCTGGACAACTGACAGGAAAATACCAGACAAAGAATAAGAGAACACATTTGGAGTATTCAATACATACAATTCAGTCAATACTGAATACAAATTCTAAATAGACTGCTTGGATTATTTCCCTAAATGATTATATTGGCTACTCTAATGATAATATTGGCTACTTTTGCTTCAGAGAATCAGGCCATGGAGGAGTCACAGCGATATTCGTCAAAACCAATATCCGTTCAAGGCAACGTATCTGATACCTTTAATACCAACATAGTTGAACTTGAGCTAAATTTTGAAAAAATAAAAGTCGGTACATTTTACAAAGCCCCTTTTGAAGATGACTATGAATTTATAAGTCCTATTGAAAAGCTTAATACACTGGCCGACACTAACATTAACTTGCTGACTTCATCTAATATCGCGAGAGCCTACTACGATATTTTAACATTCAATAACGGAGCGCTACTAAATTCCAATAAACTTTAATAGACCATGTCGTTTTAAAAAATGCATGTTTAGCTGATTGAACCTTATATGAAGATGATGAATGGCCAGATTTGGATCACAGAATAATTAATGTTTCAATAAGGAGTTATGTTAAAATAAAAAGTTTAAATTTCAAAAATATATGACCAATGATCTACGTGGCAAGATAGTAACAAATTTCGAAGAATATATTGAAATGTTAACACACTGCCAAGACCAGAGCAAAAACAACCAAGCATATAAGTGTACGACAGGAATCGTGGATAACCAGAAAAGTTATAGATGTGCCGAAAAAGAAGTGAAAAGCTGACAAAATATATGTACATAGCAGATCAAAATTAAAAACTACACACTATTAAAAAGGGAGTCGAGTCGACTAATAAGGAAGCTAAGTAGGAATTTTACTCGAAGAAGTTTGAAGCATCGGCTCGAAGTAACTAAAAATACTGGAGAGTTATAAACGAATTAATGCAAGCAAGGAAAAATGGAACTCAGCAAGCAGCATATATTAATCAATTATCTCTCCTCCACTCCTGAATCTGTCGCGGAAGAATTAAAGAATTATTTTGCAACGACTGGGATTAACTTCACCCAACAATTAAATAATGCATTCGAGCAACGTGATAGTACAATACCTGAAACCTATGCCAGCATACGAGGTGTGTTCAGAAAATAACGGGAATTTTTAAATTTCGCGACTTTGTATAATCCGATTGTCAAAAAATTGTTTCATGTTGGTATACATGCCCCTAAAGTACGATACAATTTTCAGCCGTACACATTTTTTACTTTGTCTGTGGCAGCCACTAAAGTTAGACGTGTTTCTATGAGCTCGGCGATTTTTGTTTGTTGAAGAAAATGGATCAAAGAATACGGATCAAATTTTGGGTTAAAAAAATGAAATAAAGTGTATCAAAGTGTGTAAAATGTTAACGAAGACCTATGGTGAGTCTGCTATAAGTAAAACAAGAGTTTACGAGTGGCATAAGCTTTTCCTAGATGGCCGTGAAGACGTTGAATAAACGCCCCAGCACATCAACAACCGATGAAAACGTGAAAAAAGTGAAAGAAATGGTTATGAACGATCGCCGAATCACAATCAGAGAAGTCGCTGATTATGTTGGCATATCGATTAGCTCATGCCATGAAATTTTTTCGAATATTTTGGGTGTGAAACGCGTGGTAGCAAAATTTATTCCAAAATTGTTGAATTTTGAACAAAAACAACGGCGAATGGAAGTTGCTCAGGCGTTACTAAATGAAGTCAACGATGATGCAGAATTACTGAAACGTGTTATAACAGGTGACGAAACATGTGTTTACGGATATGACGTGGAAACTAAGGCTCAATCGTCCCACTGGATGCATTTTTGGTTGAAAACAATACTGACACGATTCCCCAGCCTTCATATTCGCCAGACATGGCTCCGTGCGACTTTTTCCTATTTCCAAAAATAAAGAGAACCTTAAAAGGACGACATTAAAAGCGCATAGTTGAAAAAAGCTGAAACCTATCCCAAATATCGAGTTTGAGAAATGTTTCGAGGATTGGAAGACGCGCTGGCACAAGTACATAATATCTAATGGGGACTATTTTGAAGGCGACAACATTAATGTAAACGAATAACTAAATATTTTTTTCAAAAACCTAATTTCCCGTTATTTTCTGAGCATGCCTCGTCATATAAGACCTACAGTGCCAAGCAAAGTAGTGGGAATTATAGGCAAACTAAAAATCAGAGTTTCTCCAGATGTCGACAATTGAACATCCGAAGACGCCAAAATGCTTAAAAATGAAATAGCACAGCTTCTAATAAAAGTTGTTAAAGGCTGGTTCATTTCCATCCTGCCTTAAGTTGGCACGAATAACGCCAATCTTCAATGGAGGTGACCCGTCGGATCCCTCAAATTATCGACCAATCGTCGTTAATAGTGGAATGAGCAACATATTTGAAAGAATCATTAATTCCCGTATAGGACAGCACGTCAACGAGACATCAAATTCAGCGCCTATTCAGTACGGTTTTCAAGAACACAATAATACAATAGCGGCCACATTAGATGCGGTCCAATTTATTAAGAAATCATTGGATAAAGGTAAATATGCGGCAGCCTTTTTTATCGATCTCAAGAAGGCCTTTGATACTTACTATTAACCACAAAATTCTGCTCCAACGTCAACAAGTTTAATACGATGATAAAAGATAATTTATTGGATAAGCGGATTGTGAAAAAAACAATCACAGTGCATCAGTCGGAAACGTTTCATCAATATAGGCATACCGCAGGGATCAGTTCTTGGATCAGTGTTATTCATCCTGTATGTGAACAACATCTCCAGCTGTCTGGTAAATTGGTCATCTACGCTGATGATACACTTCTTTTATCTTCTGGAAAGGATATTCTGGAAATTAATAGAGATCTAGAGCAATACAAAGTGTGACTTCAGCGTAGCAAACTGGTCATAAATGTCAGCTACATCATATTCTAGCAGAAGAACAAATGCCTTAGAAATGCTTTTATTCAGTTCGACGGAATTCGTTTGGAAAAAGCTGAATCAATGAAATACCTTGGATTGATCTTATATGCGAATATGTCATGGATACACCACATCAAACATAAAGTCGCAGCAATAATTGCAGCTTTAAGAAAATAAGAGTTCTTGGAAATAAGTACTAAATTAATGATTTTTAATGCCTATATACTATCAAGTATCGCATACGGAGCTCTTTTACGGAGTTAGACAACAAAGCAAAACATCGAATTGATGGGAAGACTAATCTGGAAAGCAATTAAAATTATGTTTAGAATGCCGACTCTAACAGTTACTGTGAACACCCGAACAGGATTGTTAAATAACCATCAATTAATTAATTTTGAGAGGGGTAAAGTGGTCTTTAATATCCTGAACAACAATTTGAAATAGCTTAACACCCCCCGCACTGTTTTGGAGATAACTAACCGGGAAACTAGGACTGCAAGAAATCTATCTCTTGCGAGCTTCAAGAACATACTGATTGAAAGATGGAGAGAGTGGAAGGAAAGAGGAAAAAATATTGAAAATGAATCAATAAACCTGAAAATAAAAGCCAGTCGAGTTTCATATCATTGCGGCAATTTGAGCACATTATGAATGACATAAGCATACACCACGTTGTTGCAGAGAAGATATGAGTTTCATTTGATCAATGATTGCGAATGGCCTCGCTTTCAGAATCCATGGAGGTTTTGGCTTGATTGGATTTAGGTGAAACGCACAATCTATGTAGTGGATTTCAAAACAGATACAATAGTAACCTCTGCGGAATATTTGCCTAACCGATATTTTGTCAGCATACAAATATGACAAATATTGAGAAGCTCAATGCGTTATAGCAAATCAGGTGTAGAAAAAAAATCAGTAGGACGAATTCACACATGCACATACGCGGAGCAAAACCCAAGCCTTTTTCTCACGACGCTAAGCTTACACTTACCCAAGTACTTCTGCACAACATATCTCGCTTTCGTCGCAGTCGGTGGATTGACCATATTCAAAATCTTCTTAATATTATTCATAAGCTGTATTCCTCGACCACGACATTTGTTTGCCGGCTTAACAATCCAAATATTCAGACATCCATCCAAGTGGTATTGCGGCCAAAACGATTCGATTCCTTTGAGAATTCGATCTACACTCCGGAATAGATTATCCACACATCGTCTTGGATCTGCCTGAATCAGACCCTGTTCATGCGTCAGAAGAAAGTGATTCGTCAAGAAAGCGTCCCAATCGTGCTCCCAAATTCGAATTTGGTTTTCGTTGTCTATATCACAGTGATTGCATGTATCCACAAATTCATTGCATCGTCTCATCGCGAAGTCAATGGCTGAGAAGGGAATTTTCGCAGCTTGAGCAAACACTCCATCCCATTTCGACAGACGGTATCTCTGTTCTATGCACTTCAGGAAACCAATACACGCCGTCATGCGAAAATTATCTGTGAACTCTGTCAGTTCTTCCGGGCTCCAGACGTTGAAGCATCGCGGAAAAAACATCTCAGATACACCTTCTTCGAAGAACCAATGGAAATCGCGCAGCTGACCGCACAGGCCCTCTTTCGACGTGAATGGAGCTCGATAAAATCTGTTGATTATCATGGACGGGTTCTTCACTTGATCGATCCAATCACATTTTTCTCTTCGTCCCGTCCACAAAAAATCGATGGCTACATGTTCCAAAAACCTTGACATGATATTTCGCTCACATTTGATCAGATACTGTCGCCGAGATTCGCCTGGTTTTCGTTTTGGTAGATTTTGTGCCAAATCTTCGTACGACACTTGTGACATACTCATCTGACCAGATTTTCGATGAACGTCCAGCTTCTCAACCCACCCTCTAGCCGCTAATGCATTGCGGATGGAGAAGAAACATCCTCGGATCGTGAAAATTCGGTGGTTTTTAATAGCATCCTGTGCCTTCTTACGCAATTCATTCAACCGGTCTACAGATATATAATTCCTACGGTCAGAATATGAAATTTGCTTCGAGACCTGCTCCACAGCCTCGAGAGTATTACATGGACAATCACTTCCGACGTTGCTTGCACAATTCGTAGTTGTACTCTGCCTTCGAAGCACTTCAGGAATTTCGATTCCATTCGATTCTTCAGTAGGATCAGACTCAACAAGTTCACAATCGAATTGTGCTGCATCAACCTTTCCAGTAATAGTCGTGGACTTTTCTTTGGTGGGAAGCAATCGTTTGTTGGTGAAGGAAGATCGAGCACTCCTTTCTTCAAGTTTAGTTACTACTGGCTTTGCTACGCCAGATTTGCTGTTGGATCGTCTAGAAAGCATGGCATTATAAGTCGGCTTAGTGGGTGGCGAGATTAAAGATTCTCTATCTGATGAATGAGTTCAACATTGACGGTACAGTTCACTTTATAATTTCAAACCATGAAGCTTTGGCGATTTTTCGAATGTATAAAAAATACTGAATTTAGGTAACATTATATTTTTTCAACAGCACAAATCAAAGGTATGACGTATTACACTCAAATATATTAAACATAAGATCACAGTAAATCACTATAAAGCTAATTATTTTCTAATGAACACATTTTATCACACTCGGTTTCTTGAACTAGTGAACACAAAATTCGTCAACTTGGCCGACCAACCCCTAGCGTATCGTGCAATCAACTACGGAAGACTAGTTAAATTCCAAATTTAGTTCATAAAATACCCAGTTTCCGTAACCTAGTTTAGGCTTCCAAGAATAACACGCAACCTAAAAATATTCAATGGAAAATACACTATCATCGTAACAGTGCTATACCCAACGGGAATTGGTTTAACGCATGCAAGCGGTATGTATGATTAAAAAGCGTGACTAGCAATGAAAGCTGTTGTCTAGAAAGTCCTTGATACTTGTACGATAGTCGCAGAAATGAGGGAAATGCAGCTTGGTATCGGACAAGAACTTGCGAGCAGACAATGTGTATATTCAATGATGGGTAATGTCTGCTTTATAAATCGGTAAGGTGAAACTTTCAGAGCATTTTTAATGGTCAAACTGTTAAGTAAAATGTTTAGAGTACTAGATAGTATAAGTCATGCAGAGGCAAGCTTGGCCACAAGTCTAAGCATCAGCGCGCATTGCCTCTGGATGACGGGTAATGCAAGAATACGCTGATGGGTTTTCCAATAAGCTTTTTTATAAAGCTATAAAGCAGAATGTTAAAAGTTATCTTTTATATAAAGCCATATTCCCTACCAGTCTAGGATATCCCATGTTAAAGACAAACGTATGGCATGAATCTGTAATGCTTCCAAGCTGTCTACGGAATGCTTACCGAATGTATGTTTACGCATTAATTTTCCCGCTGGGTAAAGTACGGGCTCGATTCTTAAATACTAGCAAGCCACCTCATGCAAAAAATCGTTTGTGGTGCCTCTCCGATACTGGTACCACCGAACCAGCGATGATGTTGTTGCTGGCTAGTAATGTGTAAAGTCAGAAAGTCCTGCATATACATTATAAGACAAAAACATTTACACATCGCAATGAAGTTGGATGCAAGAATGATGAATTGGTATTCAGATATATGTCTTTTTTAAATTTCAACATAAGTTTAAATTAATTTAAATAGGTCTGTCTTGCAATATAGCAATAAGTTTCTTTCAGAATGATTTTGCACATTTTGTGGCGAATGTGTTTAGTTTGTCATATTTATCCATTGTCTGCTTAATTTTGTCAAAAAATTCAACTCCTTTTCGTTGCAGCGCAGACTACATTTAATCCCAGGTATTTAGCAAATCATGTTCTAGTTTTCGCGATTAGAATGCCAGAGCTGCTTTCAATGCCATGCGTTCCACATAGTAGTAACACTTTGAAATACTTTAGTACAGGTGGCGGAAGGATATGTGTACGTTACTTCGTTGAGTTTTTCCATAAATTAACTGCTGCATGTCTCTAACAACTTTATGAACAAGAAAACTTTGCGTACATGGTACGATTAATTGATAGAGAACATTCATATTTAGGACAATTAGGTGAGAATTTAGATGTACAGTCTGTCAAGAATGAGTTTACACGTAGGAAAAAAATTCAATTTTTCATCTTTCTAATTATAAAATACTACTTTTTATTTATGTATATGAATGTTTTTTTCTTAATTATAGTTATTTACATTATTTCCAACAGATATATACAAAAAAAGTACAACTTTAATGCAAAACAAGAACGAAAAGACCAACGAAAACAATTATTGCAATTCTTGAAGTGTCAAGAAACTCTTTACACAAATTATTATTGTATTTAATATTTACATATTTACAGGATATTTAATATTATTTGGTATATTTAACATTTGGTATGGCCACCTTTGGCATCCACCACACATCGCAACCGATTTTTCATTGAATGAAACAACTTTTGCAGGTCATACGTGGTTGGTATTTTTTGCCATTCTTCGAGAATCGCAATTTTTAAGGCAGTTCGGTTTTTGGGTTGCCTTTTAGCGACTTGTTGTTTTAAGTAAGCCCATAAATTCTCGATGGGATTTAAGTCCGGACTCTTGGCTGGCGTATCCATCACTTTTCCGCAGTTGTATAAGGGCCACATTCGCACCATGTTCGCCTTATGTTTGGGATCGTTGTCCTGGTAAAGCTTAAAATTTGGTTTGCTGTTATGCATAAACCCGAATTTCTGCGCACTGCTTGCCAAATATGTTTTGAGGATATGCAAATATGGTTGGGCGTCCATGGTTGACTCGATGAATGCCAAGTCTCCTACTCTTCTGCTTGAGAAGCACCCCAAATCATAACGGACAACTTACCAAATTTTACAGCCGGAATGATATTTCGATTTTCCAACGATGTTAAAGGCTTGCGCCACTCTCTAGCCGGTCCATCATTATAGTACAACATCATTTTCGTCTCATCGCAGAATATGACGTCGTCCCAGAAGTCAACGGGTTGAAAAAGGTGCATCATAGCGAAAGAAAAACGCTTTTCGATGTTTAGTACAGAAAACAGTGGTTTCTTTCGTGCAGCTCTTGATGAGAACTTATTTCGTAGGATGGCCTGTCGTACTGTTTCATGGGAAACAGCAGCATCACACTCTTCCTTGAGTTCCCTAGCAAGTGTTCTGGTCGAAATCCAGGGGTTTTTATCAAGCTTCCTTATCATAAGGCGCTCTATACGTTTAGATATTTTTGGTTTTGAGCCACCTCCACACTTTGGCTCCAATCTATTCTCATTTTCAGCACGATTTATAACGTTATAGACTGCCATTCGTGCTACACAAATCATATCCGACAGTTCCTGTGCACTTTTACCTAATTTGTGATTATAGTATATCATCTGAACTAACTCAAAGGATAATCTTTTGCCTGGCATTTTAAAACACAATATCTCACTTATTTATGCGTATTAGCCAAATATTAATCACACACTAATGATCAAATTTATAGAGCTTTACAATACAGACCAAAAATTATGGTAAATTTACCGTATCGTTGCAGTAATGCAAAAAATAAACTTTTGTGTAAAGAGTTTCTTGACACTTCAAGAATTGTAATAATTGTTTTCGTTGTTCTTTTCGTTCTTTTTTTGCATTGAAGTTGTACTTTTTTTGTATATATCGGTTGGAAATAATGCAAATAACGATAATTAAGAAAAAAAAAAATTATTTACATAAACAAAAAGTAGTATTTTATAATTAGAAAGATGAAAAATTGAATTTTTTCCCTATGTGTAAACTCATTCTTGACAGACTGTATATGTATCCTCGAAATGATACAATGTCATCAATTTGAAGGACGGTAGGATTATATATATATATATATATATATATATATATATATATATATATATATATATATATATATATATATATATATATATATATATATATATATATATATATATATATATATATATATATATATATATATATGTATATATATATATATATATATATATATATATATATATATATATATATATATATATATATATATATATATATATATTGGCAAAAGCCATTATTTCATAGTTAATGTGACAGTGCGATTCAAAAATAAGCTACAATAACATGACTTGCATTCGAAAACCTTATGTATATAGAACATGAGTAAAGTTAGCGTGGTAACTTATTATAGCATGATACGATGGTTGAGGCTATAAGGAACACTCGCAGAAGGAAACCAAAAGTCAGTGAAGCTTTATAAAAAAAAAAATCTATTTAAGTACTATTGCAAAGATTTTCAATACTTGAATTATGCTTTTAGCCTGGAAAAGGAGCAATCAGCTAAGTGGGCCTACCTCGAAATTTCTGTTAATATAATTTACGGAGTATTTGAAGGGGATGCTTGTGAAAAATAAATTGGATCTGCCTAATTAGGCGAAAATTGGTAAAATAAATAATAATTATTTCTATGAATGCAATGCGACATTGTTGAGATGAGCATAAAAAATGCTTTTACAAACAACTACGAAATTTGATTTGATTGCTTAAACTGTTGGTTTCCTCACTCTCGGCGGATCAATTATATCTACGATTTATTATCTAATTTGACCTATCGTAGCTAAAAATATGTTCTCACCTTTTTTGGCACCCCCATGTGAACTCAATTTAGAAATAGTAAGAAGGTAGTCTTAAGCTTTATACGAAAATAGTGTATCAAGGCAACTGCAATAATCATGATTTTTTTTTTGTATCCGCGTGAAATAAAAACAATATCCAGAGTATGAAATTGCGATTTCGTACTCTGATCTGTTTGGAGCGTGTCGCCCAATGATGGCAACGATGAATAAAAAACAGTTCGCTACGTGTTTCGCACCTGCAACGAAACCAAGTACTCACTGTGCCACCACCTCCGAAAAGCCTTTGTCATTTGTTGAAGCCTTCGCCATGCCTTCAACTTGCTCTCCGGTACTTGCTCGTCGCTTAACGCTTCTCCTACCAAGAAATGACCCGGGGTCAAAGTCCCTATGTCACTCGAATCATCACTTAACACGCTGATGGGACGACAATTCAGACATGCCTCAATGTCTGTGCACAGCTGCTCATAAGTGAGGTTCTGCTTGCCCATTATGCCCTTGAGATGAAATTTCATCGATTTAACTGCAGCCTCCCACAATCCACCCTGACGAGGGGCCGCAGGAGTGATGAAACACCATTCTATGCCTAGAAGATTTAGTCGCTCTGCACACTCTTTACCCTGTCAAACAGACAACACTACCTTCAGAACTTTACGCTCTCGAAGAAGGTTAGGTTAGGCTGTACTGGCTGGCACATGGCCACACATAGACCTACCGGTCCGTAGTGATACCAGATAAATGGACCTCGAGAAAGGAATTCAGTCCAAGCGGCCATCAAAGGCCTCGGACTTTTTCGCGAACTGAAGGATGTCCTTCAGCTTTTGCTCGGCCACGTGCGAGAGATCCACCAGCCAGGGCTCACCGAAGTATCGCAGTCTGGTTTTCACCAGTGCCGGGCAGTGACACAGGAGATGCTGGATAGTTTCTCACACCCCCGGCTCTTGACACCTTCTACATGTGTCGCTCGTTAGGAATCCCATTTTCATAGCATGTGCTGCTACAAGACAGTGACCAGTAATGATACCAACGAGTCGTTTGCAGTCAATCCGCGCTAACTCGAGGAGGTACTTGGTCGATGCGAGATTGTATGACCCCCACATGATTTTGGTTACTTTGCAGGTCTGGTTGCACCCCATCTGCGCGTCGCTCCCTGCATCATTTTGGAGTCGATTGAGTACTTAATCGCCTGGATAGGAGTAAGGATGTTAACCGCTTCCAAAAGGGGAAGACTAGCCCCATACTTGGCTAACGCATCCGCCTTTTCATTTCCATCAATACCCTTATGACCGGGAACCCAGAAGATTCTGACTCTTCTGCTGTTACCCAGTCTGTTCAGGGCCTGAATGCAATCGAATACACACTTCGATTTGAATGTGTGAGACAGCAGTGCTTTTACCGCCGCTTGATTGTCCGTAAAGATGTTTAGTACTATGCTAGTAGTATCTTTGGCGTATATGAGGTCTGCGGCTTTACGTATCGCAAACACCTCCGCCTGGAAAATACTACTGTGATTCGAAAGCCTGAAAGCTGCTTCTATAGCTGCATCTGCAGAATATACTGCAGCATCCACTCCTGCAGCTGCCTTCGAGCCGTCAGTGTAGATGCTAAGAGCTGCAGGACACATTTGTCGATTCCATTCTTGCCCATCTCCCACAGTCGCTCGATATCCCCGCTCAAAGCACAGAGTGGGAACCAGGTAGTCAGTGCTTCCTGCGTAACCCCGTTCAATACTGCTGTGGTCAAAGGATCCTGGCTCGAAGTGCCCTGATTCCCTAAGCCTGACAGCAGCCTTTGCGGCAGTGAATCTAATAAAGAGATCAAGCGGGGGGAGATGAAGCAGGACGTTCAGAGCAGACGAAAGAGTCGAGGCTAAGGCACCTGTAGTGCAGAGGGCCGCCAACCGCTGAACTCTATTCGCCATGGTAGCAAAGGTGCTTTTATTCACTGCTGGTCACCAGACCAAGCATCCGTAAACAAGGATCGGCCTAGCTATCGCCAAGTAGATCCAGTGCGTTAAAGCAGGGCTTAGAGCCCACGTTTTACCCAGCACTCTCTTGCTGGCATAAATCGCGTTGCTTGCCCGCTTAACTCTTTCCTCTAAATTCGCCTTCCATGAGAGCTTGCTGTCCAGAATAAGGCCCAAGTACTTAGTTTGTAACTTGAGACCTAACCTGGAGCCGCCCAGCATTATATGGTCTAAATACGGGGTTTTATACTTCCTAGTGAAGAGCACAATATCCGTCTTATTGGGGTTAATGCCAAGACCCACGGTATTCAAGAAAGAAGTTCCGGCTATTTTTGGCCCGCATTGAAACATCGCATCTCATTTGCATACTCCGCTTTTTGAGACTGCCTAATCCAAAAATTCAAGGCTTCACTGTATTCGCTTGGAGAAGGAGGAATGAATAACCGTCCTGTGTCTCGTTTCCTTCTTCACTCTGCTCTCTCTCTCTCTTTCGCTCTTGGCTCCGACCCTCTTGATTGTTTTTTTTAAAGTTTCGTATGAAGCGCAGTACATAGGGTGTTATTCGAAGTAACTTAGATAAGTCATTATACCAGCGGATTAGCTCCATTAGCTCTAGGCTTACTGCACAGATCTCGACGTTGCTTTTGGGAAGAAGTTCCTCTCTCGCTCTTTCTTGCCATCCTGGGTCACTAAGTATTGGTTTATTCCAACATGCTCTGTTGGCCAAAAGCTCACTCGGTAATACTCCTCGGCTCAAGATATCTGCTGGATTGTTCACTGTGCTTCCACGCCCACGCAGCAACGTCTGTATTTGTTTTTATCGATGCTAAGTATCGATGCTATATAAGGTTTCAGCTTATTTGGTGGATGCTGAATCCAATGCAGTACTAACGTAGAATCAGTCCACTGGAAACATTCTGTTCCTCTGAACTCACACGCCTCAGGCACTGCAGACAGCAGCCAGCCCAATAGTTCAGCCACGCATTAGACTTTGGATCGATACCGTCTTGACTGAAGCGACTTTATGTTAGACACTAAGAGCTGCACTCGAACATAGATTACCGCTCTATACTCTTTACTGGATGCATTGGCGAAACCATGGATCTGCACCCTCCACTGATATGTCATACCGATCCATCTCGGTATCCGTACCCTTTCTAACAATGAAAGCTCTTCTCGAAATCGCTCCCACGGCATAGCACAGTTTAATGGCACTTGCTCATCCCAACCCATCTTCAACTTCCATAATTCAAAGTTTTGCCCAAACAATTGTTGGGCCCAGTAAGCCCTTAGGGTCAAATAGATGAGCAATTTAGCGATTCATTGACTACCTATGCAGAACAGAATTCTATCCCAGTGATTTCACTGCGATAGGAGCGTTGTTGTTTCCAATGCGCTTGTTCTGTAATATATAGAGGAGCAAAAAACAACGCCTATTGTTAAAAAATCAATGCTGTCAACTGATTTTTTATTTTCTGAGTTAACATTTTCTTCGAGCATATTTCAAAATGCAATTAATCTGATTCTCATTTTCTAGCTTTCAAATCAAAGTCTGACATTTGAAAGGAATTGCCAACCGCCAACCGTATAGAAATGAACGCCGGATCAGTTTTTGTGCTAGCTGACTCAAACTTTTGCTGAAAAAAAATGCAGCTAATATAGTGTCTGAGATTTTATTAATAACAAACACAACCTCCAAATTTCAGTGACTTATATTTAAGTATTCTTAACTTATGTACAATCATCAGATACGTCAAGAATCATTTCAGATGAAATTCTATTTTTTCATTCGAACCAAATATCATCAATACTTCTACTCAGCTGCATCAACTTCCTTCATTTGCAATAAACGTACGAATACACTATTAAATTCCCTCTGTTGCTACTCGGTACTTTGGTATCGACCGGAGGAGTTCAATGCCTCACTCGGCAAATAATTGTAGTAGAATTGGTACATATATTCCCAAATACGTCGAAACATTCGTTGATGGGCATAAAATTCACGCAGTACAAAGCATAAAGTAGTCAACACGCTGCCACTAACAAATTGGCTTATCCGCATTTTACAACTTCTATCTTCTTTGCTGGATTATTGCGGAATCTTAGCAGTGATTTGCATTGAAAGGCGATGTGGTAGCTTATTGAAGACTTCTTCTGAAGATATCGTGAACAATTACCATAGTTCGACAATTTAATGATACCGATTGATGATGGCTTCTTTGTTGGGGCATATGTCATCAGGGCAGTCGATATTTTAGTGACTTTGAAAATGCAGGATATACCGGTAAATTCAATTTTCCGATGAATTAACTTAAATTTATTAATTTACTCTTGTTTAAAAAACCTTAACGAAAATAACCTTGCCGTGAATATAGTTATGAGTAGTATATTTAATGTATATACACATTTCTATCCAATTTTTTCTTCAACTCTAATATCCATACCAAAGTCGCTGCGCATACTAGAGATTCCTGAAATATATGTGTGAACTTTATTAGCTGATCAGGATTTCTTACATTTTATCGATATTTAATTTACATAGCATTCGTGCTTAGCTGAGAAACTGCAAATAGTCATGCACGAAAGCTACTTCGATTCCAAATTGAACTCTACTCACAGCTCTGACTCCGTTTCGAACTTCGAACTGAGCGCAGGTCCGCACAACTCTTTCGAAAACTTTTCTATGCTAATCAAGAGCAATTAATGTACGTGTTTTAAGTCACAGATAAATTTAATGGCCATAAATAACGACATCACACTCGCCTACTCTAGATAGTCCAGATTCTTTTGCGATTTTCGGATTGCTGTTTTGCTTCATTATCATACAAGTTCCATCTAAGTTGGTAGTTGCGGTGGAAAAATTCGAGTTCCACTTGCAATAGTCGTACTTTGGATTGTAACTGGGAACTATTAACTTGATGATTGTCTGTTTGCCGTTTTTCATTCGCGACAGTTGCAGTTATTCTACCCAAACCAAACAAACATTTTATTGGGCTTGAATTAAATTATAAATTTAAAATTTAACTTAATGTGTCTTACATCTAACAGTTTAATGTAATGTTAATGTGTACGTATTATGTATTTGAAATTCTTAACCTAACTTATAATATAGAGGGGAAAGCCCAGTAAAATCCCTCAAAAACCTCATTTTTGGAGCAACACTAGAAGCGAATTAGTAAAGTGGAGTGAAGAAAATTTGGGATAGAGTTGCTATGACAGGAAGGGAAGGTAAGGTTGCAGTTAGTTTCATACGTCTATGGAGTAAGGATTATGTCCAATTTCGTCAGGCCGTCTCGAATATGGCCTATTATATAGCAGCAACTTACCTTGTGGTGTAAGTAGTGTGTGGGAATCATTCAAGGAAAGGATGTGAGTTGTGCTAACATGCTTGTGAGTGAGAGGATCGTGGTATTATGGAAGGCTTAATACATTTTTGACTACACTGTTAGGATGGTCAGGGCATTTGCCAAGGAATTTCAAAGATAGATTTGTAAGGAACAAATCTATTATTGGGATTTTGGTTGTGCTATAAAGGGTGAGATTGCTATGGAATTTGTAGGAGTTGGGCTTGCGGTGAAGATTGAGACAATGTCGCAGTATTTTCCGCTCCGTTGCTCTCAGCCTCTCCATTTGGTGTGAGGAAAGATTAGACCAAACAGGAAAACCATGGGAAATGATAGAACGAATTAGTTGCTTATAGCAAGCAAGCTTAACGGAATTTTTAAGGTGTGTGGAGCAGTGTATGAGGGGTAATATACTGTGGAATGCATGCAGGACTTCAGTGAGGATGTTGTTAGCATGGGGGTTGGCATGGGATATGGTGTTCAGCACTACGCCCAGGTATGTAACGGTGTTATGGGATGTAGGAAAGAAGTCGTCTCGTCGATCGAGGCAGCTAAACGTGGCCTCGAATGATGATGGATTCGGATTTGGACGGGTTGGGAATAAGGTGCCACGAGAGGAAGTACCTATCAAGTGTCGAGGTACATACTCGTAGATATATGTTCCGCGTTTATTTTCAGGCTGAGAGCAGGTGAATAAACAATGAGGTCATCAGCATGCTGTAAGATTTTGAGAGGTGGTGGGGAGCGTGGAATATCGGCTGTGTAGATGGCAAAGAGAATGGGAGAAAGCACACAACTTTGAGGGATACCGATTGTGTTAGCATATGGATTTGATAAGATATTGTTTATTTTTACTATAGAGGATCTATTACAGAGGAAGCTGTAAATACTTGTCCACAAGCGCGGATGAAAGTGGAAGAGGGAGAAAATGTTGTGTATAAGCCCTTCTTGCCAAACGGTGTCGAAGGCCTTTTGGATGTCAAGGAGACAAGCTGTTATGGGAGTGCAGTTGTTTAGGCGAACTACCAGGTCAGCTTTTAGAGTTAGGTGGGAATGATTGACGGAGTGTTTGGGGAGGTTGGCAGATTGGGACTGTGGAATGACTTCGAATGTGTCACAATGGGACATTATCTGTTCCTTGACGACACATTCAAATATTTTACTGGTAGTGTATAGGACGTAAATGGGTCTGCAGCTTCCGGATAAAGTTGGGTTTTTTTTTTTTTTTTTTTTGAGATTGAAATACTGCTGGCAGTTTTCAAACTGCTGGGAAAATTTCCATTGACAATGCAATGGTTAAGGAGTATGGATAGGAAAGGAGAAATGGAATGTTTGCATCTCTCCAGCACAACGTTTGGGATCATGTCGGGACCGGTTGACTTTTTATTATTGCGCGAATGAATGATGGAGGAGATTATGTTTGGGGTAGTGAAAGGAATATTTCCGCATTCATTGCTTAGACGTGGAGTAGATAGAATGGGGTGACTATTCATTAGAAGTGAAATTCAAAGAAACTTGATTTATATTGAGGATGGTGTTGTTGGATTTGGTGTCAAATTGGGGATCGTATGAGCCGTTTGGAAGTAATTAGCAAGCGTATTAGCCTTAGTTTCGGGAGAAAGTAATTGTGAGAGAATGAGCCTCGTAGCAGACATGGACTTGGCATGGTTAGGTCTGATGTTTTGTAATTTGCGGAACGTGTTTTCATCGAGGGAGATGTTTGAAAGTTTGGCTTTGAGATGCTGAGCATAGATGGTTACGAATCATAACGTCTAAATGTTTTATGAGGGACCGGATTGCAGGAGCAAAAGGGAAGAAAAGGTTACGGAACAGCCGGCGTTTAAGATTCTTCTTGTGTTCGACACACATGATTGTGTGAGGTGGAAGAGTTAGGAGAGAGTTGTAATTGAGTGGGCGTTTGGGAATATGGGTAGTACAGCAACGTTGAAAAGTACGGCTATAATCTTCAACAAACGCATCGATTTGCTCGTTTGTGAGACGCGTGGAAGTGGGAATGGCAATAGGAGCTAATTCGTCCGCAGTTTCTCTATTCAGGTGGGACCAGTTAGCGTTACGGTAATTCAGGACTAACAAAGGATCGGGTCTTTTAGGTTTTGGAGTAATTTTGACACGTAGTGTCAAAATTAGACCAACATGGTCGGAAATACCTGGGATAGTTTCGAGGAAGGGCTGAAGCTTATGATTGCAGAAGATGTTGCAGTTGTTGGAAGCGATAAGCAGATCAAAGTAAGAGTGGTTGTCGTTACGGTGATATATTGGATAGGCAGTACTAAGAAGGCATATATCAAGGGATAGTTGGTTTGTAGATTACTAGCCGTGTAAGATATTACCAGTGGAATTAATAGGTAGATCGTTTAGCCAAAGTGGGTGCTTCGCATTGAAATCATCCTCGATTACAAAACGTGCAGTTTTGTTGCGGGATCGGGCATCTGACGGTATAAATTGTACTAAACCATTTAGATGGGAGTGTTGAAGGGATTGGTTTGGACAATAAGTTTATGTTACATAATAGGCATCTTGTCCAAAGTCTATAGGAATTTGTGTCGTCTCCATACTACCCGTGATGTTGGGGTCAACATATATCTGTCTAGTGTAAAACTGTCCTGTTTATAGTATTCCGGCTCCTCCGCCCAGATTGTCAATGCGGTCTGTGCGGAAGAAATTATATCGAGGGAAGTTGGGTTTGTGATGCAGTTGGATTTTGGTCTCGGATAGGAGTACGATGTGAAGGTTTTCGGAGTTGAGGAAGCAGAGGAGTTCGTGTCACTTTGTTTGGCTAAGGATAGAGTTGACATTCATTTGCACAAGTTTAATATACACCGTTGGGCATCGTGTTTATGACAAATGACATCAAGATCATCCTCTTTTCAAGAGGGTCAGCAACTGACTGGTATTGAGGGATGAAGGATTTCAATTGCCTCGTCAGACACATTATATCGGTTTTAAATAGTGATTGTATTTCATTAGCAAGGTTGAATGGTGGAGGCATTGCAGGATTGACTTTCGCTACATTGGCATACGAGGGTGAACGATTGCTGGTTTCTTGAAAAAGTAGGATAAGCAGTATGGATGGCTGCGATAAGACTCATTAGGAGGGGGAAAGTCTGAAAGGTGAGTTGTTTTGGAGGAGTCTTCGACATAGCAACATGGGTACGAAACTGGTTGAAGGCGGGGCAATTACGGTAGCTGGTAGGGTGATCAGTGGCTCCCCAACTTACACAGGCTGGTTTCTCGTCGGTTTTCTTCAGACAATTGCCTGGAGAATGACTGTCAAGAAACTTAACGCATCTGTACGGGAGATTGCAGTTTGATGCCGTATGACCCAATCTTTGGCAGTTTTTGCATTAGAGAACATCCTTGTTTCGAATGCTCGCTCAAAATGCACAACAGTATTTAATAAATGTTTAGCTGGTAAAAGCTTAGCGGTATTAAACCTTGGTTTGAATGTTATTGGCCAAATATTGAGATGTCTGCCTCCACGACGCGATCGCAGTGTTTTATACGGCCGAATCGCAAAGATCTCTTCAATGCCGGCTGTAATAATCGCCTCTTTTATTTCGTCAAATGTGTGGAATCTGTGCAAAGCACGGAGCACCATGTTCGTTATTTTTTCGTCTTTCGGTGTAAATGAGTAGAATTGCTTCCTTTCATTCTCCAAGTACGTTTTCGTATTGTTATAGTCGTCTTCTGTGTCTAAGTAAACGTGTGTAGTTTGATGTCCCATTTGTCTGAGGGTGTATTTAGCTGGTAATTTGTCAAGATGGTTCTTAACAATGCCAGCTAAAGTCTCGTCTTTTTCTTTTATTATAATGGGAGAAAGTTTAGGGAAAGTTGCGAAACTTACCGGGCTTTTCTTCACTGGTGGTATACTTTGTTTCGGCTCTGCGTCTTGTTGTTTCAATGGTCGTGGCGGGCGAACTGTTTTGCGCTGTTGAGGTACAGCTGCTGAAACTATGCTTTTTGCCTGGTTATGATTAATTTTGCACTCAATTAGATCGTTGAGTTGGAGCTGGCAGGCTAAGCTTTTATTTTGTTCAATCAACGAAGTTATCATAGATTACAGCTCAGTCATGTTCTTTTCCATTGGCTGACGTCGGCTGCTGTTCCGTTGACTCCACACCGTCCTCGATAAGCAAGGATGCGGAGTTACGGATGGGCAATCAAAAACACGTGTGATATCGTCAGCGGTCACAATAGGACTCGAGTTACTCTACCCATCTCAACGATTCTCTCATCTCAAAAATCATTTTGAACCGAGCCCATAAAGCCGAAAACACATTCTCCTTTCTCCTCGTATCTTCACTAATCATACAAGCTACAACTCAAGTTAAATATCAAAGATAATTGATTTATCGCCTTTAAGTGACAAACATGAGTGACCGCATCGTTACGAAAAAGCAAATGATTTAATATTTTCCGAACACACACTGCAATTTCTATTGCAACTACTCGACTTTATAGTCAGTTCCATGACATTTCGAGAACTTTGTCGATCCATAAGCAGTTAATCGATGCGTTTAAGATGGTTCAAGTCAAGATTTCTTGTTGTCAAGAATTCATAGAACAATTGTGTCTTGTTCTTGCTCTCGGGGGACATATATTTATTGTTGTAGCTACGGATATAGATATCGCACCAACAAGAGATAAGAACTTTCTTCAACAGTTCAACAATTTATATTGTTAGGAATGAAAAAATTCATACATGTTCGTAGATGTGATGCCGCAAATGGGATGATTATTGAAGCCTTATAGTATGGTTTTTATTAGATGTTTTTGAAGTGATCATATTGTTTGGGGTTTCGTGTGTTTTGACTTAACATGAACTATACATGAACCACTACTGTGGATGAGTCATTATCGATTTTAATTTGATACAAAAATACTTAGCCGAATAGTTAATTTAAAAAAATTAGCAATTAACGCATTGAATACACGCATAACGAAATTAGCACGCTCTGCAATATTCAGCCTTTGAATATCATCAAGACTATTTTCATAATATTTATATCTGAATACTACGAGCAGCAGAAATATTAAAAGTAAAATCGGAGTATGAATAAAAACCGGATAGAGCCATCTGCAAAAAACTATGCTGATTGAAAATGACCAAAACCTGCTGCATTTTTACTTTTACCTTTTTAATACTTTTGATTGATATCAACTGTTTACTAGCATGTTACTATTGAATATTCGCGGACCATGCAAATTTATTTTGATGTCTTTTAGACACACGAGGTTTATGAAATTCCAATCAAAATATTGCTTTAGTTCGAAATTTGAATCTTAAGCATCGTAGCCTAGATATTTTCAATCTTTTATCTTTCCTTAATGAGTTGATGTTTTGCTTAATTTGCTTTAAAACATGGAATTAGGTTCTTTAGGCATGGAAAATTGTTTTCTGGTAGCATGCTGGAACTATGACACCACCTGTATACGGTGTTATCGTACATATATAGAAAACTGGTATAATACTGACATGTTCGACATATTTGACGAGTGGAAGTGCGGAACATCATCAACCCATTTTACAAATTAATTTATGTGTGCTACAAAGTGAGAGTGGTCGACTTCTATTCGAATCAATGGCAAAAGTAATTTCGCTCGATTCACTAGCAGTTTCTTCTTCCGATTTGGCACACATTAAATTACACACTTACAAATCGATCCGGTATTTCCTTTGCACATCTAAACATTCGTATTGACGCTGAATGAACGGCTGCCAATCGACGTTCGTTAAATCGAGCGTGAAACAAAGCCGCAACCATTTAAACACGCACACACATATCATTGAGATATCAAATTTCACCTGTGACTTCTCTACCGTTTATTAATGCACATTTTGAATGATGTCGTCCAAATCAACATGCAGTCAACATTCAATTCAAGCAGAACATGTCGTCGATGCTATTTGATTTCTTGTCTTGCCACCGTTGTGACGAGATGAAGAATCAAATAGAAGCCCAGCTGCTCGGCTTGTTGTTCGTTTGTTTAGTTGTTTATCACTTTACACGAACAAAATATGCTAGCTGATTTCTGAGGTTCAATTGCAATTGCAAACCTGGTCGCATACGAAATTGTCCGTGACAGAGAACTGAACTGAGTACCTACATGAAACGTACCATGCCACTAAATCCAATCAAACATCAGTCAAAAGAAACAAAACGAGACGATTAAGAAGACTGAGAAATTGTAGCGACAAGCTCCCGTACTAATCTTGTAGGCATTTCATTTTCATCAATATGTCGCTGCCGAAGCCGATTGCAATAGTCCTTTCGGTTTCACTTTTTTTTCTACCGCACGTTTGCAACAATTGTTCGCCTTCATACCACTACCGTCTTTGCCATTTCCAGTGTCAGTACAGTTTGGTTCGGCCCGTCTCTTCACTGTCTTCGCCGTGACCTTCTCCACGGAATACCATTAGAGGTCTGTGGTGGTGGTTTAACCCTTGTGTGTTGTTTCAAAGCAAAATCACCATTTTACTGTTCATCAACGCAGTATGAAAATAGTTGCTTTTTATGACCAAATACCGAGCAAAAGTTTGATAACCCATCGTTAGACATTTTCACACACAGTATTTTAAGCAAGTGATTCCCGGTCAGAGCTGTCTACTTTAAAGAAACCCCAAAAGCTCAAAAAGAATTTGGAGTATGCTTGTCTCGCAACAGAATTCAAAACGTTCACAATTTCTCCAATTTCTAATTCTCCTGAATACGTCTGAACTTGAACCCTAACGTCGTTAGGAACGATCAGTGTAGCGTAACAACGTCATATTCCTCGACAACGCTCAACATATCTAAGCCCGGGATCTGAATGGGAATCAGAATCGTTGAATTCAAAGGCGAGTAAAATAAGAAAAACATTGCAGGGTTGCGATCACGCTATGGACTCGAATGCTGGAGGACTCTGTTTTGGATACTTCAACAGAGTTGCAGAGTCACCAGTTCATAGATTATAGCCTAAGTCCACAAATGTGACCTGCCATCAAAGTGCTCGTAGCTTCGCATCGAAAGATTAATTCGACGCTTGTCGGGAACGTACAAGACAAGTTACAAGCGAATGATTAAGACACAAACTTTGACTGTAACTCAGTGAATCGTCAGATCAACAACTGCTCAAATTGAAAAAATCGTTACTAATTAAACATTGGCAATGAAAACCGAGTAAGTTAACAAGATCCATCAAAACCCGCACCACCAGCCTCCTCCACAAACAAACCACAATCTGGAGAGATTGGAGAAGCCGCCGCCACCGACCCGGTCCAGCTAAACGCCAAAGAAGTCTCAACACCGACTCGCCCGGCAGACATCACCGTCCGATTCAATAGAATATCAGATTCAGATTGTACCTAGACCTTGTGTCGTTCGGTTCGAACGTTGGATCGTTCGCTGTGTGGTGTTTGTTGTGCTGCTTCGCTTACGCTGCGCACCTTGTCACGGAAGTCGTCAATGTCGTAAATTATGACGATTCGATTGTTATTGCTATCTTGTGTGTTGTAAGAATGAATCGATGAAAGATTCTAGTGGCATATTTCAGGTGAAGTGAAAACACGGCGGAGAATTTGCTTCTTTCCATGTTTTGCTTAAAAAAAATCAATAATAAAGTTGAAGTGGAAAAAAGTGAATGAGTGAAATGAGGTTAACGTCTTCTTCAATGGCGAACTGTTTCTATTATTGTTTGCACCATAAAATGTATGAGTGTTTTATGTGGTGCGCATTGAACTATTTGGATTAAACGGATACTTATATCGACAGGAATCTTTCAGGTATATGTACGAAACATTAAAAAAAAATATTTTCTGTGGATTCTATATTTACCGTGAGAACTACATCTGTATTTCCAAAAAACTTTGCACTGGAAACTAGGAAATTCTAAACAAAATGCTACAGTGGCACAGTTAAAAATGACTAATAAAAGGTTTGTGGCTTAAGTCTTTTGGTTTATGCCTAGTAATGTTTATAACAATAATTAATCCAGCAGGACAATTATATTTTACGTTTCAAAGCATTTTCCAAAACCCTAATCTTTTGTTATTAGTTCACAGGCAATTGGCATGTGACTTGTACCACAGACACCAAACTTGTTGAAACAATGTTTCCTTTTCTTCCTTCAAATAAATGGTCCTTGTCATTTACCATATCGATCAAGGTTATAAATTTCACTTCCTCTCGTACGAGAGTGTCATGAAAGCTTTAACTAACGGCAATTAACAGCAGCTGGGTATTGAGCCCCTTTTTGATTTTTTTTTTTTTGATTTTCTGAATATTCCAAATGTGAAATTTGTTTGAATCTTGTATTGGAGAGGCAGAACTTTTAACTTGAACTTCAGTCCAATTTCAGAAAACCTATTTTGCCTTTTACAAAATTTTTGCTGCAAAAAGTATGTCGATTCGATCATAATCGCTGAAGCACACTGCATTGCGGCCTATGGTAAGTCCAGCGTCTCCACAAGCTGTCAGAAAAGTTCATCATATGGGTTTTTCATAATAGCGGACACATTCGACGTCCACACGACGCAGAGTAGCGCAGTACAAGTTGAAATGATTTCAACTTTGACGCAGATATGCACTTGACATTTACGACAGTGCAAATTTGAATTTAGATTTGAATTTGAATCTCAATTACATCCGTTGATAAAAGTAGTTTTAGTGAGAGAACTCTTTTAGGCTTCGATTTCAACAATCGAATTTTTGATTGTGGCGTTTGACATATCGGCGTGTTGTAGTTAGTGATGCGCGTTTGCGAGATGTTTAACTCGATTGTTTCGATTGTTAAAACATCTCGGAATATCTCGATGGTTTTAAGTTGAACTTGATGGTTGAATCGATGGTAATTGTGCAATCGAGAGAATCGAAAAAAGCATCTCGCAATCGACTCGGTCGGACAAGTCAACGACAATCGAGTCAATCATAAAGACGTTCACCTTCGGCTGCGAGCTGCTGCATTGTGTTGGTCTTAGCTACAGTATTCGGCTATCGCACCTGTCTTTAGTTTTAGCTACCCAAAAGCTGCATTTTCTCTTTGTGCTATAAACCGGTCTTCAACAATCGAGTACAGAAATCCAATACCACAATCGAACACAGCAATTGAGAGCACCAATCGAGTATAGCAATCGAAACGAACAATCGAACATATCGATTGATTTCTCGATTGTTCTTTCGATTGTTGTTTCGATTGTTCTCTGGATTGTTTTGTGGCATCGATTACGGTCATCTCGATTGTCAAAAAATCTCGCAATCGCCCATCACTAGTTGTAGTCTAACCAAACGGTTTCATTCTCTGTGGTAGGTCACGTCACCGTAGTTCGCGTTAGGCGGTGTTGAATGTAACTCCGCCATACTTTGGATGTTTTTGAAACAATGCAGAAAAAGGAAATTTTCGCATTAGAGGATTAGCTTGATAATGTTACGGTGAAATTTCCCCAGAAAAATCAACCATACCCGGCTGCGTTCGAACAAGGTCGTAAAACACCGATGATGCTCATCGCTATGAACGACCAATTGATGTGATTACTCGAGAAAAGATTTGCAAACTACAAAAATTATTTTTTGAATGACCATAAAATGATGCTGCAGGTGATAGCTGGTATCATCGAGACATCGAAGGAGACTTTAAGCGAAAATTTTACCATCGGAATGTTTTGCTCGAAATGGTCGCGCTTGCTCAGCGGCTATTCGAAAGCACACCGTGCTAATGGACTATAATGCAGTTTGGTCCTTTTCAAGCGTAAGAAAACATATTTTTCTGTCTCGATATGCGAGAATATTACCTCGATATTGCCTGGATATAGGATGAAACCGCTATTATTGTTGGACATTCCCACCATTTCCGCACTTCGGGAACTACGACATTACAGCAACGTACGTAGTTCCCCAAAGCCGACCCAGTGCGCATGTCGAATCTTCTAGGCCAAATGGTGCACTTCCCCACGTCAAAGTGATGAGTCCGCCCCTGCAGGTCTTCATATCCCGCATTGACTACAATACTTCAGCCGAGACGATTAAGCAATTTGCGGCTGCTAAGCTTGGTTACATACCACTACTTCTTCTCTGCAGAAAACTAACGCCTGACAACTTACAGAACCAGGAAGTAGCATCTTTTCGTATTACAGTATCTGCTGGCTTCAACGAGCTTCTACGAAAGGACTTCTGGCCTCCTGATGTTTTAGTTAAGGAATTCATCAGAAATCATCGGAAGAATTTTCATCCGAGAGGAGCAAGAGCTCTAGAACTTAAGATTAAGACGTTATTACCAAAATGTCCGCGGGTTGAGGACCAAAACTAATGAGTTAAGGCTCTCTGCCACTTAAGCTTCGGACGATATAATATCATATGTTTTACAGAAACCTGGCTTACTGATGATATCTTCGATTCGGAAATCTTACCTGACTACACCGTTTTCCGTAAGGACCGGGGTCGCTTCGATAGTAGTAAATCCGATGGTGGAGGTGCTCTCATCGGTATTAATAAGGCATTCAACGGAACACTCTGTCGTGATTTTCCTTTATGTCTTCTTGTTGAGTGCATTTTTGTGCATATTTCCTAAACTTCTGCCAAAACCTTAGTCGGCGGTTCAATATATATCCCCTGCAGCCTTCCTCTGTCAGTATGAACGTTTCCTTCTTACCTCAACAGTTGTTTTTTCACTGCTTACGTTCTGTTTTGCTTTGATTTTAAGCTCTTAACTTTAGATTGGGATGCTGCCTATTCGGTTGTCATATCAACTAGTGGCGTCTCTTTAATAACGTCATCGTTTTTCTCACTTTTTTCCTTTTCACAGCTTGACAACATACCAAATGCAAGCAATAGAATTCAGGTCCTTGCTTTGTCCAATCTCCCGAAATCGTCAATTTCTTTTAGTGCTGCTCTCTTTCCCTATATGCCTCCTGACTCCCATCATCCCTTTCTTGCCCGTAAAATTTCAAATATTAATTCAATGAGGAACAAAATCCCTTTCTTAGTAAGTTTCAACTTTCACAAAGCTGATTTCACTGACATGGCGACTGAATTATAATAATAGAATTAACTAAATAGAATTAACTGGTTCTTTTTCTTTCGTGGTCTTGACATTGATGAGGCTTTGCGCAAATTGTATAATTTCCTCCCGAGCTTTATTCCGCAATTCACACCACCTAAAAAACGGAATGATGCTTATTGGTTCAGTAATGAAGTTGCAGTCGTACTCAAAACCAAAAGTGCGGCTCGCAATTTATACAAAAGATTTGGTTCACCTGCTGACCTCCTTTTTTTGTAAAGAACTACGCTCTAAAGCCAAAGAAGCTGCAAAACAGGCAATGTCCACCTACATTGCTGGCATTGAGGCATCAATCAGAATCAACAAACCCTTTTGGTCATTCATGCGTTCCTTGAAAACCTCTCCTAGCATCCCCAATGGTATGCATTTGAGTGATACAGCTACTTCCACTCCGCTTGAAGTGTGTGAACCTTTTGCTTCTTACTTTTTCTTTTCCTTCTCACAACAATGCCCTCCTCCTTCCCAAAACTAACCCCTCCATCTTCCCCATAATTACATTCGTTTCGGACAAACCATTTAGAAATTGAACTTCTGTTTTTTTTTGTTTTTTTCGTCATCTCTATGCGTTCCTCTTTCTATCTTGTTCAATATAAATTTACCTTCTGGCTCTTTCTCATCTATCTGGGAAATTGCCCATATATTCCCTACATATAAAGCCGGTGATCGTACATGCATCTCAAACTACCGTCCCGTTTCAATTCTTCCTTGTTTCAGTAAGACCCTTGAGAAAGTGGTCTACAAGCGAGTCTACTCTTTTTATAACCTACCCTAGCTCATGAGCAACATGGCTTTGTCAAATGTAAATCCACATTAACTAGCCCTCTTTCCTTCACACATATGGTCGCATCCGCTCTTGACCGTCAATTCGACGTACTATATATTGACTTTTCCAAAGCCTTTGACCGTCAACCATAATCTCCTTCTTCAAAAGCTAAGGAATGATTGCATAGCTGGTCCTCTTCTTTACATCTATGGTCGTAACTGTATTGTAACTGTTAATTCCTGTTCTTCAATTCCCTTTTATCCTGTATCAGGTGTTCCGCAAGGATCTATTCTTGGTCCACTTCTCTTTCTTTTGTTCATAAACGATCTTCCTCCTTTAATCCAATCTCCTTTTCTGTTATATGCTGAGGATTTCAAGATGTTTCGAGTGATCGAGTGTCACAAAATGTCTTTTACCTGTAAAACGTCACCTTTGATATTCTCCTATTTTGTTTTTGGCGTTCCTCTTAATATTTTTGATAATTTTAAAGATATTGATATAATATTTGGTCCAAAGCTTATAAAATTTATATCTGATAATTTAAAATTTTTATATTTGATAAGCTATATAATTTGATATTACTGCCAGGGCCTATAAATTATCAGGTTTTATTATTAGATCCTCTAAATCCGTCGATAATATTTCCACCTGTGTACACCTTTTTCTCTCTTTTGTTGTCAAGTGTGGTGTCCTCATTATGTCTACTTAAATACTGCGTTGGAGTCTATTCAACGCAGGTTTACTCGTACCTTATTCATTAATTTTCAGCTTACAGTGATCGTCTTTCGTTCCGAAATCTTCCTTATCTCGAATCACGGAGACTTTTCTTAGATTTCTCTTTAAATTATTTTATAGGAGGGCAGTTTCTGACATCAGTAACCACGTTACTGTCCGTGAAGCAGACTATAGCACGCGTTCTTCCGTTGTGTTTAGTGTGACTTTTGCGCGCACTGATATTTACTTTTATTCTCCACTAAGGCAACCCAATAACTTACAGTTTGGTCCTCTACCGCCAACATTATATACTTTCAAAACTTTTTTCATAAACCATATTTTGAATACTAGTAACGTGTTGTAGTTTTTTTTATTTATCTTTTAAATTTTGAATTTGTACTTTTTTTTAACTTGATTTAATTTCTTATTATAATTCTCTTTATATTCACCTCGATTTTATTTTTTATTATATTGTCTCATATATTCAGTAATTGGATTGTTATCTGTTGAATATATATTAATAAATAAATAAATAACAAACAGAATATGTATCCACCACTGAACACCCGACTGAAAACGAGTAGAGAAAATAAGGTGAGGTGATAGTCAGGGCTGGGGAGTCGGAGTCGCGGAAAAGTTTCCGTATTTTGAGATGCGCATAGATTTCCTTAGAATATAGAAAACCATCTACATATAATGGTTATTACTTCCCACCCGCCGCACTCGCCAGCTCTATCCTCCCCCTAGCGATCATTATTTATTCACAGATCTGAAAAGATGGCTTAGAAAAAAAAAGAAATTTGGCTCATATAATGAACACGTAGCGGAAACAAATGCCTATCTTGAGGACAAACATATATCGTTCTATAAGATAGAATATATAGCTTAGAATATATAGTTTCAACGGGAACTTTTCACCTATTGTTATTTCAATGCCAAAATTTTAACCCTATGATGTCCCGAAATGTTTATGTTGTTAGTATAAACAATTATAACAAACTCAAGCTTTCATTATGGAATGAATGCTCTACTAATCAAAGATGGGCGTCAGATTACTGTTCTCTTGATTTAGACTCATGTGGTGTTGAGAAGTTAACTTGAAAGTATTCTCGTTTTATCGAGAGCTATTAGGAATGTAAAAAAAGAAGAAAGTAGAAATCCCAGAGAAATATATACTTCATGTTAATTTCCGAAGCTATTGTTTTGATTGATTATCTCTTCTCTATAATAACGATGAAGCAACGTGCCAATGTTTAACATTGTATGCAGCACAAAATGATTGTTAATAGTCACTTTTAAATATAAGAGCTTAATAAAAAGTATTAAAATGATAAATTAGCGGAAGACCTCAACATTATGTCATAGAGTATGTGAAAAATTACCGAAAAAGTGTTTTATTCCATTTCAGCTTTGAAGAAGGCTGGTTTCCATGCCTTTTGGATAGTGTAATCAAATTTTAATTGCTTTACACATCATTTAGACATATGCGGCCTTTTTGTTACTGATGTTCGAAGAAGATTAGTATTAAAATCGTTTTGCCGAAATTTCAGATTTCTTTATTTGTGTATGTATATACAATTGCCAGAAAAAGTATCCGTACACGAAAGAAAATAAAATGGTCATATAAAAAAAAATGATGAGATATCCATTTAATTTGGCTTTTTTCTTTTAGACCCTCTTTAAAGCGACATTTTTTCATAGTTCCCAGTATATTTCATTATGCTTACTAATTAAAAGAACTTACAACACATACAAAATCAATATATGGTAGCACGTTCGACCAGAAAAAGTTTCCATACAGATGACAGTTCTATTTTAATTGGTGGTTGATTTTGAAGTGTGTACATAGCTTTATAGTTAAGTTAGAATTTTTTGTTTACAAGAACTTGTGATGGGACCCAAAACTAAAGAAATTAGTGCTGGCGAGAAGAAAATTATCCTGAAACTTCGAAAGGAAGGCAAACCTTTCCGTGGAATAGGGTACATAACAGGAAGAACTCACTCTTCTGTTCAACGTGTCGTACAATCATTTAATGCAACAGGTATCATTGCGTCAAAGCCACGTTGTGGTCGACCCAGCAAATTGACTGTGCGCGAAAAGCAAACTGTATTACAATCTGTGAAAGAGAATTCTAGAGTAGCTGCTTCAGAAATGCATGAAAACTTCTTTTGGCAAGGATCTCCACGAAGATATAAGACGCAGAATACTAAAGAGGAATGGGTATTGGGCACGGGTGTCATGTAGGAAGTCCGTACATATCGGAAGTCCATAGATAGAAACGAATGGGTTTGGCAAATGAAATCATAAACAAGCCTCCAGACTTTTGGGAACATGTCCTATTCTCGGACTAGGGCATGCAATCCCGAGATTTCGGGATCTCGGGATCCCGACCCATTTTGGACATTTTCGAGATCCCGAATTTTTTATCGGGATTCCCGAGATTTCGGGATTGATAAAATTCAACCCACTTTGAGAATTAGAAAAGTTTCATCATTACGAAATGAGCAAACAACCCAGAACTTAATGCCAAAAAAAATATAGTTTTATGAAAACGGAGGCGCTAAGGGCTGATTATTGCAACTGGCGTATGATTACATGCTTAATATCCCACTTAAAAGTGTAGAACCCGAAATATATTTTTCAGCAGCTGGATATATGTGCAGCAAAATCAGTTTAGTTTAAATTTTGAAACTCTTGACGAATTATGTTTATTACGAGCATACTTTCAAAACGAATCAGCAGTTTGAACCGATCGATATTATTACTTATCACTTGTTTCATTGAAAAACAATATTATTTTGTAATTGTTATTTAACCCTAGAATGGTACCCATGAGTAATTTTTGCTCACATTCGGTATATATTTCGTCGCGCATCAGCCAGTTAGCTACTCTGACTGCCATGATGCTAGAAGCTATATAATCTTTTTATGTTTAATGATAAAATAAAAAATGTACATAATACTATTGTTGCCTTCTTATTAGTAAAAACATGTACCTAAAATCATCCAAAAATTTACCGCACCATTCTAGGGTTAAATTATATGGAAATATGCTGATTAAATTTTAATTCGTTTTTAACTAATTTTATAATTAACCATCAGACCAAATAAGGAGAAATTATTGGACAAAAAGATAAGAAGAAATTAGATCATAAGATTAAACTAGATGCAATTGAGATTAACGTTTTACTTTCTAGCACCCATGTACATATGTGCATAAATTTAACATTGTAATGAACTTAACTTCCGGTTTTATGCATATATATTTGAAGCAAAGTTTTAATTGTGTACAAATAAGCCAATATATATGTTTAAATTCCCAAAATATAGTTCTTTTTTAAAATTCCGAAATCTCGGGACTATCACGGGATCCCGGAAATTCTAATCCCGAATTTCCGGATCACCATTTCAATCTCGGGATTAATGCCCTATCTCGGACGAAAGCAAGTTCTGTATATTTGGCATCAAAAGAAGAAAGCTAGTATGGCGGGAAAGCGGTACTGCGCTAGGAAAAGAAAATCTTATACCAACTGTCAAACATGTAGGAGGTTGTGTGATAGCCTGGGGGTGTATGGCGGCGGTAGGAGTTGGCAGCCTAGTTTTTATAAACTCAACAATGGATCAGTTCGCTTACCTAACTATTTTGAAGACCAATATGAAGCAAATCGTTCAATAATTGGGGCTTGGTGACGACTTCCGGTTCCAGCATGATAATGATCCCAAGCACGATCAGTTGCGTACGCCACTCCAATCCCCCGACCTTAGTCCCATTGAGCATTTGTGGGATTTACTGGAGCGTAGGATTCGTCAGCACAGCATCACTTTCAAAGAAATGCTTAAAAGCATCATCATCAATGAATGGGGCAAGATTATCAAACAGTACACATCCAAATTGGTGTACTCTATGTCACATTGACTTAAAGAGGTCCTCAAGCGTAAAGGCTACCCAACAAGTTACTAAGCCCGAATATTAAAGGCAAACAATTTGAATATTTTAAATTATTATTGCTCTGTACGGATACTTTATCTGCTTCGTTTAAGTGAATTTTTGGTTTTTGCTTTGTAAAATTTAGTTTTTAAAGATATACTCAAGAAAAATGTAGAGAAAAGATAGTGTAATTATTGAATAAAAAATGTTAATAAAACATTTGAATGTAACAGTTTCCTTACAATGAATTTCTTAATTAGGTTGTTATCTGTTCATGGTGTACGGATACTTTTTCTGGCAAGTATATGTATATATGTATATATGTATATATATATATACATATATATATATATATATATATATATATATATATATATATATATATATATATATATATATATATATATATATATATATATAAATTTTAGTAAACAAAAAAGCCTAGCGCCCGCTAGAAAACTGATTTTCCAAGAAATTATCTTTGAGTGACTTAAAAATGTGGAAAGAAGTCATACACTTCTTTGTAGTATCATATCAACCATTTCTTACTCAAAGTAACACAAATCATTTCCTGACACCAACGCCTATAACACAAATTTTCAAATGAAAATGTTCAGTACTAGCAATATTTTTCCAAAGCAGCAGCAATAAGTCTACCATAATAAGCTCGTGCTAAAATCAACCTATCCTTTGAATTTCGTTTTCATCCAAAGATAGCATCGAAAGTTTCAGCGATTAAACTATGTCTGGGGTTGCCATCCGAAAAATTTCGAGAACTCGGAAAATTTTAACATTGGTTGCTTATTTTATTGTAAATGCTTTGCATATGAACACAAAATGGAAGCATCTGTTGGTGCAATATTTACGAAATACTTGGTCCTGCTAATCCTGTGCTAGCACCACAGCCAAAAATGTAGCGACTCTGCTTCAAGTTAAATTAAACACACTGTGAATTTCATATTGGTTGGGTGACTACGCTGGAAGTTAAAGAGATGAAAAGATTTTTAGGGTCACCACCCTCAAAACTTTTCAAATATTCTAAACGTTAATACTTGTTGTTAACTGTAATTGCAGGATCATTCCAATTTGAAAATTTAATGACAACATCGCTTAGTAAAGAAATGCCAAAAAATTACAAAAATTACCATAGCTGGCAGCCCTTTTATGATTTTTATACTGAATTCCTACGACACCTTGTTTACAATAAGGTCCATTTACTATGAATTTTGTTTTGATTTCGTGACTGGATCGGAAGTTCTAGGGAAAATAGCATTACTTTGCTGAGCAAATTTACAAGATTGAGGGGGGACCAAAATCGCCATAGCTTGCAACTCTATTCCAAATTTTTCGACCTAATTTCTACCAAATACTATATGATTTTTGTTCAAATTTGATGGCTGAGCTATGGGCTAAAAAATAGTTTTCTCTACATGATTTTTCAAGATGGCATCACTGCCTGCGTTTCAGTTACTGACAACATTTCCTATAAATTTCATAATGATCGGATTATCCGGTCGTCAGTTCTCTTGAACAGAAGTTTCGGGTGCTGAAAATAGAGGTAATTTGGTGACGGGTTGTCGTTCTTGTGCAACTCGTAATTTTGAACATTTCAAATTGACGTGGTGGACAAAGGTTAAGATTTATCAATAATCAAAATGTTTTGTCAAAAAGCAAAAACATTTCAGGAGGTTCGATGATTTGAAAATTTCTTTTTCACGTGCTTGCCGTAGCTACAGGGTTTCACGCGCAGTATTTAAAACCCATGTGTGTTAAGTTTTAGTCAACGTGAATATGTTCTGCAAACTTCACGATGATCCAATGTTTCTGTCAGAAGTTATGACAAGTCAAAATTTGAAAAAAAAAATCCTTGCATTAGCCATTCACCCACACACGGCCCAAAATTTCCAATTCCTTATCATAGACAAGCATAAAACATAATATGCTTTCATCTTCAGTACTAGAAAACTGATGTTTTGTGCTTGTTTATTACAAGGAATTGCAATTTATGAGTCCTTTGTGCGCGGCTTGTACCTAAAAAGTGAATTTTTTTTCAAATTTCGGTTTGTCACAGCTACGGACAGAAACATTGGATCATCGCAAAATTTCCGGATCATATTAATAAAAAATAAAACTATACATGACTGGAACCATACATGGGATTGCGGGCAACCCTGTAACTAAGGCAGGTATGTGAAAAAAAATCCTACAAATCATCGACCCTCCTGTCAAATTTCGCTTTTTTTTTTTTGCAAAAATGCAACTGATTGATAACTTTTATCTTTTGTCTACTCTGTCAAATTAGAACTTAAAAATTCCGTGTTGCACAAAAACGGCAACCCTTTGCCAAATTACCTCTATTTTGCAAACTTGAAACTTCTCTCCACAAGAACTCACGATCGAATAATCAGATCCATATGAAATTTACAGGATGTATTGATTTTGAATACGAGTAAGGCTGATACAAGTGATTTCGAAAGATGGACAACCCTGCGGAATTGGTGCCACAAAAAAGTGTTTTCTTGCCCTATAAATTACGATTCAATCACCATATTTTGAGGAAATTCACATAGGAGACGGTCCTTACTCTAGGCCATGTTTGATAGTAGTTCGGTAGCAAAATTAGGATGTACCTGCCAGCTATGGTAATATTTGTCTCTTGAATCTTGAAAATTTGTTTAGCAAAATGAAGCTTTTTCTGTTATAACTGAAAGTCATGAAATCCAGACCAGATTTAATAGAAATTTAATTGAAAAACCACGATAAGGTTTCCAGCTATGGTAGTTTTTGCAATTTTTTTGTAATTTCTTTACGAAGCGATGTTACCATTAAATTTTCACATGTTAATGATCTTGTAGCGACAATAAATAACAAGTATTAAGATTTCGAATATTTGAAAACTTTAGCGGGTTAGCCACAAATTTCTTTTTACTTCTTTAACATCCAACATAGTCAGCAGATCGAAAAAAAAAAATTCACAGCGTGGCTTGGTTACGACGTGAAGCAGATCTGGTTTAATTTTGGGTTTGTAACTGTAACGTTCGAAGAAGTCATCATCGATGATGCCATCCTGTCCAAGAAGCACGTGTGGTAGAATACGCACTCAAAATTTGCACGATTCCTCTACTTTTCTTCGAACATTAGTGTTTTTGGTGGTTCCTGTCCGCTAGAGTTTTTCATTCTCGTAGTCTTACGTGACTTCATTTTGAAGACAACTTGAATTTTCATGGGAATTCATCAAAATCAATGTTTGTTCTATGCAGTTCATCAAAATCAAATCTTTTAAATGAAAAAAACATTCAGAAAAAAATTTACCCATGGATTGAAGCATATAGAGAATACTATGTGCTTTAATCCTGAGCGCTGATTTAGGTCCAGATTTGTTGCAAATATCTATTCACTTTGAGAAGCGAAAAATTTATTATTTAGGAAAGTTTATTTTCCAGCAGAATACTATACTAAATCCAGACATAATTTGAAATTTCATAATCCGCAACCGATTTCGAATGTATCGTAGGTTTCAATCAGTCTGTATCTAATCAGTCTAGATATAAGCTTAGCTAGGAGCATGCTTCGAATTTTAAAACCAGCAGGCAAATTTCGATATATCGAATTTTGCAGTGCAGTCACATGAATTGACATAGACGTTAATAGAACCGATAAATAAAAAAAAACTTCGTCCGATCACCAAACTTAAGCAGTGTGGGGTGCGGTTAGTACTTCGATGGGGGACCGCTTGAGAACACCGTGTGTCGTTGGCAAGTAAAAACTTTGTGCTGTCCCTTATACCAACAAACTAGTTGTCTGGGAAGCACTATGAAAAAAATCTAAACATAAATAAAATCGACTTAAAACAGCTGCATTACGCGCGCCTAGTATCTTAGAGAATAGCAGTATCTGCGCGTCACAGATACCCACACTTTCATGCTTACAAAGTCGCATTGATAGGGCGTTGAAGTCATAACAACATAGTAGTTAAAAGCAATTTCAAAGATAAGCAAATGTTTTTCTCAGCAGTACGTTGCTTCAAAACGGTCCATCGCATTAACCAGAAATCCGCGCCAAAAGATGTTTGATTTCCTATTCAGAGCTGTTAAATAGGGTGAATGCTCCTAATGTCGGCCTGTTCCACTCAAAGCTATTTTGTCTCGTAACAAGAATAAGATTCGTCAAAACGAAATCTAAAGTGCAATATTGGAAACAACTGCTAGTGTACTGACTTTAGATGCTTTTTTAACGAGATTGATCCATGTTGTGAGATAAGAAAGGGCTTTAAAAAAAGGAGTTGCAGCATACCGAACTTCAGGAGCAAGGTAGCCGACATTTGGGACAATCACCCTATATGATTGCGCCGGCAATAAAAAAAAACCTGGCTTACAACATTCATATCAATAATCCTCAGATACCAGTTCTGTAAGGCTTCATGGCTTTCAATCAGTCCTAAACAGTTCAGTTTCAATTGATGTGCTATAGTAGATGTGGTGTGGTGGCTCCGTGAAATTCAAACTTGTGTACAAAAAACCGTTTAAAAGCTCCTCCCAACAAGATTCAACGATCACAGGCTTCACGAAAAAACCCCGTCAGATTAGCAACCGACATCTGCGACAACATCCACAACGAATTGGCTTCAATAATATGTAACCGCGACTCCCAAAACCAAAGCAAATCGAATTCAATCAGCAGATAAACCGTTCAGACTCTGTTCATGCACCTTTTTCATTCCGAAGCATATATACTGCCCAAAGTCCAAATCAAAGACGAAAACTTACCGTGTATTATTTCCTCTCTGCTAATCCACTTGATTTTTGCCACCTACCTATTAGTCGTGTTAGAGACTTTCATACTTTTACTGAGCTTAGAGAAGACTGCTGGAAAGAATACGATCCGCAAATTAGATGATGTTATAATCTTCAATCATACATCAAACACCAATTTTTATTGGAATTGAAATTTCTGCTAAATCATCGAGAGCCGTGAGAATGACTTTTTATCGGCAATAGATTTTCTTATTTGCAGCCATCTTTCGGCACGGAGGGCTATGTACGACGCGAAAGTCTTGGCCGGGGAGTGAGAGCCGGATGACGAAGAACACGCTATGAAATTGAAAATGATGAAATGGTAGATTATTTGGTCCATAGAAAAAATCATTAAATACAGAAAGAAATCGATGAAAATGTTTCAGGCGCGTGCAATCTCACACGTTGCGAATTGTGATAAATTAAAACAATTAATGGAAATGATGGTGTTTTTGGAAATTTTTGGCAATATGTGCAGATTGAATCAGATAGTACGGTCATTTATACTAGTGGATTCAGTTCGGTTTTCGACATTGGCATTAAAATCTTTGTAAATGAGAACCAATGAATTATTCGATTGAATAATGAAGAAAAATGATGAGTGTGTGGACGGAGTGGCGAAAGTTTTATTATTTAAGGTGAAAGAGGCCTGAATTTTTGCAAGTGCGCTGGTGAATAATATGATTACATCAAGCAGCACTACAACTTGGCATAAAAAATACCGCGCATTCGAGAAAATAGCGATAACAGATAAATTACCATCAAACCACATGAAGACCTATTTGTCGGAAGCGGTCAATGAGTCATTGCATTCAGAGAGCGGGGACATGCTCTAGGATGTAGGACACCGAGTTCATGATGATAAAAAGCTTTTGCTATCAGAGCCTCTGGAGAAAAACCGCCATCACGCCACGTCTAATTATTTAAATATGATACCAATTGTCTTTTTTTTGGTGGGATGTATCTATAATGTTCTAACTAAGTCAAATTAGTAATTTTACAACTGGGCTATAGATAAATAATTCCTTTGGTAGCCCCGTCGTCACAAATGCAAAAATAATGCAAACAATTATCATAAACTGATGAGCACGTGTCATATTTTTTTGATGCGGACTCAAGAACGAAAATCGGGTCGTAACATATATGAGACGCTGGTAGAGAAAGGGTTAATAAGATCAGATCGTATAATATCCTTAATAGATCTTCACAGTAGAGAATCATTATTTTAACCAACAGGGCTAAACGCAGGAATATCTGATTTTAATAAGGAATATTAGGTCTTTTTATGCGAGAATATCAAAAACTATTTGTAATGCAATTCGAAACCCTAATTTCATTAGGTTTAAAATATATGCATAGTAAATTTTTTAATCATTGTCGAGCAGCGCAGGATTTGCTTTTACAGTCGGTTTACGAGTTCAAAGCCGACGCACAGTGGTCTATTTCGCGAAAAAGGTGAACTTTATTCATGGGAACCACTAGATGTATGAAATTGAGTGTTTCTTGGGTTTTCAAACATGGGAAATCCATTTTTTGGGTTGTATCGGCTCCAACTTTTAGCAAAAAGTTTCCAAAAAGGGTAAAAATTTGGAAAATTTCACTTTGAGGAAAGAATTTTTTTTATTAATAAACGAGTGTGACTTATCATTTCCATAGTATTTTTGCTGGTTGAACACGAAACCGCTGTCCAAATCCTCCTCTCGTGCCTCAATGTTGAGGAAAATATCATTTTTAGAATTTATCCTTGCTGACGCAATTTTTATCAATAGCCAAATTTCGGATCACATTCGTGACAACAGGCGAAAATGCTGTGGAAATGATTATTCAAATTCGTTTGGCACAAATGATTTCGGACAGTATTATTAATTTGACTTGCAGTCCTACCCACAAAGTTTAATCGAAACAATTGTAATTATTTTGAATAAATTTTTTAATAATAATAAATCAACTAAACAAAAATAACATGCGGAAATCTATATACTTATTTGAAGTAGTAAAAAAAGCCTATCTACAGCATATAGCAAAACACATATCGAATTTACAAATATTATCATTCATCCATGCATGCATATTTACAATTTTAGAAATTAATACCTGGCACGATATTGTTTTGTACAGGTAAAAATGTATTTTCGATAATGTTGCTTTGCATATAATTTCGATACTAAGCATATACATACCTGAATCACTCTATGATCATACATGAATTATCATATGAACATATTTCATTGAATTGAATTCAGAAGCAAGTTGGGAAATTTGATGATACTAAAGGTGAATGAGTAAATAAATGTATGAACAGCCAAATAAACATACGCCACTTGAAACTTTACCAATAATATAACAAGTAAGTGTATGGTTTAGAAACTATTGTTTTATTTATGAAATTTAACGTTGTGCTTATCTCAATCTCACGAGCTTCAACCTGGTACAAATGCTTGCTATTATGTGCTAGTGCAAATGATAAGAAAATACTGCAGAGCACGCGGACTGGCGGAATAAGCGCGCAAAATGTTGCATTTTATGCAAGGTCGCTGAACTTTGAAAGGATTTTACGAGCGTAGCCGCAGCTAGCCGCAGGCAAACTAAGTTTGGATAGTTACTTTGGACTTTAATGAATACAACTAGACTTATTTCGTAACAACTTGTTGTGACCCTCTAAACTTAAAAGGGACTAGAAGTTTTAAACACCGAATTCCTATACTATCTGCAGTATGAACACGATGAAAGGGGGGGAGGCTAAATCATCAATGTCTTTCATAGCTTAATAACGCTGTATTACTCAAACGTATTTTGATCTTCATATTCTTAATTTAAAAAATAGGTTAAAAGACAGATGCAATTTTTGGCTGTTTTCAGCACCTGTGCTCTTACCCTTAAACTTATGAAACCCAATTACCACCTCAAATGATGGGGGCCATATAGGACAATATTACCCCCAAGTTTCAACTTCATACTTAAAAGTCCATAATTTGAATTAAGTTCACCTTTTTCGCGAAATAGACCACTGTGCAACGTCCCCATAATTTGCGAGCAACATCGAAATCTCCATAGTTGCGTCTGGGCGACGGATGCAAGCGGTAAAGGAGCAGTATGGGCGTGTGGAAATCGAGCGTTCCAGGATGTAATGCAACAACCGGGGAATGCATGTAAAATTGATAGCATCTATGTATATAGCTGTTACGCAGAACTGAGTCTGACATTGGCCGAATATGAACGGATGTTGGACAGCATAGTAATGGAGGCACAATGGCACAATCAGAAGCTCATAGCCGACGACTTCAACGCCTGGGCTGAGGAGTGAGAAAGCAAGAGAATCAACGCTAGGGAGCGAGTTTTATTGGAAGCGTTTTCACGCTTAAATATCGTCCTCGCGAACAATGGGAATGCCAACACCTTCATTAGGCGAGAGCTGCGTTCCATCGTAGACCTCACTTATGTGAGCGACGCTCTAGTCAAGGACTTGCAGTAATTGGTCAACAAGCACCACACACACAGTGACCATCAGGCCATAATAACTACGGTGAACTGCGTACGTAGCAAATACACAATAAGTTCGAGTTCCCAGAGAAAAAAACATGTTTGGCTGGTCATCAAAAAGGCTAGAGACGAAGAAACGTTCCGGGAAATGCTACCCCCTTATATGGAACTGAGCTGCTTCGTTGACGAAGGCCGCGCGAATCATCAGCGAGATACAGCAGGCGTGTGATGCTTCAATGCCACGATGTTCTCTCTACAAGACCAGGAAGGCAAATTATTGGTGGAATGCAGAGATCCAGGAACTTCGGGAAAAATGTCTTAAAGCTAGATGATATAGTCAGTGCCGCAGGAATACCCCAGATTACGAAGACTTGTAGAACCAGTATAAATACGCTTGGAATAACCAACAACTTGCGATCGCTAAGAGAAAGAGGGAGCACTTTAGAAAGCTGTGTAACGAGGCCGATTCCGATCCATGGGGTGGAGCGTACAAAGCCGTTATGACTGCAATAAAGCTAACGAATTCTTCTCAAAATAAGTATCCAAAGGAGCTCCAGGAAATAGTCAAAACGCTATTTGCACAGAATTGAGGGGAAAGCCTACCGGTAATACAGGTAGATCCTCGAAACGTACCGGCGGTAAGCAGAGTAGAAGTATTGGCAGCCATACGAAAAATCGGTGACGAAAAAGCGCCCGAATGGGATGCGTTACAGAATAAAGCACTTAAGCTAGCGGTAAAGGGGATACCAAAAGTCTTTGCTGATACATTTCCAACAGGCCTACGAGAAAGCGTTTTTCGCAAGCAGTTGAAGCACCAGAAAGTGGTTCTTCTGCCCAAACAGGATAAACTTATTGGGGAGACATCATCTTATAGGCCAATATGCCTGCTAAATACCATGGGGAAAATTTTCGAGCGGGTCATATACGAACGACTGCTGCCGAAAATCGAAAGCAAAAACGGACTATCGGATCGGCAATTTGGGTTTTGGAAAGGGCGATCAACTGTGGACGCTGTCAGAATGGTATTGGACATGGCAATGAACGCGACAAATAACGTAAAGAACGCCTTTAACTCCGCGAGGTGGAGCCGTATTGTAGGTGTGCTGGTCGATAATGAAGTGTCACGCTATTTCGCATGTATAATCGTATTTTACTTCAGGGAAAGAACCTTATGATATGACTCAGATGAAGGACCAAAACTTTATCTGGTAACGGCGGGAGTAACACAGGGATCTGTCCTTGGCCCCTTGCTTTGGAACCTAATGTACGATGTGATACTAAGGCTACAAGTACTCAGAAAAGTGGTGGTGGTAGGTTCCGCCGACGATATCGGCATTGTGATTCCAACCCAACATCTCGAAGAAGTCGAAATTTATGGAAAAGAAGCAATCTGGGCTTGATTGCGCTGGGCTTAAACTACCCGATCATAAGACAAACATGGTACTAATCACGAAGCGGAGGAAACTACCAGTAATACGGATAAAGGTTGGCGACTGCATAATTACCACGGAGCCTGCTATAAAATACCTAGGCGTAACTATCGACAGTAAACTAAGTTTCAAAACTCATCTGGCGAAAGCAGTCAAGAAGGCATCCGCTGTCGGTTCAGCACTCGCAATATTGGCAGCCCAAAGCAAAGCCGAAGGCTACTGATCTCAAGAGTTGGTGACCTCTATTCTAATGTACGCGCAGCACAAGTTGGGCACCAGCGCTACAAATAAGCAGCCTACCGACTGATTGCACTTCGAACTTGATGCGCCTTTCGAACAATGTCTTACGAAGAAGCGTGTGTTATAGCCAGTATGCTGCCCATCGAAATTTCTGCGGATGAAGCGCTTAGGCTCCATAAAAACCAAAAACGGACAGTAAGCCCGTGGTAGATTCAAAGACTAGTTTCAATGCGCTCATGGCAGAGTAGCTGCGAAGAGGCGCAAAACGGGCGTTGGACGTACAAATTAATCCCCAACGTTGTGCATTGGGCTTCAAGAAGCCACGGAGAAACAAGCTATGACCTTACCCAATTTTGGGGTGGACATGGCGGTTATTGTTATTATCTGCATCGCTTTGGACACGACAACTCACCGGACTCTCCAGTCTGCAAAAATGTACTCGACGATGCGGAACATGTTATGTTCAGCTGTCCGCGCTTTGATGTATATAGAAGTAGCCTAGAAACGGTACTAGGCACAAGGATATCAGCTGTAAATATCGTGAATTGCATGCTGAAATCTCAAACTGCTTCGAATGCCGTCGAAACAGCACTTAAAAGTAATCACCGCAAACTGCCTGACGCGGAAAGAAGGAAGAAGAAAGGATACTTAGAAGCAGCTAAGGGTTGATCCACCCCCGCAAAGTAATGCTGAATAAGTAGTCCCGTGGGGAATGTGGAAGAAGAAGGAGGTGGTTTTAGGCAGTGAAAATCCAGCATGTTCCAGAGCAGGAGCCATGAAACATCTTTTAGAAGATTTCCCTCTTCCAACAGCGAAAAAAAGTGTCTAATACTTTAGCAGTCGCATGAGAGTATAGTGGGTGGTGTATGCAAGAGGACACAAAACAATATTCTCCAACATGTCCTTGAGGCAAACAGAGCCTACACTACTCGTTATATCTTCTTTGATGGCAACTAATGAATTTTACCATTCTTTTCATTTTGATCTGTAAGCACAGACCAAGCAGAATCGAACATACACACTTACCCTCAGGCACCGACAAATTTCTTTCTCGTTCTCATTGCAATTGAGCTTGTTCTTTTGACTTACAAAAGAGACTCGGATCAGCGTGCAAGTCCGATTCGTGATACTGCAATTATTCGACTCGTTCGATGTATGTGCGATATGGTTCCTAAGTTGGACATCCTGTGTAGAGTGCACAAAACAAGTCTGCAACAGGCCAACAGACTAAACGGATCTGATTAAGGTAAAACCTTTAATTTTGCGTTGCAATCGCCGACTGTTAGTAATCATGATTGTTAGTGGTCGCTTTTGCCGTGGTTGAACAGCAACACTAATAAATATGTTGCGGGATAATTTTTTGTAATGCGACACGAACAGGAAATATTTCAAAAGCGAACATTACATATACGATAACGTTGCTGATACGAAACTAAGAGATCAAAAACATAAATTTTCTTTACTCAGAAAATTGATCGTGTGAAAAATTGCGGTCACGATTCCTTAAGTGAAATGAATTCGAAACATCTTCCTTGAATTCAAAATACAAGACAGCAAACCGAAAATATCTGCATAGATTTTACTAAGCAATCTCACAATCACGAGCATTTTTTTCAAAAAGATATTCGGGTTAAAAACACAATTAATGACTCTTCGAAACGATTTTGATTGCTTCTAAACATTATACTTGAACAACTGAGGCACTAAAATCTTTCACGAGAAACGAGATGATAAATTTCATTTTATCACTTTGATCGACAGATATAGCTTCTGTAAGACTGCAGAAGATGTCGAACGAGACCGAATCCGTCATAACGATTAGAATGTGTTAATTTGTACAATAGATACTATTTGATTTTATGGCATAGTGGTAATGTTTCACAATTTTATGTGAGATATTTCGAGAAAATTTAACAATAGCCTTAAGATACTGGTCATTATCTGAAGATCATTCATCACTTATTTTAATTGTGTGGTTGAGGTTAATGCTGTCGTATAATTTATAAGATGTTTAATTAAAGTGACAAATAGTATATTAATGATGACTGCATTAGACTTTGTTATAGATTTTAAACAGCATATTCGTAGATGATATTATGTTTGAGTCTGAAGTTCTGAAATAACGGAGGAATTTTTTTCCTGCATATGAACACGCACATGTACACTTAGATGTGAAGAAATATAAATACATTGCCAATCTTTACAAAAAATAAAATAAAATATAGAATTTTGCTTGAAACTGATTTTTCCCAAAAAATATGCAGCCATTATAAATAGGGTACCAGTTACCATAGAAAAATTGAGTTCACTAGATTCAACACAAAATATTTTGCGAAATCATAGATGAAGTTCTTTGTTCTCTTTCATTCTGAGAACCGAAATATTGTTTAAAGTCTAAAATAAATTTTCCGGAAAACAGTTTTGGCTCACATATAGATTGTAAGGATATTTTTTCAATAAGATCAGGTTAAAAAATTAACTTCGAGTTATTTATTTTTCGCATGAATTTGAGGACGGGAATGCTACGAAAATTTTAGATTATTCTTTAAGTTGCCTCAAAGACAACAACGGCTTTAAATAAGTGTGAATATTATATAAACTATTAACATGAATATCAGTTGCAGTAGTAGCTACAAAAAAAAAACCTTCGTCGTTGAAAACGATCATAAAAATATTAAAGATTTGTGTCTGCCGAGAGAGGCGTATGGGCTTGGAGTGCAAATAAAAACAAAAGATAGACACTGAAGAAGAGGATAGATTAACCTCAAAATATGTATGTATATCTAGCTTCTAGAGGAAAAATCAGTCTTAAAATTCAAATATTTGGTAGTGAAAGCTAAAATAAACTCAATCTGTGCGAATAAGGAACTTTACCGCCAGAGGCCCCACCAACGAGAAGAAAGAGATTGTGTAACACGAAGTTCTGAAGTGTAACTAACTTCATCCAAGTTTGAAAAAAAGGAGTTTGTAATTGAAACACAACCGAGTTGGTGTTGATTAATTCAGTGTCTTACATTGGTCACCCCTACGAACAAGCAACATGCCTAACGAAGATTTCCACGACGTCCAGGACCCGCAGCAAATCTCAGCGATTGACACACCGCAACAGGAGCTGCATAGCATGGCAGCAATCAAGTTGCCCCCGTTCTGGACAAACCAGCCAGCGCTATGGTTCGCACGAATAGAGCGCAATTTCAAGCCGACAAGATTAGGGACGATAGTGCCAAATTTGTCAAAGTTATATCCGAATTAGATATGGTTGTGGTAACGCAGATCGCAGATCTAGTGGAAACGCCACCACAAAGTGGTATATAGGACGCAATCAAAAATCGCCTTATTGCCGCGTATGCAAAAACCGCCTGATAATTAGTGATGACGGAACAAAGCTCAAATTTTTAGTTGGCACGGGTGTATATGTCTCAGCAGTACCCGTGTACTGCCGAATAAATCGTCGCCGTTTAAGCTGTTTGCTGCAAATGGAAGTATAATAAATACGTTTACAACAGAGCGTGTTATAGTATCACTAGGACTAAGCCATCCGCTTGTTTAGGAATTCTAAGTAGCGTCTCTATTGCGTCCAATATTAGGCGCAAATTTTCTTAGACATCATGGATTAATCGTCGATTTAAAAAATCGTAAGTTGATGAACCCCGTGACAGGGCAATCCGTGGTAGGATGGATAGGTCGATCAAGCTGGTCATTCATATATGCAGTCTCCGAACGCTCAGTGTTCCATATATTACTCAGACAGTTTCCCGAAATCACAAATCCCGCAACGGCAAAAGCATTGATATTCGGTCTCAAAAACGCTGCTCAGTATTTTTTTCAGATTTTCTTTCTTGAATTTCATTGCCTGTTACGTGGACGACATTATCGTGGCATCCAATTCAGAGAAGCAACACTTGGATCACTTTCGTACCGTTTTCGAGAAATTGAAGCAAGCTGGAATCGTGATAAGCCCGGCAAAATCCACTCTTGGTGGCATTAAGCATTAAGTATTTGGGACATGTCTTCAGTAAACATGGAGTTGCACCACCGCAATCACGAGTATCTGCGATTCACAACTACTAGAAATCCGTGACTATTCAATAATTGCACAGGTTTCTTGGAACCATAAAGTTTTATCTGCGATTCTTCCCAAATATAGCTGAATTGCAAGCACCGTTAGGCAAGTTCCTCTCCAACTCAAAGAAAAATGACACAAATATCATTCAGGGGAACGTGGATACGGAAAAGGCGTTCGAGGAGTGCAGAAACTGTCTGGTAAACACAACCTTACTTGTGCATTATCAACACACCAAACCCACCAAATTAGTAACTGATGCATCAGGCACCGCCATTAACAACGTTGTTGAGCAATTTCAAAATGGAAAGGCTCCCGCTGGGATTTTATCAGAAGAGACAGTCGAAATGTGAAACCAGGCACAGTGTATATAACTGGGAACTTCTTGCAATCTACAACGGCATTCGCCAGTTCCGCCACATGCTAGAGGGCACAGATTTTTCAATCCATACAGATCACAGGCCCCTTATCTATGCATTCGCGGAAAAACCGGTGAAAGCTTCTCCGCGGCAAATCTGACATTTGAATTTTATATCGCAATTCAGCACTTACATTCAGCATCTACCGGACGAGAAGAACAAAATCACAGATGCACTATCTCGTGTGGAAGCCATAAACATGCTTATGGTCGTAGGGGCGGAGGAAATTATCGGCGAATAACAGAAGGATGCTGAGCTTAAAGAGATGCTAAGAAATAACACTACATCACTTAAACTACACCCCATTGCAGTATGCGGAACCGGTAAAGTTATTTGCGGCACATCCTCTGGAGATACTCGCCCTTTTGTACCTATAACATTACGATGGAATATTTTTACCGTTTTTCACCAACCGGGTCTTTTTATTTATTTATTTATTTGAATCCATTTTAACAGGCTTCTGCCCAATTACAAAAATAGAAAAATTAAATAAATCCAAAAGATGAAAATAGAAAAATTAACAAATAAATGAAAATATTAGAAATATACATATTAAAACTTCAACAAATTAAAGCTAATGTACAACTCAACATCGAAGAAAGTGCAAACAAAGTACTAAAATTAAAAAGAAAATCAATCATTATAAGAAGCATTAATAATTATGTCTTTAATTTGGGACTTAAATTGACAGAACGTTGGCGGAAAAGGACCAAGCTGAAGATCATTATGCTTCCTGGGCATACGCAATAGCGGTGAGTTGAAATAAACTTCAGAACGCGCGAAGGGAAGAGAGAACATTAATTGGGATCTATCTGATCGATTGACGTTACGTAGACACACCATATAACCAAGATCGGAGAGCATAGGGCAATGGAGTAGCTTGAAAAGTAAGCACTCGTCAAGGAACACTCGTCGGGACTCTAATGAAGGAATTTGAAATAAGGAAAGACGATCACTATAACCACAGTAAGGGATTTTGAATTTAAATAGCAGTGAGCGAGTAAATCTACGCTGAACGTGTTCCACTGCATCACTGAGATATTTATGACGAGGAGACCACACTTGACAACAATACTCTAGGATGCTACGAACAAGTGAAAAAACAAATGGAAAGAGGTAGCGATGCTAGTAAACGAAGAAGAGCATCTACGAATGAAACCGGACAGACGAGAGGCCTTGGCGGTTATATATGCAATGTGTGGTCAAATTTGAGCTTTGGATCAAAGTGCACACCAAGATCCTCCATTCACAGCCGTAATGGAAGAGCCGTAAAGAATATAGGAGTAAATTAAGGGTGACATTTTATACGTATAGGACATCTGATGACATTTGGATATGTTCAAAGCAAGTGAATTATTCGAGCACCAGTCGCACAGAGTACAGAGATCGTTTTGGAGTTGGAGGCAGTCGTTGGTAGATTCAAGTACTTTGAAAATCTTGAAGTCATCAGCAAACAATAGGCAGGGAGAACGAATAAAGGAAGGGAGATCATTTATAAATACTAGGAATAATAAAGGACCGGGAATGGACCCCTGAGGAACACCGGAAAGCGGACAGAAGGGGGAAGAGGTGGACGATTGCACAGATACAACACAAGAACGACCAGAAACATAGGATGAAAACCAAGACAAAAGAGAACCGGACACCCCATAACTTCGAAGCTTTGCAAGGAGAATTCTGTGGTCAACAGAATCAAAAGCTTTTGAGAAGTCGGTATATACGACATCCACTTGTTTCCGTTGGTCTAAGGCAGAAGCAACAAAGTTAGTAAAAGTAATAAGATTAGAGGTGGGAGATCTCCCTTTGACAAAACCATGCTGTTCCGGAGCAAGGAAGGGATGGAGGAGAGGAAGCAGCCTGTTAGAAATCACTCTTTCGAGAACTTTTCCAAAACAAGGAAGGAGGGTCTCCAGACTTGTGGATGGGGGAAATATAAGCAGATTTCCAACTGGTGGGGAAGGAGCCGGAGGAGAGGCTGAGGTTAAATATAATTGACAAGGGAACACATAAGGACGATGATAGTGATTTGGCCAAAAGGTTAGGGATACCATCAGAACCGCAACCAACATTGAGATCAAGACATTCGAGTAAGGATTAAATTTCAAGAGGATTGGTGTAAATGGAAGATAGAGAGGATGAAGCAACATGGGGAATTTCACAAGGCAAGATATGATTATGTTGGGAAAAGAAGGAAGAAAAATATTTTGCAAATAGGTCGCAAATTTCACGTGGATTAGATGCCGTAGCATTATCGAGAAACATGGAATCGGGGAAACGATGGGAACTTTTGAGGGAACGGACATAAGACCAAAAGGGTTTTTGATGATTAGAGCAGATGGAGGACTCAATGTTGGAAAAGTAATCTCGGATAGCTAGATTTACGACAGTTTTGGCAGAAGATCGTAGCGTCGAAAATTCGATGAAGTCCTCATGAGAGCCTGTTCGTTTAAATCTAGCTCGAGCGACATCCTTAGCTTTCAGGGCCGTCGCCACATCACGACGAAACCAAGGAGCGTCATTAGGCTTGCGAGGACGTCTGGAAGGATTGAAACGGGAGATAAGGTTGGATAGGAAGTTGTGAAATTTTAAGACAAGGTCATTGACAGTGACACCCTAGTGGACGCCCGAATTTCTTTGTAATTGCTTTGACAATTACAAAGAAATTTATACGGTCGGGAATAAAGAAGCGCATGCACATTCTGCCAGCGCTTCAAGGTCTGACGGCACCAAAAGAATGCTCCCCAACAATTCGCAGTGCCGGACAAGGATATAAATAGCCAAGGATACAAATACTGTCTTACGGTGGTCGACCGGTTTTCCCGCTGGCCCGAGGCAATCCTTCTTATCGAACAAACAGACATCATCCAACGTTTGCACGATTGAGATTTGTCACTATTATGCTACTTTGTGTGGTAATGGTATAGGAAATGTCAAAACTTCTTCAAAATTTTCAGAAGTTTTCTAATAATTTATCAGCATTTAAAATAGTAGGCAAGTTACAGAACATGTTGGAAATGAAAATAATGGATATGAGATACAGAACATCTAACTGTAACAATCGTGAATATAATACCCAATTTTTTTTTCCATAATATGTTAACCCTGTTACATAATTGTGCCCACAATGGTACAACACTGTATTTGTCGTAACAGTTACGAAACAAGTTTCAAATGTTACTTTTTGCGACATATTTGTCACAAATTTCTGATTGGGTAGCCCAACCGAAACAACCTTGGTTCTAATATAATAGTCTAGTTTCACAGCCATATACCATCTTTAGGCACCTTTCGAGCAACTGCAATTATATTTGCGAAAATACTTGTGGAAATTTCGATTTCCAAAAACAATTTAGCCTCTTTTGCTGCAGGCGAACTTACACGCGCATAAGCATTATTGAATTTTTGAATAATAAAAATAAAATGTGTGATAAGCATTACTAATCAAGATTAACATGAATATTCACACTATAACTTCCATCTCGATCCTCTTAATTTGCTAAATGATATCTATCGAATTGATTTCAGTATCACGGTTCCGAAGAAGCTTTGTCAGAGGTCGTCGTACATTGGCTTTATTCGTATCCATCACATATCATTTCTTGTCTAAGCAAGACACGGTGAATGCGTGAGCCAGCCCGGCACCTTTATTTTTATATTTTCAGGCACGTGTTTGGCTTAATAATCTGGCGTTATATAAATTCACATGTTTCACAAAAGCCTATATTAACATTAAATTTTATCTATAGTTGATTGTTTCACAATTTAGCTAGCTTTAGACATTTTCTCAATCTACTATAAACTTCCAGCTTAAAGCAATCAACAGAAGCCGTGAATTTAAATGACTCCCGCTGTTAAATCGTTTCTTTGTGAAGATATCGTTTGATGATTATTCAAATAATACATACATGCTAATTTTATAAACGATCTATTTCTGCAACAAACAATTTCACAGAAACATATTGTTCCCCTTTCTCCTGCCATTAACGTTTTGCGTAAATTATGTTCAGATATCTAGTTTTCAATACTCTTATAAAACACCTGCATAGCAATGTTATGTTATGGCTTTTAAACGGTTTTCCAGATAATGCACGCTCATACAATTTACTACCATTTAAAAATTAAACATTGAATAAGATTGCACCAGCAAACGCTATTATCTCGAGTTATGTACCTACATGTGCACTGGCATCATACAAACCGTCATTATGTCTATTGACTGTGTGTGGGCTCAATTCATTTCTACAAACCTGTCGCATCAACACAATTATTGCGAATTAATTGCGCAATAAAATCACTTAATAATTACCACGCATCGAACTGTAGTATTTGTCACATTAACACTTTCCCATTTTATTTTAAATCCATTCCAACTATTAGTAACTGATCAGGTCGCAACCAGCTAGTATTGACTGTGTTGCGGTTTGTTTACAGGACCGGCTGGTCGGTCGGCCGGTCGGCCGCTAGCTATGAAAACATGTTTACCGTCTCATAAAGCGCGTGTCTTTATTACCAATTTGTAAACATAGAATTGCCTCGTACCAAATCCCGATGGCGAGGTAAGTCCACGTAATCCTTATTAAATTCACAAAGACGGCACGTATTTTATCGTCTTTTTTTCTGATCCGAAGCGATTTAGATATTCGCGCTTTTCTATCCTTTCCAATATTGATCTGCGATCACGGCACATTTCGGCTTTGTGGTCATGAAATCTTGCTAAAGTATGCTGCTATGCTATAGTGCTTGAGGGGAACCATGCATTTCGAAATTACTTAAACGCTCACTCCTTCGAATCGACAGCGTGCACTTTTGAAAGCATCACCTTGTCCGGTCGAAACTTAAATTCCGCAGATCGCCGCTAGATCTTTGAGTCTGATCGCCAGCAAACATGTGTTCTTCCTGTGATCTTTGTGTTGTTTGTTCGCAGCCGTGACTGGAGGAACAAGCATAATTCATGGATCACATTACAGCGGATGGTAATAACAGGCTGTAGCAAGATAAAAATCGAAAGTATTAAGAGGGTTGTGCATAATGGGTGTATTAGGCTGAAGCTAATTCTCATGAGAAATTCTGATGACCCCCACCTCAACCTCATTGCTATTACCTGTCTTCGAGAATTTCAACCTGATACTGGTCGAACGCAAATATTCAGTATTATAAGCAATTGCCAAAAAAAAGTTTGATCGAAAGGTCCAAATAACATTTAAAATTCTAGGGTGAGTGCACTAGTAGTCGGCCACTTAAGCAGTTTTCCCACTTTTGCGAAATATAACTACCCAAAGAAACAGTTATGGAATAAATTGTTTTGTTAAAACTAAACCTGCGCTGTTCATCGGGGAATTGATATTTAATATTCTATGTTACCAATCAACTTTTTTCTTTATGATTGATTCCATAAAAAATATGTTTTTGCATTAGTAGCTGGCCCATGAAATTTGGTTACCGACCTATCAGCGTTCGGCCAAGTTGCATTTTTTATTATTTTATAAAAAAATATCGATGAAACATAAATAAAATATATTATATTTGAGATATTTTTTATTTATTTTTTTAGCAAAGTATATATTTTAGAAAATCGCAAATGAAAACAAATAATTTAACATAAATCAAGCATCTTTCTTTTGAAGTATTTTAATTCTAATATTGACTTAAATTATTCTTTTCATAAGTTATAGCACACGAGCCTCACCTCTTTTCTTGTTGGGTCTCACATATCTTGCAAGAAAATTTCTTATCAGGAGATATAGAGAACAACATTTTAGATGCTACCGTATAGGGCAGTTGTCGCAACCAATATTTTTTAGGTCATCCTCTTCTGTGTCGCTTAGTAGAATGTTGTGACATTATTGACACTTAATCGCTTTCTTATGTTTTTCTACGTTCGTTTTTTGCTTCTTTTTTTACAGGTATCTATCTGCGCGTTCTTCGATTTTCTTTTTTTTTATACGATCCTCTTTTCTTTTTTCTAATTGCCTGACCTTTTTTATTTGTTTCCTCTTCTTTTAAGTTATATATATTTCTCTAAGCTTGACACGGTATCGCACTTGTTGCTCAAGTGGTTTTGGAAGTTTTTCATCCCTTCTTTAAAGGGTCCGGAAAAAATGTTTCGATAGGTGTGTGGAGACTGGCGAGCACGATCTACTAAATAAAGGTGAACAGGAAATGCTTGTGGATGCAGAGTATCTTCTGGATTTGAAGTACCTTAAAGGAGTAATAGTAAATATTTCATTTAAATTGATCCTGATGTCAGAAGTTACTTGTTGTGATTGGTCCAGAAGAAGTGCTGGGAATCTCTTAAATAACAGACACTGGATCTGCAGTTGAAATTTCCTTATTAGCTTCTGCAACATACGTTTTATCTATAACTGCATCATAACTAGAAAAATCCAGTTTCCTGGTTCGTAATTCAAAACTCAGTCTATGATAATCTTTCGAACTTGACTTTGGAGTTTAGCTTAAGCAGGTCATGTTTTCGGTTAGAGATTTGAACATATTAATAGATGAATCAGGACTATTATACGCTTCACCATTATTAAAGCTACTACCAATACTAGAAGATGCAAAAAAAATTATGGAACATCAATTCGGGCTTCGAAGATATCACAGTGCCATTCAACAGGTCCATCGAATCGCGTCAGACATTAAAATAGCATTCGAAGAAAAGAAGTACTGCTCAGCAATCTTTTTAGACATAACTCAAGCCTTCAATAAAATCTGGCATGAAGGATTGATCTTCAAAATTAAATCACTGCTTCCGAGAAGCTTCCACAAAATACTCTGCTCATTCCCGCACATTCCATATGAGATACAAAAGCTATTCTACCGCTAAACATCATGTGCATGCTGGTGTACCTCAAGGAAGTGTCTTGGGACCTGCACTCTACACAATATTCACATCTGATCTCCCAATAAGCGGCAAAACAACTACAGCTACATTTGCGGACGACGTCGCCATTTTATGCACTGATTCGAATCCAGTTATGGCATCCTGAATAATGTAAGCCCACATCTCATTTCTTGAAGAATGGCTAGCAAAATGGAGAATCAGAATGAACGAAACCAAATGCATCCACGTTACCTTCACATTGCTAAAACTGACTTGTCTTCAAGTATATCTAAACAATGTAGCTATTCCCCAAAGTAACGAAGTAGAGTATATCGGAATGCAACTTGACAGGAGGTTCACCTGGAAACGGCACATTGAAGCTAAAAATCAACAAGTGAAGCTCAAATTCAGAAACCTCAAATGGATGCTCAATAGCATATCAAAACTTTCTCTCGATTCTAAAGTGCTCGTCTATAAGTCTGGACATATGGATATAGGGTGCAGCTCGCCTATCAAACATCATCTAGAGATTCCAATCAAGAATACTTTGATCTATCGCCGGAGCCCTACTTCCGCAACGCCAATCTCCATAACGAATCGAGACGATTTCAGAGCAAATTAAGAATCATAGTGGAAATTATATTGCAGCCCTCGCCCATCACCCCAACAAGCTGGCAAAAAAAAATACTAACTCATCGTAAATTTCAGTGATTGAAAAGAACTGACCCATTGGAGCTTCCATCTCTAAAGTAGGAAAAACAACTTGCGTAGCCACTTTCTTTGCTTTTCAAAATCTTTTGGATTACGAACATTATAATTCTAGAACACAGATCATAGCTTTGCTCTTTGCGGTCTGACTTTAAGTCAATAAAGTAACTTGGGTCCAAAATGTTCACGTCTTCAACTGTGAAGAGTGCACATCACTTGTCTTAGAAACCAGTTTCCTACTATTATAAGGGTAAAATTCAACCAAAATTTTTTTGAGTGTAGCAGTTTACTAAAGGTATTAAAAAAAAATTATTAGAATTGACACTCGCAGGTGAATTTGTTATATAACTGATGGGTTTCTATCATTTTCGTTTGGTACATTATCCGCTATTCGCAATGTTCCGTCGTCGTTAATATAAAATAACACTCCACAAGAAAGTGATGAACACTCAAAAAAATTTTGGTTGAATTTTACCCTTATAATAGTAGGAAACTGGTTTCCTACTGTTAAAGATGTAAATTTACAAAAGCGTGTAAAAAGAATATTTTTTTACGACCAAATGGTGTAATTTTACCCTAAATAATGATGCAATTTTATGGCTTTGGCGCAAAGGTAAATGGAAAACTAGTAAATTTACACTCTTTTTGCTTCAATTTACAAAAGGCTGTGTATTATTCAGCTGATATGACGCAAAAGCACATCGAAAGTGTAAAAAAAATTGTGATTCGTTATTTTAAACTGAAAAATGAATATATTTCCCATTATCAAAGTATTAATTATAGACCCACTTTTTAGAGTGAAACATTCAAACTGACTGTTGATTTATTAGTGTCTTTTCGCTCTAACATCCTGATACATCCTCTAAAATCCTCAAAACTATGTCAGCATTGATTTCTTCTTTGGCAAGATCTTCCGACACTTCTTTGATTACAGATAAAGCAATCAAAAATCCTTCAGTTGATAATCTTAATATATATATATATATTGGTAGTTCCCTCTCCATTTGCATCCGCCAATGCATTTTGCACACATTTTGAATAGTCTAGTCCCTCAGTGTCAAACGGGAAAATTCCGCAACCTTGGAAACCATTTTTGACAGTTTCGGGAAGATTAATATATTTTGTCAATACGCTCTCTAATAATGGACAGGATTCCTTTCTGGCAAGTGGTTTTTTGTTGTCTTGTTCTAATCCTGCTTGAGAAGCTTGAATATACCGACATTGGCAGGCTGCAGAATATGTATTGCCTGCTTTATCACAAAACTGGCTTAACTGGCTTAGACAAATGGGATTTATGTCCATCAACTAACAACGAAACAGGCTTTGGTACTTGTTGTTCAACCAGCCAACCACCTGACACAAATCGCCACATATTCATAGAAAGATTCGCTCCTCATCCATTCAGTGTCCGTATTCCCAAGGATCTAACCATTAGTTACGCTGTCCACAATATCTTTGAGGGGACGTTTGTATGGAAAAACTACTATACTACTATTTTGCCATCAGCGGGAAGGTTAACAATGTTGTGATTGTATCCTTTTCTTTATCTGCTTTCACCTGATAAACGTTTTTATAGCCCCTAGGAGCAATAACTTGGCCTGTTTTGGGACAAATGCAGAAGATAGTTTTATCACCATTAATGATTCGCCTGGGATCGGAGTAGCAAATTTTCTTGGTTGACTGATCGAAGAAATTCTTTGAGTTCATTGAATCCGTTCTTAATATACTGTGAGGCGGAAGAGAAATTTTGGCTGCTGAAGCACGAGCACGAACGCTTGAGCTTTGGGAGGACCGCTAGGCTACGAGCTCGAAGGGAGCATGGACGATTAGGTTAATTCACGCCTTAAAACCTTGGCTTAATCGCGACCACGGTGAAATAAACTTCTACTTGTGCCAGTTCCTATCGGACCACGGCTACTTCAGGAAATACCTTCACAGAATGGAAAAAGTCAGGACAGAGTTCTATGAGTACTGTGCTAAGGAAAGTGATGACGCTTTGCATATCTTTTTCCAATGCGCCCGCTTCAGAAGGGAGCGACACATGTTTTTCTCTGCAATTGGCCCTGTGACGCCGGAGTCAATCGTGGAGATAATGCTACAGTCAGATGACGCCTGGTCAGCTGTATCAGCATATGTGGAGCTGGTATTGCGTTCAAAAAAAGAGGAAAGCCTGACAGAACGCAAGTAAGCCAATGGGGCACCTGTTAGGTGGAAGTAGCACGGCCGAGTTGAAGTAATGCGAAGCGGTTCCGGCTCGGACTTCCGTGGTCGGGGGGTGATGTTTTTTAGTGAGTACGAATCTCTCATAATCTTGTATCGTTCGCAGGATACCTTTTGAAGGTTTTTGACATCCGCTCCCACAAAAAAAATATATACTGTGAGGTGACAGCTGCTCTGCCTTTATGTAGTATTTCTGCGTTTTGTAAACTTAAAGAAGGATTTCTTCTAAGAATGACTTTAGCCAGGTTATTCCAGGACGACTATTTCTAACCAAAGTCACCCTCGCATCATTCTTCAAAAAAATTTATACAGTGTTCAATAAATTATCATGCTTTAGAGGAAAGCCACATTTAGATAACCTAATGCACCATTCAGTAATAGCTGTTTCCTCCTCAGTAGACAATATGGATCTTGGACATTTTTTGTCGCACTCGTCAGGTATTCTTCAATGCAAACGATTTTGCAATGTTGCTCTTGAGATGCAATACTTGGCTGCAGCTTTACGTATGCTTAGCTTACTACTGCGAATATCATTAAGTGCCATTACAATTTTATCTTTTTTATAAGATTTTAGAGCTGGTAATATACCGCCAGCGCCGTTTTTCTCCATTTCGTTATTCATTTTTTTGCAAATAAAGAACAACTATAGAAAAACCTTAGATGAGCTCGATTACTTAGAGTTTTCACGTCAGTTTTCGGTCATGATAGATTCTCATGATTTATGTGGGGCCGAATACTAAATAGTTTTAGGCTCTACTGTATTCTTTAATAATTCACCGTTATAGTCAACTTATGACGTCATTACGTAGGAAATATTACCAAAACAACATTTGTGGTGAAGTTTCAGTATTTGGCCACCACCGCCGGAAACTGAACGTATCGTAAATTATGTGATTCAGTGTCCGGCATCCAAACATTTTTTAATTTTACAATATTCATTAAATTCATTTCAATTAAGTTAAGATTTTAATGTGAAGAACTTACCTACCAGTTGATTTTTAACACCGATCACATACACTGAAAAAAATCCACATGGCGCCCAGAGCCATGTAACATAGCGCATTATTTATGGCGCCATACGCTATGTACATAGTACTCTGAGCTATGCAATATGGCTCCCCGCGCCATAATGTCAGAATCTACATAGCGCGTGGTCCTATGTAACATGTTGCAGCATTTATGGTCTCACACGCTATGTACATAGTACAAAACAATGGTCCTCCACGCCATGTACTATAGTCCTCCACGCCATGTACTATGGTCCTCCACGCCATGTACTATGGTCCTCCACGCCATGTACTATGGTCCTCCACGCCATTTACTATAGTCCTCCACGCCATATACTATAATCCTCAACGCCATGTACTATAGTCCTCCACGCCATGTACTATAGTCCTCCACGCCATGTACTATAGTCCTCAAAGCCATATACATGGCGTGGAGGACTATAGTACATGGCGTGGAGGACTATAGTGGTTGGCGTGGAGGGCTATAAGCATAGCGTCTGCTCCTATGTACTTTTCGCCATGTATTATGGCGTGTGGCGCTATATTTTATCACTATCCCTAAATCGACTATGTACATGGCGCCAGAAGTCTATAAATTATGGCGCCTGGCGCCATGTGTTTTTTCAGTGTACAAAAACAGTCAATATTTATGGACGATTTTTATATCATTTCTCAAAAAAATATGACATTCACATGAAAATTTTGAGTGCAGTGACGAATCCACATACCGAATGAATGATCCTTTCCATCGAACTTGACAAAAAGCCCTAGATTTTACTTCAGTTCGAAACTATATTTCCACCGATCCGTTACAGCCTGCCTCCACTAGCCATTTCCCATGGCATGCCATTCGACTTGCCATGGAAATGGCTAGTGAAGGCGGCGTACGACATGCCATATTTGATGGCACGCCATAAATGGGAGACCATATGGTATGCCATTTGCTTGGCCATCAGCCTGGCCATATTTTCAAAATTCTTGATATTCAAAATGACGTTGAACTATGGTCATGCACCGTTTCTTATAAGAAAATGTAGGAATTCCGTATTTACAGGGATTTTAAGATCTCGATCAGTAATCAAAATACTGTAGAGAACATGGAATGGTGGGAAATTGCGAAAAAGTAGAACTATGATGTGGAAATTTGGAATAATAAAATTAACAACTTGTTATTTTTGAAAAATATTTTTTTTTTCAATTTTTAAGGATGAGTATGTATATGAAACTGCTTATTGATGATCGGAGGAATTTTTTGAATGAAATCTACCTCATCTCCCTTCATACCCCAACAAATCATATATTAGTTTCATCTTCATCTGAAATTTCACTCGCTTATCAAAAAAGGGATTTATCCTACACGCGGAGGTTTCATTAACAGCAGAATTCTTCGGCTCTCCACTTCAAATAGCTTTTTAAGAGGATTCAACGCTCAAATGAAGCACACGTCCGCACCGTTCAGAGGCATTTTCGAAATGATATGACATGCCATGGAATTGTCCACGCATCAGATGGCATGCTGTAAATTGACAGTCGTTGCCATCGGATATGGCAGGGGAAATGGCTAGTCGAGCCCCGGTGTTAGAGTGTTTTTCCCTTTTTTTAGAAATTTGTTCTCTAATTTTCAAAGTATATAGACAAAATGGCCGACTTCTGACGCATGGCCGAATTCTAGTGCACTTACCCTATTCATCAATGTGAAAAACTAGAAAGACCTTTCATAACCAGATCCAACAATAAATTATAAGCAAGCTCAATCCCATCCGTTCGCCGTTCAAAAATATACAATTCGAAAATTTAGTCAATTTTCCCATCATCTCCACTAAATGACCAAATCATATAATTATACATGTGATAAATGGATAAGCGGCTAAGTTCCTCTAAGACTTACAGATCGAACGCCAACAATTGCCATTGTTCCATTTCAACAGTATCTGCCTGTGGAGAACTGCGTTCTGTATGAAAATTAAGCAATCTTACTACCGTATGCTGGCAAACAGCGATCAGCACGCAGCAATCAATACCGGAGATAGATGAATTAAGAGTACCATTCAGCTTTTCAATTTGGCTTTTGCTGCTACCAAACTCAAATTTATAAAGAATCCGATAAGATTCGTTTTTTTTTCATTTTCGTTTTTCATCTCTTACTTTATCTTGATTTAGGGATCGACGATTGGAAAACCTTAGCTGCTAGATATCGATAGAATGTCGCCTACTGCGAAGCGTCACGAAGAAACAAGTTCCACGAATTTCAGGTGTAACAGCAATTATCGATCATAATCATGGTCGACAGGTATTTTCCGTTATAAGTGAAAGTAAATATCGTATTGCACTCACAACTATGTATTTTTATGTGATTACTTCCAACTGTCAAGTCAAGCCCTACGATGATTTGTAGCCGTTCCTAGAAAACTGTTTTATAGAACACCACCGGGGCGGGGCGTTGATCTGTTCATTAATTAATTCCGGATTCACTTGAATCAATTTCACAAAACGTGGTCAAAGCACGGGCAGACCACCCGCTTGCCTGTCTATCTGTTTGTATCTCTCCGACGCCTAATAGCATTTCGATAATAGTTCTTCGATTTCACTGCTCTGTTCTATTCGACGACAACCTAAAGAACTGTATGGACCCAGTCCCTGTGTACCTCTCGAAAGATCTGATGATTTTCGGAAAACTGGACATAGAAGAATGTGTAATTAAAAAAGCCTGTCATTCGATTGATTGTACAATAAAGATGGAAGCATGGGTGTCAATTTATACATGCGTTAATCCTTTTGAATTCGCATGCACAACTGTTTTATTTGAGGGAAACAAAAAAAGACAGAATTTTTTATAGGACTGAGATAACTGGAGTGTCTGTGGATGTTTACCGAGAAAACATGATTTCCAAATGTTGCCTACACCATTACAATTATAAGCTGTTCTTCATTTAATTTATTGGACTTAGTTCTTCAGATAATCTTTCCGGGGAAATCGCTGAGAAACATTTCGAATCGGCTTTCAAACCAAGAATTGCTTGCTGCCATAATAGCGTTTTAATTACAATTCGAAAGCTACACTAGTCTACCGACACTCCAAAGAAAATCAATTAGTTCTTCCTGTATCGATTCGTTAAACTGAACTTTCCATCAGACCAATTTTTTGCTTGTTCACTGGAACTCTGCGAATAGTTATCGTTTGTTGCACAGAATTAAATGGAGTTTGAAATTATTAAAGCTGTAATATTTCGGCAGTATGATGAAAACACACCATCGTCAACAGTGTCATAATTAATTGCGAGAGAAATAAAGTATTTATCTAGAATTTATGTTTTTGGCCCAATATGGTGACCTCCTTTGGACCAAAGAAAATTGTAAATGCACAAACTATTTCGCCGGGGAAATGTTCACTTGGAGGAAACTAACAAATTCGGAAATCGTATGAAATGAATGCGGTTCATATACAGGCTATTTTCATGTTGGTTTTTGTTTGCGCAATCTTAAGCCACAGAAATATTTAGCTACGAAATACTTTACTGAGACTAAATTCTCTATCTACGAAATTGCAAATTAGGTTTAAAAAAAGCCTAGCGCATCAGAACCGCTAGAAAACTGATTTTCGAATAGATAATTTTTGAGTGATTTAAAAATCTAGGGATATCATCGAAAGTTTCAGCGACTAACCTTGGTTTGGGGTTGTCATCCGAAAAATTTCGAAAACTCGGAAAATTTTAACATTGGTTGCTTATTTTATTGTAAATACTTTGCATATGAACACAAAATCGAAGCATCTGTTGTTGCAATATTTACCAAAATGTCTAGTGCTGGTAATCCTGTGTTAGCACCACAGCCAAAAATGTAGCAAATATGTTTCAAGTTAAGTTAAACCCACTCTGTGAATTTCATTTCGATTGGGTAGGTTAGGTTAGGTTAGTAAAGAGGGCTGCCGGGAAACGCGGCTTGCATTAGGCCACCAGTTTGGGCCCATTTGCCACCCTCCGCTGGCTATTTAGAGCTGCCAAGTGACCGCTTCGCCAAACTGGATCAGCTGACTCAGCGTGACGGTACCAGCCACCTCTGCTAACCCTTGAAAGTGGTATGCACCAAAAATTTTGAGGCGTTTATTATTTAGGGCCGGACAATCACAGAGAGTATGCTCGATGGTGTCCTCTTCCATCTCGCACCTCTTGCATAAACTGCTGGATGTCAGTCCCATTTTCTTCGCATGAGATGCGGTAAGGCAGTGCCCTGTGAGCAAGCCGACCGTGGTTCTCAAGCAGTTCCTGCTGAGCTTGAGCAGTTTCCTGCTTTTGCTTGGATCAGATGATGGCCATAATGTCCTGGCCACCCTGCAGTCCAGCCTGTTTTCCCATTCGGACTTTAGTTTGGCCCATATGGCGGCATCAAGTTTGTTTGTGGCGTCCGCGATTGACCGAGGTACAGTGATGCAGGGGCAGTTGCTAGCTCCTGAACCTTTCCTCGCCAATTCATCAGCTTTTTCGTTGCCTATGACCCCACTATGCCCTGGCACCCACATAATCCGGATAGGAATATGCCTTGCCTTTTCATTGAGAGCCACTCTGCAAGCGTTAACAGTTTTTGAAGAACATCTGTAAGACGCAAGAGCGAGAATGGCTGCCCTACTGTCGACGCAAATGGTCATTGGTCTGGTTGATATTCCACTAATGGACTCAACTGCCATGCGTATAGCATGTAATTCAGACTGAAAGACGGTAGCATGGTCCGACAGTCTACACCACAGGTTAAGGCTCAAATCCGTAGAAAATACGCCCGAGCCAACTCCTGTGTCCGTCTTTGACCCGTCCGTGTAAATCCAGGCGCCCCTATCGGTGGTAGCTTCCTTTTTCTTCCAGTCTGTTCTTGTGGGTATCTTGACCTGGAAATTCCTGCCAAGATGTATTATTTTGCTCATGTGGTCCGTGTCTTCTGCAACGAGTCCGAATCTTTTGCGGCATTCTATAAGAATACCGCTGTGACCCCACTGATCTGAATCGTTCCACATGCCAGAACTTTTAGCGCGTATCGCCGCTAAGCTTGCGCTTCTAAAGATGAATCGATCTAGGGGCATGAGTCCCAAAATCATTTCCAACCCAGCCGTTGGGGCGGTTCTTAAGGGGGGAGATACATGTAACTGCTAAAACAAAAACGATTTTTTTTTATTGCATCAAAGTGTTCAAAATACTCTTAAAATATACCAAAAAAAGTTTTGAGGCGATATTCGTATTAGTTCTCGAGTTATAGCCAGTTATAGACAGCGCGGCGTTCCCCAGGTCGGTGGAGCTTTAGAACTTTAAACGCGTTTTTCTCAAAGTAGTACTTTTTCAATTTCCGTACAAGATATCTCAAAAAATATTGAACCTATTCGGCTTAGATTTATACCACATGTACAAAAGAGTATTATCTCATCGTTGAACCTAAATTTTCTTGTAATTTCGGAAAAAATAATTAGTTTACCAATGTTTAAAACGTGATTTTTTTGAAAAAAAATCGATTTTTTTTTTAATCTAATATTAATGTAAAAATTTGATTTTTTTTTCTAAATTTTATTGGTTCACCTATGAATTATAGATCTCATTAGCATATTTTTTTTTTCTCTGAACGTTGCAAGTTTCTCTGAAAAAGCGTTAAGTTGTACGAGGCTGTTTTTGATGTGTTTGTTTCATTTGCTCGCATCGCCTCCATTTTGTGTTAAAAAGTTATTAAAAAAATATATTCATTTACTATAAGATATGTACTTTGAGGATTTAATATCAAACATTTTCTGAATAAACAATATATATATTTTAAGTCAATCTGAAATTAGCAATTTCTTTTCCATTTTACATGTATTTCCCCCCTTAAAGCGCCCGTAATACATATGCAAACTAATCTTTGCAGGGTTGTTAGCTCCTTGATATTAGTTTTACTCTCCGCTGCTTTCCACCACACGACCGCTCCATACACCAAAATCGGCCTGACTACACATGTGAATATGTAATAGGCCGCCCTAGGTTTAAGACCCCAGGTATTGGAGTAGGCGGACCGGCAAGCGAAAAGTGCTGCGCGGGCCTTACCAATTCTGTGCTTCACGTTAGCCCCAAATATTTAACACTATCAGCAAGCTCCAATGTTATTCCGTTGAGGTTAGGCGTGGCAATAGCCGGTACCCTGTGTTTCTTTGTGAAGAGCATAAGTTCGGTTTTTGTCGGGTTTGCCCTAAGACCGACTTTTCTGGCCCAGATTTGAATATGGTCCAGCGCCGATTGCATAAGGTCCGACAAAGTTTGTGGGAACGCACCCCTCACAAGTACCACAATGTCATCGGCATACGCCACTACCTCAAAGCCACTGGCCCTTAACTTCTCCAGTATTTCGTTGACTGTCAGGATCCAGAAAAGGGGAGATATAATCCCTCCTTGTGGTGTTCCGGTACCGACTGTTCTTTCCGCTTTGGCCTCCAAAAAGGTAGCCTCAATCCGCCTGCTCTTGAGCAAGTCAGATGCCCAGGTCGCCAGGGTTTTATCCACTCCATATCGAGCCAAGGCATCAATGATACTCGCGACAGTGACATTATTGAAGGCCCCTTCAATGTCTAAGAAGGCTGCCAACGTGAATTCCTTCTGCCGTAAGGATTTTTCTATTGTACCGACAACTTTGTGTAATGCCGTATCTACTGATCTGCCCGCTAGATACGCGTGTTGATCAACACAGAGTCTCGCGACATCAATCGAGCTTTTGATATGCAGATCAACAAGCCTCTCTAGTGTTTTGAGCAGAAACGATGTTAAGCTGATTGGTCTAAAGTCCTTCACGTAATGGTGATTCACCCTACCAGGTTTCGGAATGAAGACCACTCTAGCTTTTGTCCATTGCTCGGGTACTACCCCGAGGCGGAGGCATGCGGTAAAAATACGCTGCAGAATGGGAATGATGGCCTTATCTGCTTTTTGAAGCATGATAGGTGATATCTCATCAATCCCTGTAGCTTTGTAAGGTCGGAATGTGCGATTGGGTAACTACGCTGGAAGTTAAAGAAAAGATTTTTAGGGTTACCACCCTCAATACTTTTCATATATTCGAAACGTTAATATTTGTTGTTAATTGTCATTGCAGGATCATTCCAATGGGAAAATTAAATAACATCGCTTAGGGAAAAAATGTAAAAAAAAAATACAAAATTGCCATAGCTAGCAGCCCTTTCATGATTTTGCTACGGGATTCCTACGACAGCTATTTTACAATAAGGTCCATTTACTATGAATTTCCTTTTGATTTCATCACTGGATCGGAAGTTATAGGGGAAAAGCTTTATTTTGCTTAGCAAATTTAAAAGACTTACGAAACAAAAATCACCATAGCTGGCAACTCTATTCTGATGGCTGACATGGAAGTTATAAGCCAAAGAGCAGTTTTTTTTTCTCAGTGATTTTTCAGGATGGCACCACTGCCCCAGGGTTGCTTGCATTTCAAAATCACTTCTATCAGACCTGGTTCTAGTTGATACAAACATTTCCTGTAAATTTCATAATGATCGGATAATCCGGTCGTCAGTTTTCGTGAACAGAATAATCGAGTGCTGAAAATAGAGGTAATTTGGTGATGGGTTGCCGTTCTTGTGCAAATCGGAATTTCGAACATTTCAGACCGACATGGTCGACAAAGATAAAAATTTATCAATAATTTGAATTTTTTATCAATAAGGAAAATTTTTTTAGAAGGATCCATGATTTGAGTGACTTTTTTTCACGTGCCTGCCTTTGCTACAGAGTTACCCGCACTGTCTGAGTGTTAAGTTATAGTCAACATCAATACGCTCTGCAAACTTCACGATGATCCAATTTGTCTGTCAGAAGTTATGACAAATCAAAAAAATCCTTGCCTACTTTTAGGCACTCAACACCCAAGCACGTCTCAAAATTTCGAATTCTTTATCATAGGCAAGCATTAAACATTATTAGCTTTCATTTCCAACACTTTTGTTTGACAAAAAGAGTAAATTTTTGTTCTTTTTCTAAAACGCGTACATTTTTTACATTTTTGTTTCATAGAAATATAGTAGTACCTGAAAATTCACTAAAATGCCCGCCGTCGCCAAAGAGTTAAAGGTATCTTAAATTAAGCAAGTCCACCCACTATATGCATACATCTACGTTTTACGAAAATTTCGGCTTAATCGGCTCGGCCACTCTAGAGATTATCTCCCTTAATTATTTTGCTGATATATCACTCAGAAAAATTTCATTTAATAGAATCAAATTTAAATCAAAAGTTGAAACACTTTTAAATAAAAAATGAATCTTATTTGAATTCAACTTTATTATAAAAATGTTCTTTTCATATCAAATTTTTCATAATTGAATGAAAAATAAAGCATTAAAACAAACAAAACACACTTTGATACAGCGTTATTGAAATGAGGTCAGATTATTGGAATTAAAAAGAAACCTATATGGCGCCAAATCATATTTGAAAATTTTTGATTTGGCGTCATATACGTTTTTTTTTAATTCAAATAATCTGACCTCATTTCAATAACGCTGTATCAAAGTGTGTCTTGTTTGTTTTAATGTTTTGTTTTTTCATTCAATGATGAAAATGTTGATATGAAAATAGCATTTTTATAATAAAGTGGAATCATTTTTATTGAATGTGGGAGATTATTTAATTCAAATAAGATTCGTTTTTTGTTTAAAAGTGTTTCAACTTTTGATTTAAATTTGATTCTAAAAAATTTTAAGTGGTGAAATTTTTCTGAGTGTATATATATGAGTCTAAAAATAATTTTCTTCGAAAATCAGTAAAAATCACACATCGATTTAAAAGATTTCCGTTATATCAAAGTTATGTATCAAACTGCGTTACTATTGACGCTACCCATCACTACGCTTACGCTACCCGGAGTTCAGTATTTCATAAGTTACTGCAACAGGATCTTTATATCAATACATGAATTATGATTTTTCATATGTTTTCCTCAAAACTAGTTAAAGTATGATTTAGTACACCCCATATCATACGAAGATTTAGACCCGCTGAGATTTTAGCTACATGAGCTGACCCCTTTATGCGAAACAAACAAGCCCAAACACAAATAACTACCTTATTGCTGACTATCACTCAGCTTTAAACTTCCTCGTGAGCTGTTCACCAATGCGGAGACGTCGTAACGAAACATACATACCTGCAAGAAAATCATAAGAAACCAATAATTACAAAGAACTAAACACAATTTTTTTATGATAGAATATTATAAATTGTGTGTTAAATATACTGATCAATTTTATCTCAAAAGAAAACTACAAATAATATTGTTGTACTTTCAGTTGTCAATTTTACATCGAAATACCATACTAAATTGATTCACTCAAAATGTAATGTTGCTTCCCGACCAGACCTATGAAGAGGCCATCGTAAGCCACATAGAAAATATTCAATCTAAATCCAACAGAAACTCCACTTCATCGAATCCTAGCTACAAGGCAAAAGAAGAATTTTCATGCAGCCATGAGTCGTCACTTAACAGTTCCGATAATCATATAGCCAATGAGCATCAAAAGTTTCTTAACGCTCTTCCCAATTTCAAGGACACCCGCGAAGTTCAATTTCCCGTGATTAATGACAATGGCGATACATCTTCCTGTACGGGTGACCTACTCTCCAAAGAAGCAAATATCCTCCGCGAATGTGAAATGTTCCTATGGCGCAATAATATCCGACCAGACTTTTTTTGTAGATATCATAAAGCAATCAGGTAAGCTTCATTTAATTTGTCATTTTAAATTAAATTATTCTTTTTTTATTGCTCTTAGTTCGACTCGATCATCACAACTATCCTATCAACCTTCGAAAACTGCTAGCGTGCCTGATGAAAATGTTCCAGCGCAAATGGAAAACGCTCCGAAAATGCGACGATTCAGAAAAGCGTCAGCCATTTATACGTTACCTCACCGGAAGACGAAACAAGGAAGCATATCTTCATCTACAGGTATGTACGAGATGAAAAATATGCTCTTCAAATTTATGCATTGATTTAAATTAGTCCAGTTTTCAATAGATAAGCTCAAAATTAAAAGATAAAATTTACAGCTAGAAGCGAAAAATATTTTCAGTGTCTCTCAGCCCCTAGTTTGACATGACACTCTACCAAGCTTTTGAAGTATCGTAATGGAAAAATAGCTTTGCAAATTTCAAATTTAGTTGAGCGAAAGATTTCATTAAAAGGCCAATTTTTGCAGTTTTAAATTTATTTAAATTTTTTGACAGATATAATCAGATAATATATAATCAGTGTTTATTGACCTAGACCAATAGACACGGATGAAGAGGGCAGATTATCCTCGAAATATCGATATCTGTAAAAAAAAAAATAATATATTTCGCTTCAGAAGAAAGAATTGGTCTTTTAATAAAATCTTTCAATCCAGCTTGGTAGATATTTCAATACATCGAGGATAATCTGCCCTCTATTACAGTATCAATTATTCAGTATCGATTTTTCAGTACCAAATTGGAAGTTAGAAAAATCGAATCAGTGTCATTTAACTACGAGTATTTAAGTGCTTGAGGTTACTAAATAAGGTTCAGAAATAAAATATGGTGGTCTGAAACATAAATTTTTGATGAATCCTGTAATAAGAAGAATGTGAAATTCGTCTGACGTAGGCGATTTGAAAAAACTTTTTTTTTCACAAAATGGCGTCCATGTAAAATAAAAAAAAAGTTGGTTTTTTGCCTCATTTTTTCAACTTTGGGGATTTTTAATAAATAGTAGAAATTTTTTTTTGAAAAATCCCTACGTTAGACGATAACCAATAGTGTTAGGCGGGTTCGTGCAAAATTTCACGTAAATCGGTTCATTACAACTAGAGATATCATGTCAACCGTATCGAGAAAAGTAGTTCCGAAAAAAAACGCGTTTGAAATTTGGAGTCGCGTTTCGGGCAGTTAGTTGGCGTGTCACAAAAATAGCTGTAACTCCAAAAATAATTCGAATTTCCGAAAATCCTTTTAAAAGCTTATTCTTAAAGGTCTAAACTTTGAAAATATGCAAACGAAAAAAAATCGATTTGATCAAATTTTTAGACCAGAATACCCCCTTAACGCTTGGTTCGTCAAGCAGTCATTATTTCGCTTTGTTAGTTTAAATTACAGTTCAGGCTTTGTTTGAGGTATTTGCTTTTGTTTGAAATCGAGTGTTATTAAATAAATAATTTACTTAAATTAAACTTCTGTTCTTATTGACTAATTCAGTAAATTACTATAAGTGCGTACAACAAGTAGCTACATGTTAAACCGAAGCTTTTCAACAATCTCTGAGCTTTGTTTCTAAATCATAAGCTTTCAGGTTCCGTGTCAAAAGTCTAACAGCTTTGCAATTAAAGCCTCGTCTAAGCTTTTCTTACATCCCAGCGGAAAATAGTTGTTGTATGAAATCAATTGGTTTAGCTGTTTGTTGACTTGAACGGTTGACTTATATTCTCATTATATCGATTCTTAGAAAATTAGCTTGAATCTATACTGCCCTACTAAGCATAAACGTTCTATCTACATTTTAGCACTTTCAAGATATTCAATGATTTGTGTTTTTGTAAATGCTGCAGACACTTTCAAACGTGGTGATGAACATGGATACAAATACGTTTACTTGAGATACATTTGAATTAAAAGCTTTCACTTTGAAAATAGTTGTGGAAGATAGGTTTTAAGCAGATAGAACTTTTTTCTAGTAACATGCAACGAAATAATTATAGCATTAAAAACAGTGTTCCCACTTTAATATTTTCCGCCGTATCGAATTTCTTCAAAAAGTGTATCAAAAAGTCCCCAAAAGTGTAACTGAAACTATAAATAATAATATAAAAATAACTTAATTTGGAGCTTTTTATTGAATAATATAGAGCCTACAAAAAATATCACAAATTACTTCCGCTCTTAGTTTTCATCTGTACACTGCCATTAATATTACAGCCATATAAAATGACAAATGAAATAAACAAATAAAATTACAAAACAAAGACAAAATAAAATTACAAAATGGGCGTTTTTTTGTGAATGCGTTAAAAATGTTCACGAAATTAATACGGAGCGCAGATTATTTTTAGGGAAAGTCGCTGATTTAAATTTCCAAAAAAAAATTTAATTTTTCGGCTTCAAAAGGAATATTATGAATACCATGAATATGATGAATACAAGGATTTTTTTGGGCAAGTATGCTATACAGTGGCACCCATACGTTGTTTGGTTTCTTGTTTCTCAAAATTCTTCTAATCTCTTTTCAACTCTAATCAGTTCTTTTTTACTTTGCCATCCAATTTTAATACAGAAAAACCTCGTTCTCAGTAATCTATAAGGTACAACTATTTAAGTCAACATGGAAGATGACATTGATTCACCTAAATTGCTTTTAACCAAACTCGGTTTATCCCAAAACGCTTCATTTTCTCGTTATTATTTAAATAGCTTGAAAACTTCAAATCTTTAGAATCATCACATATTAGATATATTTCGTAGTTCAGAGTGTAAAGTAGATTGAAATTGGCAGTTTCTACGGCCAGAGAGAGAAGATTTGGTTGGCGCATGGCAACAGAGTTAAGAAAAATTGAATTTATTTACTGGATGCCTCGGCAGCAAGATTCGCAGGTTCAGCGTACTATGAAAGCCTACGGAACTCTCGGATGGTCGTGGACGAGTCTGCCTCGCGATCCGAAGAAGGACGGTCGGAGCAACACGTTGTTCCTATGGGGGCGGGGTGTAGCGGGAGGCAAAATGCTAGCGATTGCCTCGGCTGTGGTCCGAGAACGCGAAACCCAAACCTGAAACCATCTAGAATATACATATGGATACACATAAAGACTTAAACAAAACCAAACTTCTCACCAGTACTACTGAAGCGAAGTCACCAGAAAATTACCCCTTCAAAAGCAGTTCAAAGGTGACACGATCACCAACGTCGGGAAGCGAAACGGCTCAGGGTCAGACGATCGAAAGATTGAGGGCCCTGAAGCTAGATGGGGAATCCGCTGCGGGATCTACTGTGAGTCCGATGGACTTAGCGGTACCCCTCAGCAGAACAGCTACTCAGCAGTCAGGCGGCGGGTCTGGAAAATCACTGGCCAGTCCAACGGAAGCGGCGGTTGAGTCGGCTTCTAGCAGAGCTGTGACCAAGAACGGAGGCGGCAAGCTGAAAGGCTCGCAGGTCACCGGGAAGGAAGCGGCGGCTAAGCCACTCGGTAGAGCTGTAACCAGGACTGGAGGTGGTGCCTCCGAGGATCTACAGTCCACTGTGACGGTGGCGGCAGCTAATCCCACCAAAAGGAGGAAGCGGAATGCCCAACGCTTCAGAAGGAAAGAGGCGAAACGAGCGGCCAGGAGCACGGTGACGCTGGACTCCAAAGAGAAACCCGAGGATGCCCAAGTGAAACCTACTGCAGCGGCTCAGAAGAGTTAACCTTGCCGATAGGTAAATCGACCAAGAGGCCACGACAGGAGACGGTAGTTCGTTCATTTAGGGACGGAGCGGCTAGTCACCTTAAGCTGGCCGTCGTTGACAAGCAGGAACCCCTGGAATGGAGACTCGAGGATGACGTGGCCAAGGTAATTCTTAAACGGATCACCGAGGAACTCCTCAAGTTTGCCATTTCGACGGAAGAAGGGTCACCTCGCTTTGAAGGCTGTAACATTGTTCGCGGCCACATTGCGGTGACCTGTAGCGGCGTCTTCTCGACGGAATCGCTTCGGTCTACCGTCCTGAAGATTTCTACAGCCTATCCAGGTTTGGACGTGGTGGAGGAGACATCCGTGCTTAAGCTAATTACAGCGAAGGTGGCGGTGCCCCACTCGAACGCTTCGGAGGCTCTGTCTCTGTTAAAAAGACAGAGCCCCGATCTGAAAGTTTCATGCTGGAGATTATTCTAGGCTGTTAAACTAACGAACCAATCGGCGGAGCCTGATTTAACTGGTGCAGCAAAGTTGGTGCTTGTGCTGGGAATTGATCGCGGATCAAGTACGGGCCAACAATGGTTTGATTCACTTCGGTCTGAAGAGGATCACCTTGAAAGTTGGTGCGGAGAAGGTGACTGAGGGAAGCCGAAGTGCGGGTGGTCCAGGCAAATCTGCACCACAGTAGAGCGGCGACGGCCAATCTGCTTCGGCATCTTAGTCGGGGGCACGCCGACATCGCGCTGATACAAGAGCCGCTTCTGTACAAGAATGTGGTTTGTGGATTCGGCGCCAGCCACAGTGTGTTCCAGCTAAAAGCAAGGGACAAGACAAGGACTTGTATTGTCGCCAAAAAAGAGATGAAAGCAATCTTGATTATAAGACCGTTACTGAGATATTTGTGAAAGGTAACTTTGGGTAACCTTTGAACCCGTATAAAAAGTAACGCAGCACTCGGATCGATGGGTACTTTTGACAATTTGTTCAACACGCCAGTATCAAGGTTCACACCTTAATTCAGCTTTCCCCTAATTTTTCCGAAGTTTCGCTCTTTTATGCCGAGTTTCACTGGATTACTAGGCCATTAGCTATGCTTAAGACTTTGGCACTGTAAATTATAACGCAGCCTCTTATCCAAAGTGACAACAAGGTCTATGAAACTATCAACATTTTTTAACGGCGTATTATTTAAGCAGTAACCAAAAATTTGAATTGGTAGTTTTACGGAAAAAGCTTATGACTTGAGTTTTACTGACGTTACTTTTGAGTTTATTTTGTTTGCACCACTGATAAAGGGATAACAATTTTGATTGAATGAAAACTGAGTCTGATCGCAATAAAATAGTGTAGTACATTTTCAGATCATTTATTGTAGTTTAAAGAATAGATATTTTTTTTATATTTCTTTTGCAATACTTTCATAAACTTCTATTGTACACTAGCATTCACACCTAGACGTATCTTTCCTTATTCAGCCTTGATTGTAAAAATAAATCACCAAAGGATCTCTTTTTTCCGCCACTAGTTTTCGATTTGCCATGGTTTCATATTGAATGTTTTCCAAAATATTTAGATACTATAGATACGTGAATCACTTTACTGATGCTTGATAATTCTTATAATTTAAGACTTCATTAAGATGAAGGCTACTTTTCAGTAACAAATTCCTAGGTCTATGAACGATTCAAGTGCAAATACTCCAAGTTCAGATATGATCTTCCTACATACATATACAAAGTTTTGTAGTTCGAAATGAGTTGGACTTTTCAGATATGTACATCTCATATGATAGTTCCCTTGATTTTCTCATCTTCATCTCCATTTGAACACTTTTTCGTCTTTGCTTGCATTCGTCAAATTACAGTCCCTACTTTCACTAATACGAAGACATAGAGCGATTGTGTATGTGCAATTTAAGAATTTGATCAGTGATTCATGACCTTTGCACTCGTGCGCATTCGCTATTGAATTGTTTAATATGGATAAGATTTCTGTGAGATTTTTTTCGGAATGCGTTATCGGATCGAGCTGAAATTTTCTAGACATATTGGTACAAGTGAGTTGTAGGTTTTTCTTTTATAATTTGCAAGAAAATGGCCTTAACTATTTTTTAACATCGATCATTTTAATGAATTCATCGACTTCCCTATAATTCTGTTAAACCAAGATATTTAAAAATAAAATCAAATAAATGTGAATAAATAAAAATTCAAATTCACAGATTATTTTCGTCTTAATTACGACCAGACCTAATAGTAGTTTAATGAATATGCTGGTGCCATCTCGAAAAATCGCTTACCAAAATAAATGCGTTTTGCCGATTTTGAACATTCCTATAGCTTACAGGGTGGAAAGGGTGGGTGGAAATTTAGTTGAAAAATTAAAAAATAATAATATTTATCTCTTAAATTTTCAATGGGGGATGATCTTGTAGATACCGCAAAGAACAAATGTTTCGAAAATTTCGAAACAATGAAAATCTTTGTATTTTAAAGCAAACATCGGATTAAAACAAAATTCACAGGGTACCCTAACCACAATTTTAAGCAAATGTGCTATACGTTTGGCTATGGTGTTGGCGAAAGGTTGCTAGCACCTGACATTTTTATTAGTTTCGTATCAATAGATGCTACCATTATATCTTCGTATGAGAAACAGCTACAACGAAAATAAGTAACAAATGTTTGAATTTCTAATGCCTTGGAAATCTTGCGGACAGCAACCTCAGAATCCCTATAACTATAACTTCCGATGCATTGGTTGGATAAAAACGAAATTCACAGGGTGTGTTCATCTTGACAAGTGTTCCATTTTTGTACTCGCTCATTTCAGTGAACTAATTCAAAATCTTTGTTTTTAATTACAATCAACTCTCAGAGTCATTGATCTTCCCAGAGTTCTCTTTTCTTATTGCTTGCAGCCACGCGGAATTGCAAATTCTGAAAATTAAAATTGCATAAGGCGACAGTAAGCAGAAAAATTACACGCTGCAACAATGAACTTCAATCTGGTATAACCTCAGTTAGGCATAAACAACAATACTAGAATATACTGCCATTAAATTTTCATATGATAAGCATCCTTTAATGAAAATAAATAAGAAGTCTTTTACTTTCCGAAACTGGGAAACATATGCGAGTATGTATCCTGAAACTCTTTCTTCCCCAAGGCTTCCAATGCAGGCATCGGATCACGAGTGGAACATGGCTTTCACGTTGGTTGTAAAAAGGATCATGTTTTTCAAAATCTACATTTATATATATATATATATATATATATATATATATATATATATATATATATATATATATATATATATATATATATATATATATATATATATATATATATATATATATATATATATATATATATATATATATATATATATATATATATATATATATATATATATATATATATATCAGTGAAATGATAAGGGAGATAATCTCTGGAGTGGCCGATCCGAATGAGCAGAAATTTTCGGAGGACATAGATGTATATAAAGGGTAGGTCCATGACTTGCTAAAATTGAGATATCTTCAACCCTTTGGCGGCAGCAGGCATTTTAGTGAATTTTCAGGTACGCCTATATTTCTATGAAGAGTACATTTTTGCTAAAAAAAAAAAAGAGTATTGAGAATGAAAGCTTATTATGTTTTATGCTTGCCTATGGTAAAGAATTGGAAATTTTGAGCCGTGTGTGGGTGCTCAGTGCCTAAAATTAGGCAAGGATTTTTTTCAAATTTTGATTTGTTATAGCTTCTAACAGAAACATTAGATCATTGGATCATCGTGAAATTTGCATAGTATATTTATGTTACCTATTACTTAACACATATGGATTTTCAAAACTGTGCCAGTAACCCTGTAGGTACGGCATGCTCCTGAAAATAAAATCCTTCAAATCATCGGCACTCTTGAAAATTTTCGCTTTTTGGCAAAAAATTCAAATCATTGATAAATTTTCACTTGAGTACATCATGTCGATTTGTTTTTTTTAGAATTCCGAGTTGCACAAGAACGGCAACCCATCACCAAATTACCTCTATTTCCACCACTCGAAAGTTTTCACGAAAACTGAAGATCGGATAATCCGATCATTATGAAATTTACAGGGCAGGTTGGTAGTAACTAGGACCAAGTATGATTGAAGTGATTTTGAAATGCGGGCAACCCTGTGGCAGAGGTGCAATCTTGAAAATTCACTACGAAAAAAACTGATTTTTGGCTTATAACTTCCGATTTAGCCATCACATTTTAACAAATTCGGACGCTATTTTAGACCACATTTGGTAGAAATTTGGTTGAAAAATTAGAAGAGAGGTACCAGTTATGATGTTTTTTGTCTGCTAAATCTTGTAAATTTGCTCAGCAAAATAAAGCTTTTTTCCTCTATTACTTCCGATCCAGTCATGAAATCAAAACGAAGTTCATGCAGTAAATGGACCTTATTGTAAACCAAATGTCGTAGGAATTTCGTAAAAAAAAATCATGAAAGAGCTGCCTGCTATGACCATTTTTGTAATTTTTTGGCGTTTTTTTACGAAGCGATTATGTCATTAGATTTGCAAATGGGAAATATTAACGTATCAAAAATTTGAAAAGTTTCGAGGGTGGTAGCCCTAAAATACTTCTCACCCCTATAACTTCCAGCGCAGTCATTCAATCAAAACGCAAATCACAGGGTGAGTTTAACTTAACGTGAAGCAGATTTGGTATATTTTTTGCTATGCTGCTAACACAGGGTGACCAGCATCTGACATTTTCGTAATTATTGCACTAACAGGTGCTTTCATTACATATTCATGTTAGGGATGTTCGATATACATCGATATTTAAGAAATATCGATATTTGAGTCCCGATACATCGAATCAACCCGATATAATCGAATCATTATATATCGATTTATAATATCGATACATTTTATTCGATACAAGAATATCGTATAGTGCCCGTGCAAACGAGTTGGTCAACAATTTTTCGTTTTTCGTGTCGCGACGCGAGCTAACTACTGATCAAGCAAGAGAAGAGAACGAAAAGAAACAAACCCTTATATAATTGATTTATGTTATATTTCTTCTTTTAATTATTTACTGCTAATGAAGGCTTAATCTTTCCTTATGAATTACGCTATTTTGGGTTACGATTTTTGAATTAATATTAATAAAACCGTTATATGTGGTTTCGCGCCCGATATGGTCAACTCTTCACTGTGGGTGGTTGTTAGGAAACGTTAAGCTTAGAAATGAATACATTCATTATGAGTTTAAGAATAAATACAATTTTGTAAAGATATTGAAAAACTGTAGATATATGTCCTAAAATATTTGAAATTTTCCTTTATAATATTTTGTTATATCATAAAATCTATTTACTTTCTTTATTTCCCTTTCCTTTATAATTTAACATGAGCCAGTCCATTATAAAATAAATGTCTTTATTTTATGAACAAAATTTATATATGAGCAAAATCGCGAAGAGAAGTTAAAGTAATGATAGATGCCGACGACAAATAATTCCTTTTATTCTCTTTTTTTTTCAAACCATAAGTCGAAACAAATTTCAAATATAACTAAGCGTATAATGTTCATAATTTTATTAACACACTAAAAAATCATTTTCAAGGAGAAATGGAAGTATTTACGTCTATGCAAATATAAAGTAATGACGTACGGTAATACCGTAATATCAGGTAATTTTAAAAAAGGTAAAAAATACAAGTACGGTTATTTAAACCAGAAAACCTGACAACATACTTTTTTCCACTTATGCACTCCTGAAGCGCAGGCACGAAAAACTGGGATGGAACAAAATAACAAGCACATTAAGGTACCAGAATCGTACCATTGAACATAGAGCTTGAAGTTTGGAAATGGGCAACCTAAACGCGATAACGACAATAACGCCACCAATGGTCCTAATAATAATAACAACCCAACAGCCAAAATACTTACTTAAATAAGACGAAGAAGAACTTGAAAAAATAAATTGGTAGAGGAAAAAACAGTACTGTATAAGAACCGGACCTCTGCGTTTGGTCGTTGTTAGATGTTGCACGTTGTGCGCGCGTCTATTAAACAGTGTGGTGGATAACCTGTTATGTGGAGTCTCAAAAACGTATTCACTCAGAACAGCAGTTGAAAATAAGTCCACATTTACACAGCTCAACTCAACACAACTTTTTACGAGTTGGTGTAAAGTTCTACCAACAAATCACGTGTTGGTGAACGGTTTCTCTTCACGACCGCTTCCTAAAAACTCGTGTTGAGATGAGGCGTGTAAATCTGGACTAGGTTGTTTCGTTTTGTTTTGTATGGTAGATGGTTTTCTTGCACGATCGAGTCTGTCTCACCAGCAGCAGTTTGTCCAACAGAATGGGATGCCTCTCAGTTTCGAGACAAGTTTCTTAGCGTGTGGAGAGGTTTTATTCGGTCCGTTGATTTTTTGAAATGGAAACAAGTGAGAGACATTCAATATGACTAAAATACGGCTGATTCGATATTCAATCTGGGCTGACGGAAAGTCAACTAAAATGCAATAGTTTTTAATTGCAGAGAAGTGTTTAAGAAAAGTTCGAAAAGTGCTCAGGACATCCGGTCCGAAAATTCCTAACGAATCTGGAATAAAGTGATCAAGGTTCCGCGAAAAGCAAATTTACGACGAAAACGATTTTTTGTTTGTTTCTTAATCGTTTTCCCTCTTCTCCTGTTCTATCGCTTCGTCGACGTTTGCGGTGTAGTGATTATAAATGTTTGTTCATCGTGCCTTTGTTGTTCTTGTCGCTGTTAAACCGACCAAATCTTTGAAACTAATCAAAAAACTTCATTAGTCCGTCGCAGATAGAAATTATCGAGAGATAAAAAAAAATACAAACCCAAGTTGGAATTCGTGTTTTCATAGTTTTTTGTTTCATATTCTTTCGGATTAGCCGTTGCTGGATGAAAGGTTGTTTCTAAATGCTGAGTTTCAATTCTATTTAGAAGTGCGTGTAGTGGTTAAGTGATATTTTCAATTTTGGGAGTGCAACGTCACAAGATGGCCACTTTAGGCCTATCAAAAGTGTTCATCCTGGACAAATACTTTACGGAATTACAAAAATTTTGGGAGACCGAAAAGAAGTTGCAAGGTAATTTTCAACTAGAGAGGAGAGATGATGGTAATATCCTAAAAATGCGATGAGTTGCAATGATTGTCGCGAATGATTTGCTGGAGCATTTGTTCAAGCTAGCTATTTATTCGATACATAGTTAAACTTATTACAATATAAATGCCCTTGGACAAGTATCTACTGTGCCTATTTTTCGAATGATACTACGATATTTCATCAATGGTAGATACTAATTTACGTCAATTATGTTTTCTGCTCTGTACTAATATTTAAAATCCACTAAATACCCAAATTTGATTTTTTAGGGGCTTTTTCATATATTAATGTACATATATATATATATATATATATATATATATATATATATATATATATAAATATAAATGTTTATATATATATATATATATATATATATATATATATATATATATATATATATATATATATATATATATATATATACAGTATCGGCCAAAACAAATGCAACTCAAATCACTCTCACGAGATTAACCAGCAAAAGTCCAAAATTTTAATGGAAAGTAAATTATTTTTATTTCATTATTGCTTTACAAACCTTTTAAAAGAAAATCAAACACAATCTTCAAGCAATCTTTCATTTTTACGTACAAAATTCAATTAAATTTACGAAAACTAATTTCTTGATGGGACAAAACAAATGCAACTTCGTGGTTTTTTTTTTTAATTATTAATAAATTAATTAATATTTTGTGGCGAATCTATTATTTTTAATGACAGCTCGGCACCTGCGAGGCATAGAGTCAATTAAATTATCAATTATTGTTTGTGGGATCTCATTCCATATTCTTTTAATTTCTTTAAACAATTCACTTTTGTTACTAATATTTTCACGCTGTATTTTCTTTTTAGCAATTTCCCATAGATTTTCTATAGGGTTCAGATCGGGTGACTGGGCTGGCCATTGTACCTGAATTCCACTCTCGTTAAGCCATTCTTTCACAGTTTTCGACGTGTGCTTCGGGTCGTTGTCATGTTGGAATGTCCATTTCAAGGGCATATTCCACTCCGCATACGGTAACATAACCTCCTGCAGTATGGATTTGTATTGAAAACGGCCCGTTATACCATCTATTTTGTGAACTGGCCCTACACCCTGCCCTGACATGGACCTCCAGAACATTACACACTCTCCGCCGTGTTTAATGGTGCCTTTGCAAAATTTTGGATCCAAGCGCTTTCCTTTAGGACGCCTTACACGACAAATTCCGTCCGATCCTTTCAAATTGAACTTGCATTCATCGCTAAAAACAATGGTCCTCCATTTTTGAACAGTCCAGTTAATGTGAGAAGGTGCAAAAGCTAACCTTCGCTTTCTATTTTTAATTGAAATAAAAGGTTTCTTTGCTGGCCGATAACAAAGCAATCCGAGCTCCACTGCGCGTTTTCTAACGGTTCTTTGCGATACATTTAAATCGAGATCTTTTAGTAGCGTTGTGGATGAGACAAACGGATTAATTTTCATTTTCTTGGAAATCAGATTGTCCTCTCGTTCAGTTGTTTTCCTTGGTCTCCCCCCTTTATGTACTGTTTCAACACTCCCGGTGCGAAGATATCGAGCTATTATTCTGGAAACAACCGATTTTTCTATATTATATTTCTCGGAAATAATCTTTTGAGATACACCACTCTTAAAGTCCTTTATAATTAATACTTTTATATCCGCACTATGCTTTTCATTTGCCATTTTTAGGTTTTAAAGTTTTTCGGTGGTACGAATAGCTTTAAACTACGAAGCAACACTTTCTATTAGTAAATAATGCACACAACTATCAGCTACAATCTAACTAACCTAAATAATAATCAGTTACATGGCAAATATATATATATATATATATATATATATATATATATATATATATATATATATATATATATATATATATATATATATATATATATATATATATATATATAATATATATATATATATATATATATATATATATATATATATATATATATATATATATATATATATATATATATATATATATATATATATATATATATATATATATATATATATATATATATATATATATATATATATATATATATATATATATATATATATGTATATATATATATATATATATTAGTTTTGATAATTTCCGCTTGATGATTGACAGGTACACAGGTCGTTCAAACCATATTGTTATGTTGCAGATAATATACAATATCAAGCTCATCGTTTAACTTTTTTCTTTCGTTATATTTGGTGGCGAAATTAAACTACATGATGACTACATGACTACTCAGGCCCTTCTGCATTAAATAAGTGAAGAAAATTTTTTAATATGATTAACTTGAAAGTAATTTAAAAAAAAAACATTCAGAAGTATTTTAGAAATTTATGTAACAGTCAGACTGGTTGGTAGTGTGTGAGAGCCCTAGGTTCTATGCCCAAAACAAATGATCACATGCCTGGCTTTAATTTCGGATTGGATTAGATTCAGGTACCTGAATCAGATCAGAGCTAAAGTGAGTCGCGAAACTAATCACTCCACACTCTTTAAAAAAAATGTTGATTGTAAATGAAAGTTTTGCCAGATTTCAAACCAAAGTGGCAAGTGCTGAAGAGATACTACCTCACAACAGTGTTTCACAAATTTAGAAACGTCATTTTTGCTATTTTTAAGTCATATGTTGTTTTTAGTGTTTTTAATTTCGAAACCGTCACAAGAGGTGAAATCATATCTGCTTGGCCAAATTTAAAAAACAGCTCACAAATGCGCGGGATCTTTTCTTCATTTATTTTTCAACTTGCATTCAACTTTATTTTTTAACTCTTCCACTATCCGTAGCGATTTGAGGGTATTTAATGTACGAGTATGTGTTAAAAGCAAGAGCATAATCACGACCAAACTTGACCCATTCACTGCCGAACACACCTTAGAGCCTCTTGCCCTGAGTGCCAAAATCCATCTAATCAATCTAAACTCTAATGTGTTAAAAATCCTATTGGACAAAATACAACACTGGGCAATTCTTACCGGAATTCAGATGCAAACCAGCGAAGTTTAGGTCGAATTCAAGTATTGGGCCATACTTACCATTACTATGAATCCTACCTAAATGGTCAATCATTGCTGACTTCATTTTAGTCACTTTCTAAAATGATTTTGGGTGATTGCTCCTAATGTCGGCCTGTTCCAAAAGTCGGCCACCCGCAACTTTTTTATCGCATAACAAGAATCAGAATCGTCAAAAGGAAATCTAAAGTGCAATATTTGAAACAATAGCCTCAGCACTTAATTGAGATCCTTTTTTTGACGTCATTCAAAAGAAGGTTTAAAAAAGAGTTGCAGCAGGCCGAACTTTAGGAGCAAAATGACCGACTTTTGGGACAATCACCCAATACAACATCAGAAAACGCTTCCATTTTCTATTCATTTGGATAACGAATGCAAAATGAAAAGTACAGGACAGTGCATACGTAACTAGCTTCGCTGGTGTATTGACGTCACTTGGCTAGCCGAGCAAACATGAAATTTCATTTGTTATACGGCACAAAACCCTGGCTTGTAACGCCAAGGTGTACATAGGCAATAAATTGAGTAAAAATTCATTCAATTTATTACCTATGTACAAATAAAACAACAAAAATCTGAGTTTGAGCAGCAGCGGTGCGATGTAAGAATTATAAGTTGAAAAGTTTGAGGAGACTACAAGCCAAGGCTGGATATATTTTGCTTTTTGCCATATTTTTACGTTGCCGTTATTGTTTTATTGTTCTTATTTTCTCAGCTTCTCCTGTGGTTTTTCACTAGCTGGCTGTTTGGCTCACCAAGACGCTGGCTTGTTGGCTGCCCGAAAGTAGTGGCCCAACAAAGTACAAGCACAATATCTCGCGGTATGGCATTGCGAAGATGACTCAGGAGGCTCTATCCGATCCATCGTTCAAGTGCGCGATATTGGTGTGCCTCCGAGGCAATTCAGATCGTGGACCGTTTATCTTACACAGATTCAAGATTTAGGCTGGAGCAGTACCACATCGAGCCAGGTAATAAATATGGCGACGATGGTATTGGAGGCATTCACTCAGGTGCTGCCACTACCTCAGCGGCTGTCCGAGTCTGTATTGCATGAGTTAGAAACACACGATCGTGTTTGTATGAACATTTACGAGTATTGAGCCAAGAGACCGAATAATAGGAACTGTGTTTGTTACGAATCCGGTTTGAAGGTTTTTTCAAACAATTCACACAACCTGTATAAAGATCAACACGTACATCCTCGTAAGTTGGTTAAATGTAAGTTTCGAGGGGAAAGCAGAGGTTGAAAATCCAATTTAGTTCGTTTAAAGTTTATAACGCTCTACGTTATTAAATGGTCATGTATTTCACTTGAGTGAATATACAGTATTTCGGAACATAGGTATATGTATAGGTACCATTGTAATGTTTACTTATTTTAACATCAGTCTTCAATCGAAGGCCGAATCGATTTTCGCATCAAATTGTAACTTTCTGATTTTGACGATTCCTATCAAACTTTTGAAAAAGCTTTGTTTTATGTGCTCCAATCAGCGCAATCACTATGAAAATCTAAAATACATACAATATTCACTTATACCACTCGTACATCACTGCATTTTGTTTTATCCTATTGTGTAGTCTTACTTAATAAAATAACCATTACTTACTGAATGTTTTTTCACCGGCAAAAACACGAAAAAACGCAATACACCTGAGTTTTATGAATCAATAATGCCTGGTTTAGATGGTTATTGCCTAATGAGCGTTCGTTTTATTGAATAACCATGTACTCATGTTTTTACCTCTGTTAATTTGACTACAATGCAATTACAAAAAGAAAAAATGGAAGCGTAATTATTCACCAACGCAAGGCATGTTGTAACCAGAACCATAACCCGACTATACATAGTAATGCACTAATTTATTCATGCACAGTTATTGAATTGAAATATTGAATAATATTTAAATAAAAGCTACGATTTCATCTGAAATTGCCGTTTTACGGTCAAGTCTTTTGCCTACAAGGACTTATTATTCTGGACCGCTGTAGCTAGTAGATGGAAGGAAACTCAACAAATACAAGAAATCTTTCGAGCTCCCCCCATATACCATAATCAAAACATTTGCTTTTTTCCAGTTCAGCACACTGGCAATGTGAACTTGTTTAAGGGGTCTTCCTACATAAAATTTAATAAAAAAAAAAATTTTATAGAAAAAATTGATTATCGTTTTGAAATTTGGTAGGTGTTTTTTTTTTATATATAAAAAAAAATTCTTCATACTGGATATTTTTTTAAAAAACATCAAAAATTTACGGTGTGCATGATTTTGAGCGTCTAGATGATCTTATTTTTTCTTAAAGTGGCTATCACATGAGCTAGATTGATTCATTTTTTTCCAAAAATAACAAAATGTCGGCCATCTTCCGAAAAAACCTGATTTTTGAGGTTGAAAAATCGCTTGAAAATCGGAAAACCTCCTTCCAATCAAAACGATTCTAGTTCATGTGATAGCCATGTCAATAACATATTCAAAAATCAGAGCGATCAGTTAAGTAGTTTTTCTTAAATCGTACACACCACCCTCAAAAACGTTGTTTTGAGAAAATCGCGATTAAAGGTTTTTTTTAAAGGAAATTTAAAAAAAAAAAACTATGTCATTAATCTGCCATGCCCGGGCTATACATCAGTCCTTCCTCTTGCTCATACTGCTCCTGCAGCTTCGAAGTTTCCTCTCTCCGAGCTCTAGTGTCCTCCTTGGAAGCTTCAGTGCTTCGCTACCCTAATACGCTGCTGGTCGCAGTTATCAGCGTGACTCGAGCCTGCATGGCCCATTGTGACGCCCATCATTTCCATTATTTTTAATATACTGCTTAGGCCTTCATTAAGAGGGGGAGTTAGGGCTAGCACTTCTGTCCGTGTTCACTGCCATTTAAAAACCACATTACCGATTCATTTCAAACTTGGCACACTTTTTCTACATGTAAAATACTCCCCCCTAACGATAAGTTTTCAATTTTTTTTTACATGAAGGGGGTTCCCACCTACAAAAAGACTAAATTTTTTCATCAAAAATAGCAATATTCACTTGAAATGACCACCAAAAATTTAAAAAATAAAAAATAGAAATCAGAGAACGTTGGATGGAGGATTTGATGATACTTTAAGTTTAATGTTCTTTGATTTCCGATAATTTTCAGCTGAGATACAATGAACACCGCAAATCGTCATTTTCCAAAGACGTTCTTGAAAAACCTTTGTCACCGGTTTGTTTGTCGATCATTTAGCATAAAAAAATTACACAATTTTATTGAAATGATAATTAACAGCGTTCAAAAGGTTTAAATAAATATGCTCTATCTATTTCTAAAAAAAAATTCTAAAAAAGGGTTTTTTCACGCTGAAACCCTTACCCCTCCCTCAAACATGCAAGTGGCAGTATGAGCAGCAATATCGATGATGATTTTGCCGGCGAACGTGTGCTTAGGGATATAATTCCAAATGCAAACATTTAGACTTTTATTATTATTTTGAGTGTTGTTCCCTAAACACTGTTTCAGCAATTCATCAGACGTTAAATCTCCGTAAATAGGCTTGGGAATTGCCTGCGCTTCTTCATCAAGAGGTAGTTTATGCTTATAATTTTGTAACTCCCCAGCAGCCTCAGCTTTACGATACGTGCACCAAGAGTCAGAACAATTAGTATGCTGAGGGTTTTTGTCTGTAGGAATCTTCTGGTAAAAACCTGCCCAAATTTCCTTACGCATATTTTCTATAGATTCAGAGTTTCTTTTCATCGCCAAACCATAGTAGGTGGATAAATTTGGCATTAGTTTATTAGCTAATTTCGCAGTTTTCTCGGTATATTTTTTTTGGAGGCGTTTTTTTTTTTATTTTTTCAATATCTTGTTTAGTTGCATCCGCTTTTTTGCTACAATAAATGCCTTTTTTGCTTCTATTGCCTTTTTGAATAATGTTTTTTACGTGCAAAACATATCCTTGTTTTACAATTATAAAATTAGGACCATATGGTTCAGTCTCTGACAAAGTTTTGAAAGTCTTGGAATCTCCATCACCTATATAATATTTATATTTTTATCGTGCGAATCCTCAGATCTTTGAAACAATTCTATTACTCCATCAACTTTCATTTTGCCAGCAGAGCCATCATGATTAATTAGACGATTTTCTTCATGTTCACTAAAAAGAATTGTCATATTCTAGACTATCTTCTTTTCCAGCCCAAAGAGAACACTGCTTATAAATTTGCTCTTGACCGTAATGTCGAATACTTTTTCCACAACATTTTCCTATAAATGAAACAACGCCCATGAAAGAATAGAAACCAAACTTTGCCCAAGTTCCATCGCCTAAAACTGTCAATAAATTTTCGACATTGCCGGCAGCTTTGTTTAAAGTTTTCTCTTCATTTGCAGTTTCATTTAGAACGATCTTGAAAACAGAATCAACGGCAATTTTGATATTGTCAATGCATCTCTAGTAAGTAGTACACGAAATAGCTGGTAAGTCCATAAAACTAAAGAAATGTTCAATGTCATATAATCTTACACCTAACAGTCTCATTCTATACACCAATCGTCGATTTATTTCAAACGCTTTATTTATTTTCGGACACGAATCGAAGAAACCATTACCACACTCGCATTTAACACAAAGTGCAAAGTCTAATTCTTTTTCGTTTGCTTTTGAAAATTTCACGTCTTTATTACACTTTTTACATTTTAAGATACCCTGCAAACAGGAAAACAAACTAAACTGCACAATGCAATGCTGCAATGTTGGGTCGACAGAAACGGCAAAATCTCCAGACTTTTGTAACTTATCCGTTAAGGCACTTGTAAAATCCGTACTTTGTTCACCAGTATACTTATTTCCACTAAATCGTCTTCTTTGCATCGACTAGCTCGTTCACTAGTTTTTCTACTTCCTTTTCTACCCATTTTTGAATAAATAATAATATTTTCTCTGTAGTCGTCGTTTACAGGCTAACACGTTATGAAATACTAAGCTAAATGTACAGAATAGAAAGAGATCATAACGATATTTTCAGTCTCCCCACTCATTTTTATAGATGAATGTACGAGGGTGATCCGATAAGTACTTAGCCTACAAAAGAAAAATGAAAATTTTGGAAAAGCGGCGATTTACTTTTCAACATAGTCTTCTTTTAGATCGATACACTTGACCTAGCGATGCTTCAACTTCTTTAACCCGCCTGAAAAATACATTTTCTCCATGTCTGCAAAGTAGGCCTCCGTGGCGGCGATGACCATCTCATTCGACTCAAATTTCTCCCCGGCGAGTGACTTTTTCAAGTTTGGAAACAAAAAGAAGTCGCAAGGATCCAAATCTGGAGAATACGGTGGATGGGATAGCAGTTCGTAGCCCAATTCGACCAATTTGGCCGTGGCGACGGTGGAGGTGTGAGGCGGTGCGTTGTCATGGTGGAAGAGCACTTTTTTCTTCGCCAAATGGGGCCGTTTTTCTGCAATTCGGCGTCGAATCGACCAAATAATTCGGCATAGTAGAGCCCTGTGACCGTTCTGCCCTTATCCAGGTAGTCGATGTAGATGACACCTTGTGAATCAGTCTTCGCCTTCTTCGGAGCACATTCGCCGGGTGAAGTCCACTGTTTCGACTGTTCTTTGGTCTCTGGTGTATACCAGTGGAGCCATGTTTCGTCGACGGTCACGAAACGACGCAGAAACTCCTTCGGATTGCGCTTAAACAGCGTAAAACACTGCTCTGAAGTGATCTCAATGTTGCGCTTATTGTCCGGAGTGAGCAAACGCGGCATCCATCGCGCCGACAGCTTTCTCATACCCAAAATTTCATGCAGGATATGATCCATGCGGTCTTTTGAGTTGCCTACGGTCTCAGCTATCTTGCGCACCTTCAATCAGCGGTCTGCCAATACGAGAGAATGGATTTTTGTCACGTTATCCTCCATGGTAGCCGTTTTCGGGGCACTTGGGCGTGACTTATCAAACACCGACTTGCGACAATGTTGAAACTCGTTAAATCAATTTTTGACGGTCGCCATCGAAGAAGAAGAGTCACCGTACACAGCATCCAAGCGCTCTTTGATTTTACTGCGCGATTTTCTTTCCAAAAACAAGAATCGAATAATTTTAAAATCCGCAGACACGCCTGCTTCCACACGAGGTCAAATTTTAACAGTAGCCGTCTACGAGAATGTACTACACGATAGTAGATTTTTCTTGCGATAGTGGGGCCATCGGTGAGGCTAAGTACTTATGGGACCGCCCTCGTATTATTATAGATGTATATTATATAGAATAATATAAATCAGATCGGAGCAGATGTTCAAAGTGGGGAGTAGAACGTACGAAATCCAGGCGGAGCGCCGAAAAATTCTCTCTCACGGCGTATCTCACTAAATACGTTTAAAAATAATTGAAAATTTTTATGTAGGTAGACCCCTTAAGGTTATCTATCATTCAATGACAGTACAATGTAACAGAGTTTCGCGCTCCATTCATAAGTTTTTGTGTCTGAAATTCTCCATGGCTTCAAGCTATATTCAGTATTTCTTGGGTGAAAATCATAATTTTCTAAAGTAAAGGTTCAGCGTTTTTTTCGTGTTGAGTTCATGTATTTTTAAAAAAAAATCCAAATTTCTTTGAAAACTTCAAAATTTCTGAATTTGAAGTTCCAAAAACGAGGCGAAGAGCGTCTTAGGCGTGATTGAAAACAAGACGCTCGCAAATTTTAGAGATACATAGACTGAGATAGAGCGATAGTCAGTAACTAGTTTCCAATCAAAAGATTTATGTCAACTCCAGCTATATAAAAAATCCAGGGGCATACATGCCATCGGTTTTGCGAGTTGCTATATTTCATTTGAGGTTGACTGAGGTCTTAAATGTACTCAACGAGAATCACGATTATCCCATTTATAACAAGCATGCACTCGAAATATATAGAGACTACACTAGACTTCAAGAAAATTACATACAATATCAATTTCAATGTTTACTGTTACATCCAAACACTAATAATCATGATAGAATTCAAAGATGTATAGCTGTGTATTGCTTCATCAGTACATCAACTAGCGCCTAAACCTATTCTTCACAGTTTCCGAGTTTCTAACATCAACCTAACTAATTTACGAGTACATACAAGTTTCAAAGTAATCTTAATCAAATTCACGACTGTTGTCTCTGTCATGCAGAAAGCTTCCCATTGCAACATGCTAACGAACAACCCATGAGCGAATCCCAATAGAGCAAGCAACCTTTTTCAGCATAAGTTAGTATGGAATGTAGATTCGAGGAGGCTGAAAACTCGTTTTTCGTGCAAAAAAACAAGCGCGGTTACAGGTCACATTGTACAAGAACTCGATCTACGTATCTTTTGTGCAGCCAGTATTCAGAATTCAGGTGAAAATATCCATACTTGCCTCCCGAAAGAGCTGTAGTTTTTGCTAATTCAGATTGGACGCCGCCACTTCTAATTCAAGCCGTTTTTGCTGGCACACACAAACAATACAACAACAAAAATCGTTTGTTCCAGAAATGTGCTCAAAACGCAAACTTAATTGATGATATATTAATTTGGACCATACACATGCACGGATTTATTTAGCAGTTGTTTTACGATGGACTACTTGTTTTCTATTACCTTTCGACTTTTCATGGACAGGTAATTGATCAATACACGCATCTTTCAAACGCGAAAGATTGAGTCCAGGTATTTTACTTGCAATGCAAACATGAATTGAAAAGAATCCTTGTATGCATGGTTTTGCTTGCCAACAAATACTTAAACTAGGCTAGCTAAATGCAATTATAAAATGCAGATTGGCTAAAGACAGTGGTCTTAAATGTAAAGTAGTTGAAAGATAGCGCTTCAACGCCATTCTGATCGGTTGATAATGATTTGGCTTCGAGCAGCGGTAAAATGCATTCAATACGAATAAAACATTGATGTTCGGAATCGACGAATTGTTGAGTAGAAGTGAGTCTGATTTCATTCAATGGAGTCTCGAGAATGGAACAACGAAACTATACGTCAGTTGCCGATTTAACATGATATAGCATCAACGTAACAGTTGTCTTTCGGTTTCAGCAATTTGAAATCATATGTATGTGTAATAGCTGAAAAAATAGAAGAGTTTCAATTTATCTTCAGGGTTTCATTTTCGTCAGATTGTAACTAATTTGTATTTTATACATGCTGTACACAATTAATACCTAACAGACTTGGAGTCAGTTACATATGCTCATAGTCGAGTTTTCTTGTTAATTTCCCACTTTTGAAAATCGGTCCATTATTGTTGTGTCATTTATCTGGCAACCATTTCTTTCTTTCGGCTGCTAGAGCTTTAAAAATATTTTCATTTCAGTCCGAATTGAGGCTTGTCCGAACAGGATCCGTTCTGTCTTCGGTTTTACGAGCACAACACAAGCTAAATTGTGTTTTAAGTTTTCGCGTATGGTATTAATTTTGATTTAAGGGATCAGATACATGAGATATATGACCTATTAGCTGCTTTTTTCCCCTAGTATACATGACCAAGAAAAAATCTGCTTATCAGAACCCCGGGTGACCTATCACCGTGGGATACGTGAGGTTTGACTCACTGAAAAAAGAACCATGTAAAAGCCGAAGAAGTTCCGAGTCGGGACCCGCCTAAGCACTGCTTCAAGCCGTTCGTGCTGGCTCACCTATCGATAACCACGGCCTTCACATGCCCTGCGGATATGATCCCAATACGTCAGCTTGGTGTGCAGGGCCACTCTCAGATACCTGACCGACTTGCTGATCTGGACCTCGACGGACCCAACTGTCATGGGTATGAAAGTTGTAATCCTCCGCTTCGTCAGCATATCAATCTCTGTTTCAGAGACTGCCAGCTGGATGCCGTGCTCAGTCTCCCACCGATCCACCCTCCTCATGACTTGGTAAGTCTGAGTTGAGCAAATTCGGCAGATCTGGAAGTGATTACCGCTGCGACGTCATCAGCGTAACCTACCAGAAACACATCCGCAGTCATTTCCAGGTGCAGCAGATCATCGTACATGATGTTCTAGAGGTCAGGTCCTCATATCGACACCAATGCCGCACCTGAGGTGACAGGCCTCCTTTTGACTCCTTCGTCGGTGTCGTAGAGCAACCAGCGATCCCTGATGTAATCCCGCATCAAGGCTAGCAAGTAGCCAGTGATACGAAACGTCTGCTCAAGGGCCCGGAGGATGTCCGTCCACAACACCGAGTTTAAAGTGTTTTGTACGTCCTTCCATTCTTGCTACAATCCCAACAACCTCTGAGATGGCATCGATTGTTGAATCCCTTTTTAGGAAGCTGTGCTGCCTGCAAGAAAGATCACCAACAGATTTCACTGCTAACAGCAGCCGCGGCTTGAGTAACTCTTCGAGAAGCTTCCCCCGCAGTGCCCAGCATACACAGTGGAAGGTATACTGATGGATTGCCCAGGTTAGCTATTCTCTTGTCTACATGTGTCAGTCGAGCTATTTTCCACCGCGACGGGAAGACCCCCGCGACTAAACCTGAATTATATAAATCCAGTAATAGAAGCGGTTTGCTCTTTGTCACGACTTTAAGCGCCTCGACCGGCACCCCATCAGGCCCCGGATCCTTCCGGTTCTTTATCCTGAACACTGCACTGTTCAGCTCCTGGTCTGTAAAGGGAGGACATTCGCCCGGTTGACGATGATATCATCAGTCCTTGGCGGATGCACCGGGAACAGCGAACCAACAATATCTCATCCATGAGAATACTAGGCCGCATGTGATCAATTTGTAGCCATCTCCTCAAGGGTCTGAGTTGACCTCCTCACAAAGGGCAATGCGGCTGCGCGCCAAAACTATAATTCGCAGTTCGGCGATTTCATCGCTCCACCAGTACGCACGCTGCCTCCTACGAAATGGTTTACGTTTGGCCATTGAAGCCTCACACGCCCTGCGAATCCACCCGATGGTTCTGTCAGTAGTGATATTGCTGCACGAGTCACTGGGGTCCCAGATGTTAGGGGCTCCTCTTCCAAGCTCGAAACGAGCGATGCGGTCATTGCTTCCCTGTGAAGTTTAGCGGCATTCCAGCCTAGCCACTTACAGGGAGAGCGATGAAGTCTTTGACTACTCTCAGCGATTTCGAAGGTTATGTAATTGTGATCACTTGCAGTATAATCTTTCATCATCTTCCAATCGCTGACGAGTGCCGCAAGTCTTTCCGATGCCTTAGTCACATCGGGAATGGATTCGCCAAATCCGAGCCTTCGGAATGTTGGCGTCGAACCCGTATTCAACACCAACAACTCCAACCTCGATGCCATCTCGACAATGCGCCGTCCGCGAGTGTTTTCTGTGACCATACCCCACTCCAAAGCACTTGCAATGAAGTCACCTCCTACGATGACATTGCCGGCGAAATCACCGACTCCTCTAGTGAGCTAAGCTTGTCTCCGAATTCCCGCATTGAATCATTTGGGAACAGGTAGCATCTCACAAAGGTTATCTCTCCGTATGTCACCCACAAGTGACCGTTCCCCACACTCATGAGACCTGGGTTCTCTGGAAAAAGAAAAGTTGCGAACTTTTATCCGCGCTCGGGAAGAGTATTCTTTGATAGATATTTGGCCCTAACATGAGGATGGATGATTCCGGTGTCTACACAACCACAAAAAATACGAAGATGAACATTCAGCTGTATGGGATAGGAAGATTTGGTTCAGAAAGTCTATCGAAGGCAGGGTTCTTAGAAGGACACTCTAAGTCAGACCCCATCTTTGTATGAGCGATGGCATATGCTAGGCTGGCAAAAATGCCAAAACCAGGACGTCTGGAATTCTCATCAACAGTAGGCTTAGACCGAACAAATGTTGTTAGGTCATTGATGGTGACGACAAATGTATCGAGCAAGGGACATGAAACACCCGTAGAGTTTCATAACATAAAAAACTGATAAAATGATTAAGATCTCTATGTTTCATATTGAGTTCCACTCAATATGAAACATAGAGATCTTAATCATTTTATCAGTTTTTCGTATCAGCTTCAGTTTTATGCTTTCACACACATGAAAAACTGGCAGCCCAGCGAAAACTAACTGTCTAAAAGCACCTTAATATTTGCACTGCCGTCGATTCATCAGTAAATTTACATTAGTTATGAGGATTAATAATACATATTTTACATATTCTTCTTTGCTTAGGGTTCGGAGAGCCGAGAATTAGAGAACTAAGGGTGATTCAGATCAAAGAGCACCAGCTCTTCATTCAACTAATTTAAAGATCATCTTTCGCGACAAAGTTAGCATTTATGCACACATTCATCTAACTTAAGCAACTGACCGACCTAATTGTGTGGAGAAATTTTATCTTTTCAAGCATCTCATCACATACACGTTCCTCTCATTCACCTCCACATAACGCTCACCGCCTCAATTTTTATGTACTTATATTTCATTCATTCATCCATCTATTCGAGTTAAATCTATCGCACGACCCAACATAAAACATCAAACGAACAAAGCGACAACGAAGAAAACCGCTAGAACCGATCATGAGAAATTATTTACCAGTGAAATGCCTTAAGACCCCCGTCCAAGCAAACGTCTTTGTCTTGCAACCAATACACACAACACACGACGACGGAACTACTTGAACTGGACATTCCATCAGCAGCTAATCATACATTATTATAAAGCTATAACCTGATTTCAGCTAATAGTAAACCCCCATTACAATATCGCTTTTTGCATTGTAAGTTTCTAGGGATTGGCGAAGGCAAATGATACTTTGATGATCAACAACATAGTGGCGACTATGTTAAGCCCATTGGTACTTTCGAATTATACGCCACCAATTATTGATGCCGTATAATCGCATTTTTGAAATATTAATTCGATTTAGATTGACTACTATTCGTAGCCGGGTTACATCAGTCGTTTTTTCTGTTGACTAACCTGATACATAAATTTTGTCGACGCTTTGATATTCGCGACCATTCACCTGCGACAAACATACATCTGAAATTTTTCACGTCGAATAATTTTGCTTAAACTATAAATTTGAAAAAAAAAAAATCATCTTAAGTGGATGTTCCAGTATGTGAAAATAGCCTAAGAAGGTGCACATTTTTTTAATCAATGTCTAAATCATAGGACCATTTTCAGTATTGATGGCTTTTTTTAGATTTTTGAGTGACTAGAATTATAATAGCTGCCTATATATTGAACAGACTACAGCACATTTAATTTGTGTATTCCAGCCATACCTCGATAAACTGACTGGGTATTATACAGAGATTCTTTATTTATTTATTTACCAAACAAGGCAACATACACAATAGCAAAACATTAACAATTCCTTATAACAACAACAAAATACATACTGTGTCCAACATATGAAAAAAATACATCACAGCTTTTATTGTAGTAAATTTACTTTATTATATTTTTATTTTTATTTAAGCTAGTTTGATGGGAGAGTACGTGGGATTAGAATGTTGATAGGGCCTTTGATAAGTTTGTTTTTAAAGTGTATTTATTTAGAGATCCCCGAAGAGTAGTTGCTGCTTATAGAGTTGAATATAGTACATCACCTATTTATGGGCTCGCTATATGCATAGGTAGTGTGGCAATTGTACTCCTTGAGCAGAGTTGTATACCTAGTGCGTCTTGGTTGGTCATTAAAAATAATTTTGCTGGAGAGAACTCCAACATTTACTGCACCACTTATAATATCAAAGGTTAGGCAAGCGCTTATGAGTATTCTTCTAGAAGAGAGAGACATTAATTTAACAAGGCTCAATCTGGTTTTGTAAGTTGGAAGATGTTGAAAGTCTTTTGGATCAAGGACGTCTCTCAAAGCGAAAAGTAAAAACTGTTTCTGAACATATTCCACTCTATCACTTTGTAACTCAAAAGCTGGGTTCCATATTATGCAGGCATATTCCAATAGATATATATATATAATGACTTGGTAATTCTTGAACTCTTTAGCACGTCTCTTGATGAATCTGAGCTGTTTATCAGCCCTGGCAAGGATTTTGTCAAAGTGGAGTTTGAAGCGCATCTTTTTGTCCAACACTACCCCCAGATCAATAATATGATCAACCCTATTCAATTCGAATACATTTTGATTGTACGAGGGTTGATCAATAAGTAATGATAATCAATATAAACCAACGTGATTAAACTTAAAATAGTCTCCTAACAAGCTAATACATATAGTCCATCTTTTTTCCAAACCCAGGATATTGGCTCTCCCAAAATGCCTCAAAAGCGGCCATCACTTCGCTATCATCTTCAAATTTCTTACCCCGAAGGTGTTCCTTGAGCCGAGGAAAAATGTAAAAGTCACTGGATGATGTAAAAAAAAAAGTTTTCCGAGGAAAGTAAAAGTTAGAATCCTGGTTTTTAAATTGCAGCCATCGAAACTGTAGCCTTGTGAGCAGGTGCGTTATCTCGATGAAACAGAACTCCAGCTCGCAGTTTGCCACGTCTTTTTTCCTTCATTGCCTCTCGCAATCTTCCTATTTAGTCTGCGTAGTAAGAGCCTGATATAGTGGCTCCCTTTTCCAAATATTCCACCATGATAATTCCTTCAGCGTCCCAAAAAACTCATCCATAACCTTCCCCGCCGAGCTCGACACTTTGAAGTCCTTCGGCGTTGGTGAAGAGGGTTGCTTCCACGTCATGGATTGCTGTTTGGTTTCTGGATCAAAATGGTGGATTCAAATCTCATCCATGATCACGAACCGTGACAAAAGAAACTCCTGATCTGCCTGGAACTTTTCGAGATTCACTCTCGAAATATCGACTCATTTGTTCTTTTGCCAGTCGGTTAACATTCTCGGCCCACAACGCGCAGAGACCTTCTTCATATGTAATTCGTGGGCAATGATTCTTTGAACACTGCCATTCGAGATCCCTGTGACTTCAGCTATTTGCCTGATGGTCACTCTTCGATCTCCCAACATAACATCTTTGATTTTTGTCACATTGTCTTTAGTGAGGGACGTGGTTGGACGTACTTCGCGGTGTTCGCCTTCATTGGATGTTCTTCCCAGCTTAAACTCTTTGGCTTAGCGTACAACGGTGGAATATGGAGAAGCAGAGTCCCCTAATGTTTTCACTATGTCGCCGTGTATGTCTCTGGTAGATAATTTTTTAAACAGAGGTACTTAATGACAGCTCTAGTTTCGATTTTCTCCAGTTTGATGTTCTCTCTACGACTATTCGCATTCAAATGAATGTACCTCCCTGGAATCATGGCCTATTTATATGTTTTTTTATGCTGACTTAGTGAGTATATGTGGTAGTAAAATAATTTTTTTTTAATTTTATCCGAACTGGAAATAACCGATTATTACTTATTGATCAACCCTTGAATTCTTTCGGGAAAACTTATTACATGGCACTTGTTAATGTTAAGATTTAGATTATTCTCATTGCACCACTATTCGCGAGATCGAAGCTTTTTTGATTGAGAGATTGAAAAGTTGCGTAGATTGCGTGTTTACGCTGTGGTAGATTTTTAAGTCGTCTACATAAAAGAGATGGGGTATAACAAGCAGTGTCCCAGAAAGATCAGAAATGAAAATGTTAAAAAGCAGGGGACCTAGATGACTGCCTTGCGGTACTCCAGAAGATGCAAAAACTCTTTTGGATAAAAGGCCTTGGAATTTAACATGCTGAGTTCGATCGTGAAGATAAGACTGAAGCCAATCAAGAAGGGACCCTGATATACCAAAGTTTCGAAGTTTGTATACTAGAGTTTGATGGTCAACCCGATCGAAAGCCCTACTAAAGTCCGTATAGACCGGGTCAATTTGGATTCCTTCTTCTATTTCACAGAGCACATCAGAAACTAGGATCATGAAATTGGTGGAAGTCGATCTACCCTTACAAAATCCATATTGTTGTTCATTTAGAAGAGGGTCGATTATACAAGTAAGTTTTTCACAAACTAACTTCTCAAAGATTTTGGGGATAACCGATGGAATAGCGATCCCCCGATAGTTATCGACGGATCGTTTGTCACCACTTTTGAAAATAGGCGGAAGGTATGACAATTTTCAGAAAGAAGGAAAAACACCTTATTGAAAATCATGTGCAAAGGTGTGATCAATTGGTCTGCAAATCGTACAATGAAGAAAAAAGAAACCAAGTCAGGGCTTGGTCATTTGCCGATCTTTAGTTCATTAATAGCTTCAGTAATAGCCTCTTGTATAACGACAAACCTGTCGAACCTGTGTTTCTTGCAGACAAAGTTGAAGTGGAGGTATTTGGCGAGCAAAAAGTATTTTGAAATTGGTCAACGGAACAGTTACAATGGCTTGTGGACAGGAAGAATCCATGTTACCTCGGAACATCGAACAATGATAGCCGGTTGTTTTACGTTTCAAGTTAACGAAATCATAAATCTTTCTAGGATCACTGAAGATTTTTTCCCCCATTGAATTAACATAGAGCTCATACGGTTCGCGAGTTTTGATGAACATTTTTTTGGATAGCTGATCATATAATATTATTAGATCCTCATTGAGAAAGCTTCATTTTTGATTGCTTTGTATAATTTATTTCTATGGTTTCTGAGACGCCTTAAATTATTGTCAAGCCAAGGCTCTGAGAGTTTGCTTTTTTCTTCAACTTCGGCACGATTTTGTGAATGGCATTGAAGATTATTTTGTAAAAGGAAGACACCGATTCATCTAAATCTAATGCCGAAAGAACAATTGTCCAGTCTACTATGTCCAAATAGTTTGTAAGGCTTGAGTAGTCAGTGTTTTGAAAATCATATACAATTTCATTATTGTACAATTGGGTGAAAGTAATATGTTCTTAACTGTAAAAGCGGAGTGATGGAGATTGTTTGAGAAAAGATTTTTGGCGTCAATAGTTGGGCTAACCACCACTTCGTCATAAAAGTTCGTATATATAAGATCTAACCAATTGCCATTTTGGTTAGAGATAGGGATTTATTTGCTGTAAATCGTTAAAATAAAACGTACTTATAATGTCGCTATCATGTGGTCCATTGTGCAGACGAGCGATGACTTGCAATGGCCGACTGTGGCGAAGCATGGAAATGGCGATTATTGGAACACTTGATGTCAAATCTATGTATAATTACTATTTAAAAATCCAAAGTCACCTCGTTCCAGTTTATTACAATTACTTGAAATCGGCCACAAGAACTAGATTATGTATGAATCAAGTTCTGATGGTTAATTCTGAGAAATTATGCAAAAACTCTGTTCATGCATATTTGCACTTACAAATAAATAAGCAATTACATTCAATTTTTGATTGGTTTTTATTCTACAAGTAACCATAAAATCAAATTGCTCAAAATCGACACGGACTACATCCAATCAACAGCACATTAAATGAATTTAATTCGCAAGCATCTGAAATTTTAATTTCACTTATAATTGCATTCTTTCAACTCCATCATAGCGAATCTGGTCTCTCTGTTTCTACAACCAACCATAGATTCATCAAATCCAAGTATGTATCTAATTATAATAGTACATTCCACAAAACTGCAGCAAACAATCATTTTGCAACGGCAGACAATCTATAGTTTCGTTGCAGTTATCGTATTTAAATTGGATAATAAAACGTCACGATCGCACCCAACGAAAAAGGCCACAGCAACACACAAGGAGCGAGTAGGAAAACATTCAGGTTCAGTCGAATCACAATAACAATCTTCCATACCTGTTTTTCTTGGTAACCAGATTCCAAATTTGCCTATGGCCGTTGGACCTTGTTTCGATCGTACGGCTCTTCGACAGACTCCCAAAGTCCGGACTCTATTCTGGTTTACTTTACGAGGCAAGAACGGTGAGTGATCGGGACGCTTCAAAACGTTCGCAAAGAAAGCGTTAAAAAATCAGCGTGGCATCACAGCCAGCAATAAGGAAACAGAGAAAAATGTCAATATAGAAACGCTGCCAGTTTTGTAACTGGGAAATGAGTGTCCTTTATTTTCTTTTTCGATATCAAGTCACGACAAATCGCAGGTTGGAAGCGGATTTGGTGGGTGGGTGGACTCGTGTCTGCACATAATCAAATAAATGAAATTTGAATCGAAAATTGCGGTTTAAAATTAAGAAAGATTTGAAAAGAACGAAACGGCGTTCGCAAAGAATTAAAGTGTAGAAACAAACCCGTGGATGAATTTCAGAAGTAGCTATCCTAGCTTCAAACAAACATGCGAGAAAGTTATATTTTTGCTCAGCAAAACACGAAACGCATACAAGTCAGTAAGTGGCATGCTCAATTAACCTTTCAAGTCCAAACATGATGGCGGATTTACACTCTCCCCGAAATATAACAAATGTTACCGAGCACGAGAGAACAAATGGTCATCTCGTCTATTCTCGCCTGTTTTTCTCCATTCCCACACATGCCTAACCATGGCAAGCACGAGAGTGTGAATGGTGTTTACTTTGGTGTCTGCCTGTTTTATGAAGGTTTGTGAGGGTTTATGAGGGTCTCGTCTTAGCTCGAGGGCGCTCGAAACGACGGTTTTACGTATCAGTTGATATCTCCGTTGATATTTACAAATCGATTTGGGCCAGGTGAGGATTTCTAGATGTGATGACAGCGGCCACATAATCGGTATAACTCACCAAGATCAAGTCTTCCAGAATTTCGAGGCGCAAAAGACCATTATAAGCAATATTCCATAAGTCTAGCCCAAGAATGGACCCTTGTGCTGCTCCAGCTGTAATAGTTTTGCGTACAGTTCCCTAATTCGTTTCATAAACCAATTGGCGATCCCTCAAGTAGTCTCATGCCATTGCCAGCAAGTATTCCTCTATCTGAAAATGTCGCTGAAGAGAATCGAATATGTCTGTCCATATCGCCGAGTTAAAAGCGTTTCGGACGTCCAGCGTTACCAAAAACACTATGGGTATAGTCCGATGACAAGCGGCTTCTGTGCGATCTACTGCGCTAACAACATCGCAGATGACACTTATTATTGAGTGGCCGCTGCGGAATCCATGTTGATTTTTCGAAAGGTCTCCAGCTCTTCGTATAGATGCCTTTAGCCGAGGTTTCAGCAACCCTTCCAGAAGTTTCTTCGTAGTATCAAGCATGCAGAGAGGTATGTACGCTGATGGTATGTTAGGATCTCCCTTTCACTTTGCAATTAGGGCAAGTCGCGCCACTTTCCATGTTGACGGAAAAACACCCGCTAGTAAGCATTCATTATACATACGTAGTAATCCCCACCACTACTTTTAGAACTTCTACTGGAATATTGTTCGGGCCTGGGGCTATTCGGTTCTTCATTTTGACACTCGCGCTTCGTAGTTCTTGTTCAAATGGATATCTTCCTGGCGGACTGTGTGGTCGTTTTCTGCTCTCACATTGTGCGCAGAGAACAGCAAATCTACAATATTCTTCAGGACATCCACCTCCATAGGTGGGTCGATACCCATATGGCCGAGCTTACCTGAACTATTTGGTAGCCTTGGCTCCATGGGTCCCGGTCTACTTCTTCGCATAAAGTTTGCCACATATGCTTTTCTCTCCGCTTTATAGCTAATCCCAGTTCTTTTTTGCCTTCCGATCGTCCAATAGACATCTGTGCCCTACGCCTGCACGCTAGAACTCTCCGCCTTAGTTCCGCTAAGCTTTATGTAGATGCACATGCATTAAATGAAAGCAAGATGCAAGAAGTTCATACAATTGTCCAATGTTTTTCCATGCTCCCTTAACGCCGATTTGGTTTGTCTTGTACATTCGTATCTCATTCTCATACCAATAAGCGGAAGGAGGAAAATTGGACCATTTCTCAGCTGCGATATCTAATCCATTCTCTCTTATGGTAAGGTCAAGACGGAAATCGGACTGAATCTATCTCGTCGCTACTATCACATTTCTGCTTTGGTCGCTGCTTTGACATGGAAACCAGTGAGGTAGTAGAAATGGAGTGGACATGCTCATAAGATTTACATTGAAGGGTATGGTAGTAATTTTTTGTCTCCTCATTGTCAAATCGGGTCAAATCCAAGTAGTTCCCCTTCAATTTGACAATGAGAGCGAAATGGCGTAAAGGCAGCTTTAACATGCTTTGTGCGCGAGAGGATTGAAGGGGTTAATGGTGGAAAGTTATACCTTCCGTGCAGTGGCGGCTCGTCAGGGTGGGCCCGGCCCGCCTGGCCCACCGTGACGAGCCGCCACTGGGCCCGCTCGACACAAAAACACTATTATAAGGTATACGCGAACCCCAACAATAAATATCTACTTTACTTTAACTCAGTGGCGGCTCGTCAGAGTGGGCCAGGTGGGCCGGGCCCACCCTGACGAGCCGCCACTGAGTCCGTGTCCAGGGGCCGATGGAAACATATGAACCGTTTGAGCGCGTTGCTCAATTCGATGCTCTCGTCGCTCCGTCTTGTCCGTACCCTTAGATCTGTGGGTACGAAGTACGCTTTTCGAATATTTGTAAACAAATTTCTGAGCAAAGAACCTACCTACCTACACCACATGCATGTTTGCGCACTTAAACTTCACACCTTTCAAATCTTCCCAATGCATACAGGACGAGTTTTATGGCGTACTCTTAAATAAACAGTTTTAAGTGAAGACTTTGAAAACTCGTCGAATGTTTTGGGTTTCTTCGTCGAAACGTTCGCCATATGTGTAAACGAGACATAACATATCTGCCAACTAGCCAGTCAGGCAACTACTGAGCCAACCACACCACCAGTCCAGGCCAGGTATATTAAGGAGATAAAACAACAGGTTTTCCAATGACTATTTCTTCAGATTCTGTTCTTTTTCCTTTTTTATTTTGGATTATTATTTGCCATCGAACGTTGTGCTTGGCATCCGCGGCAGCATCAAATCGGACCGGTAGTAACAGCAGCTCAGCTGCAGCACAACATTCTTTTCTTGTTCCGTCTTTACCATACCATTCCACCGTATTCTCAAAATAACCCAAAAACAACGTCAATGAACGATCAACTCGCTCAATGTTGAATGCTGTGAGGCGCTTTTTCGCTTTACGTGCGTATTTCACGAAAAAAAAAAAACATTTTAATGATCTCATTATGACACAAGCCAGATAAATTGATTTTTCAAATGAACTTTCCCATTACTCGCAGAATGTTGAGTTTTTATGTTAATGTTTTCGAAAAAAAATTTATATACGAAAATAATTTTATACGTACAACCAATATTCAAGGGCTATTTGATTGTTACGCCGCAGATATGTATAAAGAAACAGCGTGATAATAGCTAATTTCAAAGATGCCGCTCATAGTTTTTGGTAGAGTGTATAAGCCGATTGAGTTTAAGCTAAAGAAGAACACGTCGAGCAAGTGTTAGAAGATAATCAGCGGTGCCCAGTAAATGCCTGCTATGGTCATTCACGATTTTAGCTCTTAATAAGCATAGAAAAGAATATGAGCGTAAATATGGCAATTTCGATATGCAATAATCAAAAAGAATCGAATTCTCACGGTACATCTATAAATATTTATTATAGTTTTGCGAGATTACTCATTAGGCGATAGTGAGTTTGCTCAATTATCGTCCATATGAAATTAATATCAGCAATGCTCGATTTGATGAATTCGCATAATTTAATACTCTTACACTGGCTTGCATCTTGATCTGAATAGTCCAGGAATTCTAGTAAAAAGCGAGCCGTTCTGCCGAAAGAACTCAAGTAAAGGGTTTCAAATGGAATTATGTTTACAGTAGGATCGTGTGCGAAAAAAATTTATTAAAGGTCACGAAAATCAATTTTTCTTAAATATCTCCTTAACTATTGACAGGAAGGGAAGAAGCTGGTCACAATTTAGTGAGAAAATTTGGTAAAACTCGACTACGTGCCCCCATAGCCGTTAGACAATTTTACCGATCGTGTTTTTTTGTGTTTTTGTGATATTGTGTTTTTAGGGTTTCTACTGGATGGCTCTTATCTAAAACACACAACACGTTTTCCGCCACACTCGTTTATTGCGCCATACTTAATCATCTCAATTAACCATTTGTCAACATCATCTATGAGTCTGTCAGCTGACTAGCCATGAAATTCAAATTGACAAATTAATCCTACATTTAGCCCATCCTCACATGATTCGTCCCCTAATCCAGCCTTCTACAAAGCTACAATAAGCGATATCATAAATTTCCGTAATATTGCCATAACAAGTACAGAGTGAATTGACATAAGTGAGCATAAACATAATACATAAGTCACCTGTACCAGATCAATCTATGATTGGCATTTATCAACTTATCGTGCTGTACAAACTAAATACATAAATCAGTTTTGACAGAGTGATTACATTTTTAATAAATCTACTGAATAACTATTATAAACATCAATAGAAATTTACTATCGTTAAATATTTTACATATGTGCACGTAAATACATACTAATTATTATTAACTATAGCTAATTATAAACGTAATCCTTTTTCTATAATATTATTTAAAGTATTTGCATTACTTTGTGTACATGATTTTGTTTTCTTTGATTTATCATCATCATCGGCGCTACAACCCGGGTCCGGTCCTGGTCTCCGTCAACAGTTTTTTTTCCATCGGACCCGATCGCAAGCCGATATCATCCAATTTGGCACCACTAAACTCCGAGCGTCCTAGTCAACGCGCCGTTCCTTCCGCGCAGGCAAGGTCTCCCACGCTGTCGTCGGCCGTAAAATCTGCCGCAAAGGGTTTTCCGAGCCGGATCCTCTTCGCTCATTTGAGCTAGGTGTCCTGCCCACAGGAGTTTACCGAGCTTTATTTTCGTAATTATATCTGCTTCTAGGTATATAGCGTACAACTCATGGTTGTAGCTTCTCCGGAATCGTCCGTGTTCACATATGGGGCCAACGATTCTCCCTAAGGCTTTCCTCTCGAGCGCGGCTAAGAGGTCAGAGTGCCTTTTGCTGAGCACCCAAGGATCATGGTCGTGTATAGCCGGAACTTTGATGTTCGGGTGAGATTTCGGGATTTGAAGAGACTTCACAAACTGTAGTAGGCTTTGTTGGATTTGAGCAGCCGCCCGCGTATTTCTTCCTCCATGTTGTTGTCGGCAGCTCCAGTTAACCCAAGGTAGTTGAATGATGGCACTACTTCAAATGCATGCTCAACTACCCTGAAGGTTTGATCAGCTTTAGGTGTTCTTCCTGCAAATGCTGCCACCACGTACTTAGTCTTTCCTTGATTTATGTGCAGCTCCAGTTGTTGTGCCGCTCGCTCGATCTGGATGAAGGATTCTCGTACAGCTAGTTCCAATCTTCCAATTATGTCTATATCAGCTGCATAAGCCAGTATCTGGCAGAACTTGGTGACGATAATCCCTCTCGTTGACATAACAGAGTCTCGAATTGCTTTCTGCGACGCCAGGTTGAAGAGGAGGCAGGCCAGACCATCCCCTTGTCGGGGCCCATTGAAGATGTTGAACGGTCTGGATACGGCTATTTTAACTTAGCTTGTTACTTTGGTCATGGTCAACCTACACAATCGTGTCCGTTTCCTTAGGATGCCGAATTCCCTGATGACTTTCTACAGTTCTACCCTGGCTATGCTATCATAGGCGGCTTTAAAGTCTATAAATAGATGGTACAGTGGAATGTTGAATTCCTGACATTTTTCCATCGCCTGCCTGAGAGTAAAGATCTGATCAATTGTTGATTTTCCTGGGATGAAACCACATAGATATTGTCCAATGATGGCTGTGTTGTCTTTTCGTGCATTTTTGGACGTTTTTTGTTCGTTACTCTTCAATTTTTGATCCCTGCTCTTCCTTCAGTGGCAGGAGGGGCAAAAACTTGAAGAATAACTAAGAAAAACCTACAAAAAATACACGAAAACACAACAAACTGAAGATATATAAGCAAATAAAATCCACCCTCAAAAACAAACACAGAATCGCAAAAGCACAAAAAAACACAATCGGTAAAATTGTCCAACGGCTATGGGGGACACGTAGTCGACTTTAGCCCTGGCCGTTATTTAGAAGCCCGGTCGCAACTTGCAATCTGACAGGTACTAATTAATTGCTTTTGCGACCGGCCTTCTATATGACGGCCAGACTTTAGCCGAAAATTTTCACTGGATAAAATTCGCAGATACAAAAAAGTATCGTAACTAGGTAAATAGCCATCAATAATCTCCCACTTCCTAAGTGGTTATATCAGCCAGACATGCCCACAATGAGCTGATGTCTGATGAGAAAATAGCGCATACCTTCGAAAACACAACATAGTAGGGCAATTCTTCCAAACGTCGGCTACCTTGCTCCTAAAGTTCGGCCTGCTATAACTCTTTTATTAAACCCTTTCTTGTCTCACGACACAGATCAAACTCGTTAAAAAGGCATCTAAAGTAAGTACACTAGCTTTTGTTCCAAATATTGCACTTTAAATTTCGTATTAACGAGTAGGATTCTTGTTATGAGGTATATCAGTTTTGAGTAGCCGACATTTGGAGCAGCCGACATTAGGAGCATTCACCCTAAATTCAATTTTCAAGTAGTATCCCAGACAAAGCTCTTCCATACAACTCCTATTCGTAATAAAAAGCTTTGAATCGAAGGTTTACTGTTTTTTCGTCAGCGTAAGTTCAGTATTTTTTTTTCAATGTATACCTAAAGTTTTTTTTCAAGGACTATAATGCCAAACATATTGCACATCATCTATATTAAATCATATCTAATAATAATTTGCTTCGCCTATAAATTTTATGTCTCGATTCAGTGCCCAGTTTTTAAATTCTAATTTTGGGCAATTTTTGACACCTGGTTTCCGAGATTGGAAGCTGAGATGTTCCTAACAAGATATCCATCAATTCAGCTTTCCCATCACTCTAATGAGCCTAGATCGCAAAATCTCGAAAACTCACTTCTACTCAAAATAACTAACATTCAATCAAAATTTTCATTACAATTTACATTTCAGACGCATCATCTTCGAACGAAGCAGTCCATCTACAGCAACGACTCAAAAGTCTCAGCACAGAACTGGTCACACTTCGTAATAGATTACACGTAGGACAAACAGCAACAGGAACAAATGCAAATGGTGATGGAATTGCGCCACCTACTTCTGGTACACTTGGTAATCCTGCTATGAGTGGTTCAAATTTCAGTAGCGGAAATAATATTCAAGGTACTTCACCACCGAATCCAATCAAGTTGGACAGTCCACCAAATAAGGTAAATGAATATTTGACGTTCGCAGAAAAAAAAACAGTCCTAATTTTGTATTTATTTCGTAGAATCTTTCGCCACCCATCATATCTCCAAGAAATGTATCTATACCACATCCATTGCCGCATCATATTAATACTATTAATTCAGGTGAGAATATGACATTTGGATTTTGGTTGATCAGTAGTATCTTTTTCAATCTTATCGAAATTAAATAAATTAGTTGATGTGAGATTTTCCCGAAATAAATAATCAATTAACAGATAATTTATTTTGGGAAAAATTACAGAAGTGAAGACAATGAATGTTTTTAACCATCAATAGCAATTGTATCATTAGACCAGGCTGTGAAGAATTTGAACGAAAAAATCGTTTAAATTATGTTTTCAAGTCTACAGATTGCCGCTAAACGCTCTGGACTTTTGTGGCAATAAATAAGTAAAACGATTTCACTTTATGGCACGAGTTTGCCGATGAATATGGCCCAAAACTAGTTTTTCAACCGCTATGCACATGTTTTAAAGCATGGACTGTCGAATCTTTATTTTTGCACTGGGGTACAAGTATATGTGTTAATAACTACTACAAAACGCATCAAGAAGGCATATGATTCTAGCTTAATATATGACCACTTGTAATACCTACCATTAGACATTAGATTTCAACAATTTGTGTCCTGTCTTTAATTTTTTTTTAAACGGAATGCCGCAAATCTTAGCTAAGCTCTCGCTTTCAAGCTGGTTGATTATCAACTAAATGCAATTTTTTAATTTTTCGAATTCAAAATTCAACAGAAAAAAGCCTATCATACAACCCAATACGCCTAACCTGGGGTTACATCATTTTTTGGAACTTCCATATAAAAAGCACCAACTATAAAACTACAAGACAAGCTAATTGATATAGTAAAATTTCCGATTCATGCTCAGAATTTTATTAAGTTAACCTTCATTGGTCGGGCAGTAAGCTTCAAATTAGGTCAAACATGGACAACAAGATACAATTCACAACTTTTTTTATTTATTCGAATGCTAACAAACGACCTCCCTATATTGAGATGATTTTTTGCGCTTATCACTGCACTTACATATTCAAAAAAATTAAACAATTTGCATCATCACGGTATCTTTATGTAAATTTAAAATAGTTTACAGGTGGTAGGCAAACTGAATGAAAAATGTCAACACCAATGTGTTCAAATTCAGACACAGTATCAAGTATTCTGCAATAATCGCGAATAAATTAGCTACCAAACCATTAGCAGTAGTAACATATAGACCCAATATGCCATGAGCAATGATCGATTTTCGCAGTTTCTCATTTTAAAAATGGTATTGCTCTCGTCGTGGACAGATACTCCGCTTGCGATGAGATATCGCATCGGAATCGATTTGAACAGCACGGTGTGTAGAAGTAGGTTCGATTATCCTTTTTTCCTTTTTATTGTTCTTGTTATTTTCGAAATTTCAATGTGCAGTTTGAACGTGAAATAATTGTTTCAGTTAAGTTTAAGTGCATCTATATATAGTGTTTCACGATTGAAAATAAACAGATCAAATTTTGTGTTTTTTCAAAGCGCATATTACAAATGAGTGTGATGCAACCAAGTCAATGAAAATTAAACATCTATCTATCGTGATTTCATTTCAGAAGCACCAAACTATACAGCAAGATCACAAAGTTCGCCAGGAATTTTAGATGTACCTCATAAGCAAACGTCGATTTCACATTCTGCTGGATCGGTAAATATCATAAGTGCAACGGCAAAAAAGACTGAAAATGTAAAAAAACGAAGACCTGCCGAGATCGAAGATCTTATTCATTTGCCGGGACCTCTTACAGAGGATGCTGTTATGCGGGCACTTCAGGCCAGATTCAATGAACAAAAGTATTTCGTAAGTATCCAAAAATTATCCAATCATTCAATTGATTGTAATCAACTAACTCATTTTTAGTAGTAATATTTTTATAATCTTCAATTAATCTACAACTTGTCATTGTGAATAGTTAGTTTGTGGGTGATAAAATAACAGTTTATAAAAAATCCAAACAGATCACATTTTTCATCATCTCAGACGTTATATGAAATATTCGAAATACAAATGTACTTTGCTATAAAAGAGTCGATTTTTCCAGTAGACTTCGCATTTTCCTACACTCTACTTTATTGCTTCAATTATCCACTTGATCGCGATTTAAGCCTAGTAATGAGTTTAACGCAATGCACCAAAAATGCCTTTGAGGAATCTGGCTAAATAAAGAAGACAGTAATTCATCTTCGAACACAGTAATGACAAGAAAAACGAAGCGAAACACTCAAAGTTGATTTTGTATAGGATTTGACACTACCTTTCGTTTCGCGTCGAATAGGCTTTACTTTCGCAATAATTTCACATTGAATTCAGCACACGTCATTGCTAATGCGGCCGACCCTCAACATATCAAAATTAACCCACCGACAGATAGATAAAGATACACAAACAATTTATTTGAATATAAGTATTTATTTGAAATTGTAAGAAACTGGTTTTTAATTTGTTGTTGATATTGTTGTTGCTGCTGCTGATCATTTTGCGGCGTTTCTTTTAGTCTTTTTAATTTATGTTACCGACTAGTATCCCATTCTATTGTGTTATTATATTAGCATGCGGGAACTTAGAGAGTTCGTTGGGTGCCATGCTTTGATTTTATAAATATATTTGTAGAGAATAGCGAGATATGTGCATACAGTGACTCACACGTTTAACCGGATGACAAACATAAAAAATTTCAATTGTGTGGTTCGGAGTGAATAAATTCGACATAAATTCGACATTCGACATATTACATATCAATTAAAAGGAAATTTTGTCTAATTTTATTATTTGTTGTAAAAATTATGATAACTTAATCTATAATTCAACAAAATAACAAAATAACAAAACGTATTCCAACTCAGAATTCAATGCCAGACGACTATCCGGCAAAATTAAAATTTACACTGTTTCTAGTATTTTGTAGCATCACCTTTATTCTTAATTACTTTTTCCAGTTTCCTTGGCATAGAATTTGACAAATTTTGATAAATTTGAGGCCTCTAAAATTGCAGCTTTAAGGTCGTTAATATTTGAATAGGTTTTTTAATATATTCAAAGTCCTATCTCTTACCATATATGCTAAATAATACTCAAGTCTGGGGACTGAGGTGATGTGTCTGATGCATGGGGACAATTATAAAGTAACTAGTAAACTAAAAGTAACTAACTATGATTTATGTTTCAGATCGTTGTCTTGATAAAAAAAATAGAATTAACCGAAATAACCAAATTATTGCAAGAAACTTTCACATTCGCTTTTAAAATATTTCCATTCTGAAATCGATCCGTTATATTTTGAATAAAATAGAGATCTCCTATTCTTGCAGCAGAAATGCAGCCCCAGACCATTACAGAGTTTTCTCCATGCTTTAATATAGCCTTATAATTTTTTGATAAGCACGTTTTGATAGATCGTCGTCATACATATGCATGTGCATATCGGATTCTTGCAAATTAAATTTGCTCTCATCGGTAAAACGTATCTGCAATATAAATATATAAAACTCAGGTTTTCTAATTAAGTGGGTTTTGGTAAAGCGTAATCTGCTCTTCCTATTTTTTCCCGAAATGTATGGTTTTTTGGCTACGGTTCGGCAATTTAATCTGAAACTTCTTATGCATCTTCGAATTGTTTTAACGTTGGCTGTCTTTTCCTGTTCTGTTCAACCTTAATTCTAAATTTATCTGCTGAAATAAATGGATCTTTCTCAACGATCCGTTTAATATATTTCTCATCGTTTGCAGTTGGTTTCCCTCCTTGGCTCTTTGTACGTTTTTTGTTTCAAATTTCTTGTAGTGTACAGTTGAAATTTTCCTATGTACAATATTTGAAATGTCTTTTAAAGTTTCTCTGCAAAATAAGTTTCTTCATTTCCAAGGATCTGTGCTTCCTTGAAACAGCCATAGTACAACTTCACTTTGAGAGAAGTACAAACAAACTGATAATTTTTACGTAAATGAATATCGCCGTATGTTGCAATCACTTGATTGATTTAAAAAGTACCGTTATACGACTAAAGCAGCTTATAAAATGTGATATCTTTGCTAAATTACTAAATTCTTTTGTTGAATTAACAGTTCAAGTTTTTATAATTTTTGCAAAAACTAATAAAACTAGACAATATTTCCTTTTAATTGATATATAATTTGGTCTTTCTATCGAACTTATTCCCAACGAACTGCATAATTGACATTTTTACTTTCGTCATCCGGTTAGACGTGTGAGTCACTGTATGTACATGAATGTAGTTTTTGTAAACGAGTTCTTTGATGCAACGGTCGATTAATGGCAATATGAATATATTTCAGCAATCGACAATTGGATTTATTCGATTTTCGTATCAGTTTCAAAAATCCTCCTAAATTTTCATTGTATATTTGGATTTAAAAATTCCAGCATAGGTTACCGGTCTGTCGAGAGAAGTTCATACCAATTCGCGAAAACGAACCCAATATTAAGGAGCCACAAACGCGCATATCATGAAGAATGAGTATCCTTAGGTAGGATGGGTAAACTCAACTACGTGCCCCCATAGCCGTTAGACAATTTTACCGATAGATGTTCGGCTGATATGTTTGTGTTTTTGTGGTTGTGTGTTTGTTTTTGAAGGTGTTTTTGTTTGTTTGCTTGTTCATCATCATCGAGTTGTCTTTTCGTCTAGTTTCTGTGTGTTTTTGAGTATTCTTCTTCAAGTTTTTGCCCCTGCTGCCACCAGAGGACGACCAGGGATCAAAAATTGAAGAATAACTAACAAAAACGTACAAAAAATACACGTGAAGACAACACACTAAAGATAGACAAACAAAAAACACTCCAAAAAACAAACACCTAACCACAAAAACACAAAAATGCTAGCAAGTCGTTAATCGGTAAAGTTGCCTAACGGCTATGGGAAGCGCTTAGTCGAGTTTTACCATAAAAATTCCTTGCTTACTAAATATATTTCTGCAGCTGCACATTCATTCATCACCGTCTATGAAAACTGTGCGGGCACAAATCTCTGTAACCAAAAACCAACCCGGACCATCTGGTATAATGTATGTAGCTCCTGGAGATTCAGCACTGATTTTGAATAAATCGCCTCAACGGTCATCTGAATCAAGTTCGGAACAATCGACCTACTTTCATGGTACTTCTGATAATGCTCCGGCTGCCATGGATGCGGTTTGTAGTATCTCCCGACTGAAAGTGATTGTGCCACCACTCAATGTATTTATTTCTCGGTTCACTTATAGAACCAGAGCCGAACAAGTTGCTGAATATGTACGAGCTAAACTCGGCTATAATCCTCGTTTGTTGCAGTGTCGAAAGCTTACACGGGACAATCTAGAAGATCAACAAATATTTTCTTTCTGCGTCACCATCAGTACTGGTGTTACTGATCTTCTGAAGAAGAACTTCTGACCGTCTGGAGTATTTGTTAAGGAATTCGTCAGGACTCCCGATAGAAATTTTCGTTCCAGATCAGCGAAAAAAAGCAGATCTTGAACCGACCTCTGAAAATCTATTAACAAAACGTTCGTGGTCTGAGGACCAAGGTTAGTTATGCAAAGATCTCCTCTGTAATCGCTTCTGATGACATTGTCTGCCTAAAAGAAACCTGGTTGTTTGGGGATATATAGCAGTGAAATTTTGCTCCTTGACACTGTTTTTCGTAGGGATCGTAATCGATCTGTGTGTAATCTTTCATTAGGAGGTGGTGTTTTAATTGGTATACACAAATCTCTGAATTGTTGGTTGAATGTGTGATTGTCCCTATTTCTCCTTCACCATCTTCAGTGCTGCTTGTTTCCTCAATCTAAATCACTTGTAGTAGCCCCGTACTGGTATATGAACGTTTCTTTGCGGAACTTTCGTCCTACTTCAATAGGCGCTTGCCTTCTGCTTGACAGCATGACGCAATGCGTGCTTACCTTGAGCGTGTCGAAACTTCTATTACTTCCCACAATCCAAAGCCTTTTTGGTCTTATATCGAATCCCTTAAATTCCTTCTGTTATGTATCTTCATGATAAGCCTGCGTCCTCACCTCAAGATTCCTCTTTGCTCAATTTTTCTCTTCTTTTGTCTCCCATCATAATAACTCCTCGCCATCAACCATTTTTACTACGCCTGATTGTATCCTTTTTACTTTTTCCACTAATCTTTTGGAAGTTGAATCGTTAATGTTGTCTCTCGACGGAAGTGCTAGCCTCGGTACTGACGGCATTCCGAATTTTTTCACCAAATCACTTTCATCTTCTTTGTGTGTTTCCCTGTCAATAATTGTCAACCTTAGCATCTCAACCGGTACCTTTCCATCCCTTTGAAAATCCGCCATCATATTTCCCATCCATAAAGCTGGTGATATTTCTTCCATCCCTAATTACCGTCCTAGACCACTTTTGCCATGTTTTTGTAAACTGCTCGAAAGAGTCGTTTAAAATAGAGTGTGCCCTTTGAATGAACAGCATGGATTCATCAAAGGTAAGTCAACGGTTGCAAACTTATTGTCTTTCACAAACACCTTCTTCCGCAATCGACCAGCAAAAGCAAATAGATGTCCATTATACAGACTTTGCCAAGGCTTTCGATTCTGTGAACTATGATATTTTTCTGTCAAAGTTAGCAGGGTTTGCTCTCTCCGGTGGCCTTTTTTCTTGGTTCTCTTCCTACGTTTGTGATCGCTCTTGTGTTGTTACTGTTAACTCTTGCTCTTCTACATCCTTTTTTTCTACCTCAGGAGTTCCGCAAGGATCCATTCTTGGTCCTTTATTGTTCCTTTTGTTTATTAGCGATCTTCCTTCCTTCTTTAACTCAGTCTGCCTTTTGTACGCGGATGATTTTAAAATGTTCTGAGTAATTGAATCCGCTAGTGACTGTTTCTTATTCCAGAACGATTTGAATGCTTTGGCTACCTGGTGCACAGCGAATTCCCTCACTTTGAATATTGTGATGTGTCATCAAACGTCTTTCACCCACAAAACATCCCCTTTACTCTTCTCCTACTCTGTCCTTCGGTCCCCTATCAATGCTGTTGCTAGTTTCAATGACCTTGGCGTGATTTTTGATTCCAAGTTGAAGTTCGACTTGCATATTTTACACATCACTGCCAAGGGTTCTCGTTTTTTCGGCTTCATCATTAGATCCTCTAAACGTTTTGTTAATCTTTCCACCTCTCTATATTTGTTTTATGCCTTCGTTCGTAGTGCTCTTGAATACTGTTGCCAAATTTGGTGTCTACACTACGGATACTTGATCGATGCGGTTGAACCGTGCAACGCCGATTCACCCGCTCGTTGTTCAATAAGTACAATATTCCGTATTGTGATTACAGAATACGCCTCTCCATCCTTCAACTTCCTTCCTTTGAGTCACGCAGAGTGTTCCTCGACGACTACCTCCTTTTTAAACGTTTTAACGGCTGTATATTGGTTGACCCCAGCATTCACCTTTCTGTTAGAGAATCGGGCCGTCCTAATAGAACATTATTCAACTTTAATGTTACATTTGCCCGTACCGACACGTGTTTCTTTTCTCCCCCTTTGCGTTTGCCTCGTCAGCACAATAGCCTTAACCTTGGTCCCTGCCTCGAACGTTGTCTTAAAATAATGTTGTCCTATACTCGAAATATGTCCTAATTTAATCAATTGTTTGTTTCTTTCTTCGGTCGATTTAGCTTTTGATTCCTTTTTGTATTACTTTTCCATTTTGATTTTTTTATTTTTTTTTTATTTTTCATGTTATTGTGTTTTTTATATATATTTATCTTTATATACATATTTTTATTGTTTTTCTTGTCTAATATCTAATTGGATTTGTTCTGTGGATTTGGATAACAAATAAATAAAGTATTCCTCTGTTACACATTTTTCATCAACAGTTTCACCTCTGCCCGCTGAATTTTGTCATTAAGTTATTTTTCCACAAACACGTTTGAATTAAATTAATGTGATTTACTTTGCTCAAGCTTTCCTCAAACAATTTTTCATTTGAGGCAAGATATATTTCAATTTCTTGACAAATATCGATATTTCGATGATAATCTGCTCTCTGATAGAGGGAAGAATAATAGAACGCATTACCCTGGAAAAGTTTATCAGTAAATTGTAACATATATACAGCTTGTTAAAGAAAATTTGTTTTTTAACAGATATTTAGTTACCCTTAAATCATTGGTTTGATAGCAGTTAAAGCTCATTTCAGAAAAAAAATACAAAATTCTTCAGTCATCGCGATGTCGTATGATGCTCAATATTTCAAGATTATATTTTCTGAGCACAAGAGCACAAATACTATCTTCTCACAACTAGCTTTGTGAATTTGTCTCCTTGATGAGTTTATCCATTAATCTGCCGTTAGCTAAACTACAATTTTGCCATTACATGCACAGAAATTAACGACAAACACCTACTTGGTTCCGCTAATTAACTGCAAATTACGTTTTTTGCTGGCATCAAGTTCAAATTAGACATGTACAAACCCTACTTTCATCTCGATCGTTAGAAAAGGCCATAATCGGCAAGTCCAAATTATTAGTTAATAGCTATGAGTTCTAGCTTCACTTATATCAATTTCATGCGCGATGCGAGGTAGTAGTAGATTGCAAGGCGCAATCTTTACAAATTTCGATTGGTTTGTAAGCAGATGCTTTAAGTATATGCACGACATAGAAGTATCAGTCGAAATTCAGGTTTTCAAATTAACATGAATGTTATGCGCGAACCGGGCAGGTTAGTACTGACTGGCCAAGTAAATGATGGCCTGGCCATTTCAAATATCGACCCACAAACAGAGCTCAATGAACCTTTCAAACTGGTCCGTCGCCTTCTCGTTTCCATCAAATTAATATCATGAACGCAATCGGCCTTGTAAACATTTAATTTAGTTCGCGCGTAATTATTCAAGTGCCACGGTAGTATGCAATAATGCCTAATGGGTATGTAGATATGAAAATGGATAGGTTCATGTGAAATTCTATTAGTTTTGAAGATTTCAGACCAATTTAAATTTGTATTCAGCAAAGCAAAAATTCGGTCGCTATATTTTTCTTGTAATATATATACTTAATATCTGATAAATTGTAAATACTGTTTCAATTTCTTCATCAATATTCATCTATTACCTTTGTTTTTTAGACAAATGTTGGTCCAATCCTCCTCTCCATCAACCCCTACCATGACGTTGGCAATCCTTTGACGTTATCATCGACTCGAGCACTGCCACTTGCCCCGCAACTACGAAGAGTTGTTCAAGAAGCAGTACGCCAACAGGCAGAAACCGGCTATCCTCAAGCCATTATTCTTTCGGGAACGTCCGGTGCAGGAAAAACTCATTGTTCAATGCTTCTGTTACGTCAACTTTTTGCTGTTGCTGGAGGTGGGCCTGAAACAGATGCCTTCAAACATCTGGCAGCTGCTTTCACCGTCTTACGATCACTCGGTTCAGCTAAAACGACAACGAATTCGGAATCAAGTCGAATTGTAAGTAAATTTGATGAGAATAAAATAAATAATATTACTATAAAAAGCATAAAATCTTGAACTTTATCGGATTTGTTTTATTTTAGGGACAATTCATCGAAGTTCAAGTCACTGATGGCGCTCTCTACCGTACCAAAATACATTGCTATTTTTTGGACCAAACACGTGTCATTCGACCATTACCAAATGAAAGGAACTATCATATATTCTATCAAATGTTGGCCGGGCTAAGTCGAGAAGAGCGCATGAAACTCAATCTTGAAGGCTACTCGCCTGCCAACTTACAATATTTACAAGGAGGCGATACACGTCATGATGAACAAGAGGACTCGTCACGTTTTCAGGCATGGAAAGCTTGTCTAGGTATACTAGGAATACCGTTTCTTGATGTTGTTCGCGTTTTAGCTGCGGTTCTATTGCTAGGAAATGTGAAATTTGTGGATGGACAAGTGAGTGTTCATTTTTATAATAAAAATTAATTCGGAATGGTTTAAATATCTCTATAAAAGAAATGTTAATTTCATACTAAAAATGTCTTCTAGGTATAGGAAAGCGAACAGAGTGCTGCCTTCTTAATCAGAAATACATAAGTGTTTATTTATTTTCTTATTTTTTTCCTGGTAAAAAGTCAACAGTCTGTGCGCTTTCTTCCACTTAGAATTATTTATTATAATGTGCTATTATTTCTCCGATTATGATTATTCTATTAGTATCCTGTCCTCTATAGATTTTCCGACCTAACGTATGAAGTCTAAGGCTAAATATTTTGAGCTTTGAATTTATAAACCTCGTTAAACATTTTTTTTATATATATATATTTAAGAAATTTGAAAGAATTTATTGATGTGAACCGATTTTGAATCGATTCATATCAACCGATTTCGTTATAAGTTTCTCTCTGTTGAACGAAAACAGATAAATACGAACCCTCCATACCGAAATACGATTTATAAGAAAAAATAATAGAAAAGAAGTGATTTTATTTGTGTGAATTCGTTATGAAAATCTTTTATGACAAATATTTCGCTGAGAATCCTTTGACCTGCTACTGCAGGATACTTTTTTCCAAACGCAGACTGCACTTGCATCTGAGAAATATCCATTGAAAAGTTCCAAACAGCTTTTGATCGTCTCGTCCCTGAATAAATTGGGAATTTCATCCAAAGCCCCAGTCTTTAAAAATATGTAGATACTAGAACATTTGGACATATTCATCCCTATGTTTGAAATAACGGCATTTTCTGGTATCAAAATTATGGGATGCATGCAAAAGTGGCAGATCATAAGTTACACTTTTATACCAGGCTTATCTATTACGAACTCCACTTCCTTCGAAAACAAATATTTCAACCAATCTATTTACAGCAGTTGACGCTTCGTAGGTAAGCCGATAAGCATTGGTTGAAATCAACAGCAGCTGTAAGCTGAAGCGAACGGTTTTTCAAACGTTCCAATTTTTTGTTTTCGATTTGTGGCAGAAGAGTGGTTGCTCAATATCAATACGAATTCCACTGCACTTCCGATATCATTTCCTGCTCTTCCGATATCACTTTCTCGTATCTAATCGGCAAAGCTAAATGTCAAGACGCTAAAATTTACTTCTTTTTTCGGTCTCGCACTAATCATTAATGCAAAAACCATCGGCCTGAAGGATTTTGAAATCATTTACCGTTACGATTTTGCCATTGTATCTAACAGATCGGTACAAAGAGTTACGTCCGCTTCTTCTCATCTTCCAAAATTACAGATCGGATCTGGAAGATCAGACCCCCATCACTGGTAACAAGATTATGAACGATGTGGCGGAATTATGTCTAACTGAATTGTAGAAATATACATCAACCCAGTACTTACTTCAATCTAATTCCTGATGAAATTGATATGTATTGACACTCAATAGATTCAAGTCAAGCACCTTTCGGAAACGATCACTATTCGACACTAACTCTACGAAGCGCGCACAGGAAATTTTTATTTTTTGTTCTTTCAGCCGAATCCAACGCGAAGTTCGCGTTAAACCGCGTACATATCTGAGCACGAATGCGGCAATGAGCACGTAAAAGCATGCAAATGTGTATTTCTGAGGCGCGTCCGTTGTTTAAACCAACTTCATTCAGTGCCTAGATAGATTTATACGAGGCGTAAGTTGTGCCTCAGTTTGCCGCATTCACGTTCGTGCTCAGATGTGTTTATTTTAAGACCAGTTAGTCCCTTAGAAACAAGATATATAGTTACTCCAATAAGTATTCGCACACTTGCTAGTTTTCGAAACGAACGTAAAAAACTTACATTTTAAAAATTTGCAATTGGAAGTATTGCAACAAATATTTATTTACTACAGTATTAGGCAACTGTTGTAACAGAAACAATTCATTTGATGCAAATAATAATTAAACAAAAATAAACAAAATTTAAGAACTATCCCCTGTTTTGCACTCAAAAAGTATTTGTACACGTCAAAATATGAAAGTAAATTTAATTAATTTTTATTATTGTCGCACTTAAATAAATTACTTTTACATTATTTAGTATTTATTTAGCCCTCCATTTCTTTTAATAACAGTTTCTAGTCTCTTGGGCATTGTTGACAAATTTTTGTGTGGTTTCCTTAGAAATCTGATCTAATAAAGCGTTTTGTAAATCCTTTTTGTTCGAAATTTTTCGAGTCCGAATTTCAGTTCAAGATCATCCCATAAGTGTTCAATGGGGTTGATGTCCAGTGATTGGGGTGATGTTTCTATCCACTTTGGCGTATTGTAAAGCAGCCACAGTCTTGTGTTGAGAGCTGAATGCTTGGGATCGTTGTCCTGGGTGAATATAAAATTATCCTTGATACCCATGTTTGCAGCACTTTGGTGAAAATATTGTTTTAAAATGCTTATATACATTTTGTGGTCCATTGTGCCATCTACAATATGTAAGTCGCCCACCCCATTGGTACTCATGCAGCCCCAAACAAGCACGGAGCCCCCTACATGTTTCACTGTGGGCTGAATATGTTTCTCATCCAATTCGATACTGGACTTTCTCCATTCACTAGCCTTTCTATCAGACCCAGATATATTTGCTCCCATCGCTGAATATAACTCTGCTCCGGAACTCAGAACTGCAATTTTGATATTGCTTCGCGAAGTCAGAAGCTGCTTTTTATTCACCTTGTTGATAAACGATTTTCTTTGGGTTTTTCTTCCATGAGATCCTGGATCATAGAGAACATTTCTTATTGAATCTGGCGAACCCTTTTTACACATTCCTTTTTCTACTTGGTCAACGCTTTTTAGGGCACTTATCATAGAGCTTTTCTTAATTTCTCGAATAATAACGTCTTTCCTTTTCCTTAAACTTTCTAGGTCGACCGGATCTTGCAGCATTTTTGATGGTTTTTTTCTCAGCGAATCTATCGATCACTCCCTTTACAGTTGACCAAGCCCGATTAACTAAAGATCCAATCTTCCGCAGCGATTTACCTCGGTTATGCATATTTATTACTATTTTCGCTCCTCTTCATTTATTTCCGCTTGTTTACGACCCATGTCGATAACACTGATTTTTATTTAAATTTTTTCAACTCAAAAATACAACTTCTGATATCTGTAGCACTTCAATCGACTTCAAACAACGTCACTAACTAGTTCCCGTTACTAAAACTGCCGTTATTACAAAGTTTTTCGTCGAAACATAAGAGTGTGCGAATACTTTTTGAGCACAAAACAGGGAATAGTTCTTAAATTGTTTATTTTTGTTTAATTATTATTTGCATCAAATCTATCTAGGGTGTTCCATCATTCTCATAGGCACTGAAAAAGCTGGATAATTGCCTTTGTCATGAAATGGAAATTATTAACGTTTAAATAGAAAGATTTACTACTAATATCTAAAAATTTAACATTTTCTCTTAAACTGTGTTGATGAACAATCAGTTTGGATTGCAACGAATTATAATTTAATTTTTCTCTGATTACATTTCGCTCTACATATCAAACTACATGGAGTTTTGTTAATCTTTCAGAGCCTTGAAGTCGATGTAAAAGGTGAAGTTGAACTTAATGCCGTTGCCAGTCTTTTGGGAGTACCTCCAGCTGCTCTATTCCGTGGTTTAACAAGTCGTACACATAATGCGCGTAGGCAACTCATAAAATCTGTTTGCGATGGCAACATGTCGAATATGACGCGAGATTGTTTGGCGAAAGCACTCTACTGTCGCACAGTTGCTACAATAGTAAGACGTGCGAATAGTCTGAAGCGGCTCGGATCCACGCTCGGTACCTTAAGCTCTGATTCAAATGAGTCGGTTCACAATCAAGGCGACGCTGCGAGTCAGCATGCTTCGACAGTAGGTGGAAATGCAGGCTCGAAATCGATGGCGGCACTCAATAATGCCGTGCGTCATGCCACAGATGGTTTCATTGGCATTTTGGATATGTTTGGTTTTGAGGAGCCGAAGCCGTTTGCACAACTGGAGCACTTATGCATAAATCTCTGTGCCGAGACCATGCAACATTTCTATAATACTCATATTTTTAAATCATCCGTCGAGTCCTGTCGCGATGAGGGAATTCTGTGCGATACTGAGGTAGACTATGTTGATAACGTTCCCTGCATAGATTTGATTTCGTCGCTACGTACTGGATTGTTGAGCATGTTGGATGCAGAGTGTTCTCTCCGGGGTACTGTCGAGAGTTACCTGACCAAAATTAAGATGCAGCATCGGAATTCCAGTCGACTCGAGACCAAGCAGATGGAGCTGCATTTCCCGAGGACCTTTGCCATTCGTCACTTTGCCGGCCGTGTGGAGTACGATGCCACCGACTTCTTCGACACCAATAGAGACGTTGTACCCGACGATTTGGTGGCGGTTTTTTACAAGCACACATGCAACTTTGGATTCGCGACACATCTCTTCGGTTCCGAATTGAAAGCCCTATATGCCATGGAGTATGTCCCTCGCGGCCTCAGCTTCAGAATCGCTCCGACATCGCATACTGATTTGCTCAATGGAGATGAGCCAGTGTCAACGCTCACTCAGGACTTTCACACTCGTCTGGATAACCTGCTTCGAACTTTAGTTCATGCAAGGCCGCATTTCGTGCGATGTATCAGGAGTAATGCTTCGGAGAGCCCTGGTCGATTTGACAGAGCGACAGTGGTCAAGCAAATTCGAGCCTTGCAGGTTTTGGAGACTGTGAATCTGATGGCGTCTGGATTTCCGCATCGCATGAGATTCAAACAGTTTATTGCTAGATACCGCATGCTAGCCCCCTTCAGACAGCTGCGAAGATGCGAGGAGAAAGCTCTTGAAGACTGCAATCTAATCTTGCAATATGCCTTGGAAAACCCGCCCGAAATAGATAGTTCCGTGACATTGTCTTGGGCCCCAGGCAAGCGGCATGTATTTTTGAGTGAAGGTATTCGCCAGCACTTGGAAAAACTTCGGTCAGATATTCGAACGAAAAGCGCTACAGTAATACAGGCTGCTTGGAGAGGATGGCTACTGTGCCGAAGAATCGGAACAATCAAGAGACCTCGTGAGTTGGTTGTTAGTTCTGCGAAAGTTATCAAAGGAGCACCAAGTGCAGGTAAAAATTGTCCTAATATTTTTGAAAGATTTTTATTGTGTTCCTCTCTCTCTCTCTCTCTCTCGTTTACAGCCCCACGTATATCAACAAAAACGGGAGCAAACACAGCTACGATGCTCCGCCCAAGACCTCAACCGATCGCAGGGACACCACCACCGGATCCAAATGATAAATGCGATTCGAAAATCATTCAGCAGACTTGTACACTTTTCGGTCTGGATTTGGTAAGATCTGTTTTTTTTTTGCAATAGCTCCGAGCCAAAACATTTATACAATTTTGAATTGACTTCGCAGGAACGACCACCACCCGTGCCACCGTCACGCCCTTATACCGTCAGCGGTAATTCAAAACTCGGCTATCCGCAAACGCGAATGATGAAAATGAATTTCCCTGAAGATTCTGCTGCCGTTCTGCCCGGTGAACAATTGAAAAAAGGTGAAACAGTAACTGTTGTAGGTGCTTCGCACTGTCGCGGCCATCTCATAGTCGAATACAACGGACAGAGTTTTCACGTACCATTTCAGTATATGGAGCTGGTTAAAAATGCTGCGTAACTTTCTGATCATATTTGAGAGAAAATACGCAGAGGTGAAATATTTTACGAAATCGATACGATTTGTTATTCATACATCAAACCCAGCCAACACTTTGAGACTGTACATAATTTATTTAATTACTTTAGGAGAACTCATAGAATTTCATCGAACGCAAGTGGGAACGGAAACAAAACTGTATTTGTAAATAGTATAATGACTGCTCGTCTTTTCTTCTAAGTGCCAATGTAAATATTTATATAAAAAAAAAGAATGCAACGATGAAAATATTCTGATTTGAAAACAAAATCAAAAATACGAAAAAAAGGTTGTCGAATATGCAATAAAACACATGTTTACACGAGAAAGTACTAGGCCATAAGAGATGATATCTTTGCAGATGTAAAAGGTCGCTGTACGTTGCAAGCGCTCGGTATAGGTACCAATAAAAGTACATTGCAAATTAGTTAAGGGTTTTTTTTTAATATCAAAGAAAATATTGGATTTGGTATTTTTACAGGATTGGTGTGTTTTACTCCAGTAAGAAATAGCCAAGCTTAGTCACCGAATGAAATATGAACGCTATTTCACTTCAATTTCAACGTGGGTAGTTCATTTTAAATTTTCTCGACTATTTTGGAGCATCTGTGATTGCGATAGTTTTAGCCATTTCTGAACTAGGTACTTTAAATTCGATTTGCGACGAATTTGTCCGGACACTGAATTCATGATTGACAGGAAAGCTGGACTGTATTGGCGTGTTTTGGGGTATAGTGACGAGTCTGTTGATGACACTTATCTTAATATATACACTTTCGCTTCCTATGAGCCATTGCAGTAGAAAGGACAGGCTTACCCAGACTGACCGGGCGTACTGTAAGTTCAGTGGTTTGATATTTAAGAACAATACTAATGATTGTTTCCATTTTTAGCCATCGGAGGGTGTATAACAGCGCTGAGCATTCTCCAGCTTCCAACTCGTGGCTAATATATTAAAAATTATATAGAATTGCAAGATTCTCTCGAGGAGTATTCAGATAATACAGATTTGTCGCTAATTTATTTGTAATCAAATTTTATATTGAAAAGTACAAAAATACAAAATGTTTTTACTACATTAACTACTACGAATTGAAGATAGATACCTGGTCATCTATTTCGTCCTTTTTATTTATCATAAATACAGGCCTGCTTCTTTATCAACTATCCAATACACTTTTCCCTTATGCAGCTTTACCATTCCGGCAGGCAGTGCTTACTTTTCAATGAAAATTCTCTAAAATATTAAAATAGAAACATTTTGTTTGAGAAACTAACAGAAATCTTACCTTCAGCATGTCTGCCTTAATTTTTCCCGCCATAGCGAAAATACAACAATTGGCTTGATTAATTAACGGGAATGTCATCGTAACACGTTCCGGAGGCGGCTTAAGTGAATCTGAGATTGGAGCTACCAATAGAAGCGAATGTTCAGGAACAAGTATGATCATCTGGCCCCATTCCCAGAAGCAGTAAGTCGAAGTTTAGCAGATCGGAACCAAATGCTTGCTGAATTTTACTCTGATAGTCGGCGGCACAGCTGGCAAGTGGAAGACTGGGATCGATTTGAATAATATTTGATTCACTTATCGGAACGTAAGGAAGTGGAAGTTCTGTATAGGCACCGAATGTAGAATCAGGACTACTGACTGGAACGTATATTTCATCACAGAATATCTGCCATTTAGACCAGTCCGTTTTTTTGTTTGGCAGCCCGATTGCAAGAAATTTAACCAACGAACCACCTATAAGTAAATTAATTTTAGCTTTTAATGAATAAAACGCACCAAAAACCTGAAATTAACGAGGGGTAACTACTATTCAGATAATTTTTACGTTTTATTATAATCAATCAAAATATTTATTAATCTAAGCTTGGAAGCACCTAGATTTCGAAGAACTTTATACAGTTTAACAGGCAATATTATTGGACGCCGAATAAGAATTCTAATTATTGAAGCTACTCCATTGCAGGTCATAGCGCTGCTAAGCTTTCGTTAGATTCTTATTAGGTATGTTTCCGTACTTCAGCAAACTGCAGCAGTAACAGAATTTGGCAGCTGGCTTCTTTTAGCTGCAAAATTTGGCTTGCATTCGGCTTGCAGCAAAAGTACGGAAACGACTTGCTGCGAACCTATTTTAATATATTATAATAGATTCAAGTACGGAAACAGACCTATTGCATACTCGTAACAAGAAGATCTATCTGACGGAAGACTAATACCGGCAGCTTTATTTGTTTCTGCACAAAATGCAACATAACCCCAACAACTTAAGACAGGATTGTTGTTGTTTTGAATGCTACTAGATCCTACCCTAATCTAACACGATATCGCACCAAAAATCGCGATTATTACATTGCACTTGCATTTCATTGGATATATTACGCACAATTGAATTGATCTGAATAACTTTGATGCTGAACGTGCATCAGGATAACTTGAAAACTACTTTTCCACGCACCTGAGAGACCGACCCGAAAAATTCCATTTTCTTGAATTGCACGCACAGGACACTTTCCAATTTTCGAGACAAGTTTGCAAGTAACTCCTTGCTCACTTTTTAACACAATTACTTCCATTCCAAAATAATTACAAAAGGCGATTTACCGCGAACACTCGAACCGTAAAACTCGCACCGTGAAAACTCGAACCGCGAATACACGAAAGGAACAGACGCGAAAATGACAAGACGAAAAAGCGGGAATTGGAGCTAATGTCAGACAATTTTGCCGGTAGATGTCTGACTAGTGAGTAAAGTGAGTTTATAGGTCTGTTTCCGTACTTGAATCTATTATAATATATTAAAATAGATTCGCAGCAAGTCGTTTCCGTACTTTTGCTGCAAGCCAAATGCAAGCCAAATTTTGCAGCAAAAAGAAGCCGGCTGCCAAATTCTGTTACTGCTGCATTTTGCTGAAAGTACGGAAACAGACCTTATGTGGTAAAACTGGACTTGAGGCGGGTAAACTGGACTTGATGCCCCACACCCGGGAAATCCTACCACCAGAGGGCGAAAAGGTGGTAGAAGGGCTGAAAAAATGAAGAAAAACAGACAAAATTATACATAAAAATAAAAAAGAAGATAAAACAATTAAGAAGAAGAAAAAAAAGAAAGAAAAGAAGCCCCAAAAGCAAACGCACAACCACAAAAACACAAACATATTAGCCCGACATCTATCGGCAAAATATATGTAACAGCTGTGTGGGGCATCAAGTCCAGTTTTACCCTTAATTAGGGAAAACAAACAAAAAAAAACACCAAAAACAAACACAGACCCACAAACATACTAGTTAGACATCTATCGGCAAAATTGTTTACTAGCTATGGGGAGCACTTAGTCGAGTTTAGGCCCGATTGAAAGAGACCACCAGAGACCACACACTCTCCGTTCTAGCCATTGACGTTTTCTTATCATTCCCGTCACTAATCGAAACTAAAATTCGCGTGTGGGAAATGGGTGGCCGCCGCATATCAGACCTGCGGCAAATTTTCTTGCAGTCCGTTAATTCTGTGCAACCTAAAACACTGTTTACGGAGTGCCAGTGGCTGAGACGAGTAACATCCACATCGGAGGGTGACAAGCTTTATGTCAGTGATCAATCCGTCAATCTGAGCGGGAAGAGGTGCCATGTTGTCGGCTTCGGTAAAGCAGTTCTCGGTATGGCAGTGCAAGTGGAGCGTATATTAAACGACAAGTTGGTGTCTGGGATTATAAGCGTCCCAATTGGAATTTCCGCTAAATTCAAAGGACGAGAGGATATGACGTTGTCAAGGAGCAGCAAAATTCAAGTCTGCGAAGGAGCCAAGGATAATCTACCAGACGAGACAGCAATGCAAGCAGCCATCAAAATTAAAGCTCTGGCGGAGTCTATGACACAGAACGACATATTGCTAGTTCTAATTTCCGGTGGAGGATCAGCATTACTACCGCTTCCCATTGAGCCAATGAGTCTGGAGCAGAAAACGAACTTGATTCGAAATTTAGCCCACAGTGGCGCTGATGTTGAAGAGTTGAACATTGTCCGAATTTCAATGTCACAGATGAAGGGTGGAAAATTGGCGCATTTCGCTAAAGACGCTTCTAGAATATACTCGTTGATTGTCAGTGATATTGTGGGCGACCCCCTACATTTGATCGCCAGTGGACCAACCGTGGAATTCAGGAGCGATGGTAGGTCGGCGGTGAGCATATTGCAAAAATACGGGCTTTGGAATGATTTACCGGAGGAGATGATCCCTATTTTCAACGCGGAAAATAAATTGCGGCCGCTGCAACAGAACAACAGCTACGTGTATTTAATCGGAAGTAATAAGATTGCGGCAAATTCTGCACACAACTGTGCAAGTCATCTTGAATACAAGTCGTGTATCGTTTCGACATCAGTTGTTGGTTTAGTGGACGAGATCGCGGAGACTTATACAGATTTCTTGAGAAACCTTCAAGAGTATCTGAAACGAAATATGACTGAAGCAGAATTTAGTTTGACATATCCCTTTGGCAAAGAAACTTTGACGGACTTATTAGAAATGCTCAGGGAATGCAAGCCAGGTGACGGGATTTGCCTTATCCTGGCTGGTGAGCCAAGTGTTATCGTAAAAGGCAGTGGTAAAGGCGGACGGAACCAGGAACTTGCTCTTCGTATGTCAAAGGCTTTTCACGAAAACGAATCCTTGCGTGCTGTTACTTTCCTAAGTGCTGGGACTGACGGTATTGACGGTCCAACTGATGCGGCTGGTGCGATTGGATCTGCGGAAATAGTTGACAGATTCCTGGAATCGGCGGAAATGGCGAAGCTCGATGACTATTTAGGTAATAATGATTCCTATAATTTTTACCATAATTTAGATATGAAGGATGTTCATGTTTTCATTGGGCATAGTGGAACTAATGTTATGGATATTCATCTAATGATTGTCCCAGTTCCTGATATGCATTGATCAGAAAATGAATAAATAGTTGCAAACGTAAATACCAGAAACCAACAGGCTAAAGTATTTAGGTAGATGTATAAATAATTTCAACGACAAAGTGAAAGAATAATCATTTTGATTTGAAAAATAATTGAATTAGGCATTTAAAGATAAGGAGTTCCCTGCATATAAATACTGCAATGTAATCGCAAGCTACTATCACGTCGAAAATGAGCGCACCTCCTTGAACTAACAACGCTTTTATAACGACAGCGCTAAGAAAGAACATAAATATGCAAGTACTTGAGTGTAATCAATAATAAATGCATTGTAGTTGTGCAATTACTGTTTTCAATCTTACTCAACAATCTTAACTTATTACTAAAGAATCCTCCCAGAAAAAAATTAATAAAGCCTATTATAAATTAAGTACTTAAAATCAATGAGTTTTCTATACCGGCACTTACCAAACTCAAATTATGGAAAAGGAGAAACGCGCAAAAAATCATACATCAATGGATTATGTACACCAATCTAGTAAATATCCGACTGTCATTAAGGTTTCAGGTACTTAAAGATAAAGTTTCTCATACATTTCCAATCGCTTTTCATCGCATAATTTTCCCCGGGCTTAGTGTTTAGAATTGAAATGAATGTTTTCTTTTTGATCGGCATAATTTACGGGGTTTTTTTTTTGTTTTGAATATCGCCGCCTTCAATGTGGTTTGTTATACGCGAGTGGAAGCAATATTTATGCAGGATGTGGGAGAATTTGTGTTATTTGGAAGTTCTTAGATGAAATGTACTGCAAGTCATTTGTGGCCTACTGAAGATGGAAGGACTTTTAATTTCTCGTACTGGAATGTTGAATGCTTATTTATCTGCTAGCTTATACATGTATACGCCCATTGGACTCAACTAGCGCCTCCGTATCAGACACCAAAGAGAGAGCAAATGTATTTTCCAATACTTAACAATTCCGTTGAAACTATTTGTTCACGTCCATATACCATATTCTGTGAATCAATTTACATTTTAACGTTTTAGCACAGTTCATAAGGCCAATTATTTGCCGTCGAAATGTCTAGTGCGTGGCATTCACACTAGATCATCACATTATTTGTCTTAGAGATTAATTATGCCATACTGTTGCCTAGTGAAGAAAGCAATTATCATAAATTTTATTGAAGGCTATCTTGTTCGCATGTCATAATACATACATATATTTCCTTTATGAATGAGGCAGTTTGAAATTCTGAGCAACCAAACTCCTCGTCCCAAGCTTCCGATGGAGCGTATCAGCTAAAGTACCAATTCACACCCCCTTAACTTAAGTTAGAGTCGGGACTTTAAGAATTTCAGAATAATTCGAGTAGGTGGATGGATACATTACAGTAAACTGGATACGAAAAACAAGTATTGGTATCTACATGGTCGACAAAAGTCTTCATGGCGGATGTGAGTAAATCATCTCGACGGAAACTAGCGAACCAGGCCCAACGCAACGCGAATGATTTTCAGCTAACATCTCAGACAATTGAAAGACGCGTTGTCTCGAGCGATCATTAAGCATGTGTCAAAGTGCAACGCTTAATTGTGAAAGCCACCGAGCAATTAAACGCCAGTGGTGTATTAATTAATCACTTGTTTAAGCTTGTGCACGTTATTTACGAGAACGAGCTCAGGAACATGAGAGCCACTGAGTCTGGGACATTCTGTGCTGTTAGTGCCAATTTACTCAGATGTGATAATATACAAACTAGACATACTAAATGATTCCCGTTAACATAGAGCATATAATAGATGCCAATCAATAGCAAATTACATTTTTTATAGTAACTTTCGATTTTAGTAGCATATATGTTTATAAATAGGGTAAATCCTTTCAAAAATTACCTCGCGGCCAGCATTACCTTTGGATATGTACCGAAAGCCGTTTGAAGCCCGCTTAATTAACTAGCATACATATATCTTATTGAATTCCCTGAGACAAAAAATTGCAGACTTGTGTTTCAAGCATGTATACTTCCATAGTTTGCACTTGATTTGATTTTCCAAGAAAAAAACATTTTGAATCGATCGTGTTCCTTCTCATGTTAATTAGATTCAATCTGACTTGCGTTCAAATTGTCTTTTGAAAATAATCTGAGCGGAAAAACTAACATCATCCCAACACTTCAATTCAAAGGAAAACAAGATCCTGCCTGCTTGAGTAAATAATAATCATTATATTGACTTCGTCGGCACCGCTGTGTCTATCATTATTAGGAAAAATGACCATATGTTCAATAAATAGCAGCGACGATTTTCAGATCTTACAATGTACATGAAACAAGAAGCATCAGCTGCTGGCCAGTAGTTTTGTTGTTGTTCCTGGAGCCCAACAAAGGCTGTTGCGGTGGTTTCATACGATCTGTTTGAAAACATGCCCAGTTGATCAGGCCATTATACAAGATACAATGGACTGGCCGAAAATACCTAAAATTAACTGGCGATGACCAAGTAGAAAGTCATCAATGAACGTAAAGATGGGATGTTCGCTGACTTAACTGTTGCCCGCCGACTGGACCAACACTGAAGACGAGGATCATGTTACAGGTGCTCAAGACCTGTTTGGCTTACGGATGTTCGGCGAAGACGTACGCAACCTGGTGCTTGCGCTACGCTCTTTAATGTTATGATATCCGATTTCAGAAATTATCAAAACATCGACCTCTACGGATAGTAACTTGGACACCGTGATGATACCGGGGAGGATCGGGGATGCAGTAAGATGATCAAGTATAGTTTATTATAGTGCCGATCGAGGAAAAGTAAGCATGTCCTAGGAAAGATTGATGCATGAGACGAAAATATTGGATGTTCGAATGTTGGTTCCGACCAACAATATGCAACCAAAATTCTGAGAATTCAAGGCACATCGAAGCTTGTTTGCAGAAAATCGAACTCTTAGAACCGAAAGTGCAGCTTACATTGAAGCGGGCCAAGTGAATGCATCGCTTCAAGCACGGCCAGAGGAAGTGCGGGTGGATTAAGGTTGAATGCGTTTGGAAGCCCAGACAAATTTCACTAGCCATGCAACATGACCAACATAAACCTCTCGGTCCCTGTACGTCTTTTAAGTGAGGGGCCGATGCAAGCGCACTCGCCTTTCTTCCTAAGTTTTCGATGCTGCACCTGTGCCCGGCGAGCACTTTTCAGTTCCAGTAATCGAAGATTTACTTACGATAGTGTTTCAAGGAAGTGTTGGCAGATACAATTGTGAATATGTTAGTATCTATCTGTCCATTTGTCTTTCGAAGAAATGAAAAGCAGATCAGTTTAGCTACGCTAGTAAATTGATGCTTTTGCATTGCGCTTTTATGTAAGCAATCCACTCGGACCGACAAGCTATTGACGTGCACCGAGATGCAGTGCGGCATCAAAGTAATCGATTCTATGATATCTGTCTGCTTTATTCAATGAGAAGCCGTGTCAAGTCAAAGGCCAACATGAATGTTGTTAGAAGCATCTATTATTTCGAAATTGGTTGATTTTTCGCTAGCTAGTCGAATAGCGTCTGTTTTCTATCATCTATTGTCCCAATCGAAGAAATAGCATTGAGAAATTGAGTTGATAGAATGACTGTGCCAATTGAATGTTTCGAATAAGCGATTGCAATTTGTGGGAGGCAGATGCATAATAAATCATACTCTAAAATAAAACAGAGCTTTGTTTTTTTCATTTCGGCGCTATGATGAGGTTCTTTAACGTGCGGTTAATGTCTTAGTCGAGGGGAGTGAAATATGTTTGTAAATATTTTGTCTTGAAACAAAACGTATGATCAGTGAAAAAAATTATTGGAATATTATTCATTACTACTAGGCTAGATCGTTCAAAAGTAAGGTGATTGCCTTTTTCAACGTTTCCGTCCGAAGAATTCGCCTAATAAGTTTAATGATTTTCCTTTTTTGTACTAAGATAGATAGATAGATGTACTTTATTTATGGCTGATCTTAGTTTGTACAAATACAAATACAAATGATAATTTCTTAATTTACAGTTCAGACTATGTCCTTACATCTATATATGTATTTAATAGTTTATATAGGAGTTGATTTTTTTTTAAATGCATACATATTTTAAAAAGTTGTCAACTTGCAAGGGAAAATTCGCAAATACCTTTGGGAACTTATAAACTACGACTAATTTCCTATAACTACTTAAAACTAGGTATAGACATAGTTAGAAATTAAGGATGCTATTAGTGGGTGATTCAATTTTTGGCAATTCCGCAGAAATTGATGTAGGTTCTGTTTAGCAGAATGATTTATATATTTGATTTTACTAATACGGTGGAGTTGCTTTGTAGAAAAGAAACGCGATTTGATTAAAATTATTTTTAAACACTTGTTTTGTTGCATATGTAGTTTTTTCCTGTTTGTTTTGGCACAAGTATACCAGACAGGGGAAACCGTAAAGTAATATAAACTGCATACTGAGGCAATAGATGAGCAGTTTGTTCGCGGTTGACATGGTGGAGTTACGGTTAATGAGGGGATAGAGCACGCATATTGCCTTGGAAATTTTTGAACATGCATCATCCATATGCAGTTTGAATGTTAATTTCTTATCTAACCGGATGCCAAAGTACTTGATAGAGTCTGACCATTGTGTTAGATTATCTAGGATATCGATGGAGGGATTTGGAAGAAAACGACGAGCGCGCCTCTTTGTTATTTTAATTTTCCATTTGTTGTAAAACTTTTGAAGTAATGTCAGGTGGTCATGGAGACTGTTGATAATAACATCAGGGTTAATCGCAGTTGTGTACACCGCAGTGTCATCAGCATAGGTTGCAATAACGCATTCGGGAGTCGTTGGGACGTCCGAAGTGTATAAATTATATACAGTTGGGCTAAGAACGGCACCCTGAGGAACCCCGGCGGGAACTGTACATGATGAGAAATACATTTGCCCAACTTTCTATTTGTCAAGAAGGAATTAATTATTTTTATTAGGCAAGTAGGAAATAGTTGCTTAGAGAGCTTGAATGTTAGTCCGTTGTGCCATACCGAGTCAAAAGCTTTTTCTTTATCTAGCGCAATTAGACCGGTAGACTGTTTGTTTTCGAATCCCATTTAAATACGCCTACATACTCTATACAGCTGATGGTTTGTTGAGAGATGCGGTTGAAATCCAAACTGATGAGCTGGAATGACTTTGTTGAGTGATATCACCTCCTGTAGTCTACATAGAATTACTTTTTCAAAAATTTTACTATGAGATGGAAATAAACTAATCGGCCTTAAGAATAGGAATGACAATTGCTTTCTTCCAGGCAGACGGAAAGTAACTGATCTGAAAGCATGAATTGAAAATCAATTGCTGCTGTAGGTAGGTTTTTCAGTAGTAAATTGGGGATTTTATCGAGGCCAGGAGCTTTTTTATTTTTGAGTTTTTTGAGAATGCGTTTATCCTCAGATCGTGTGCATAAAATAGCGGATGCATCTGCGTCTCTGTTAATCAATTCATGATTAAAATTTTCGGCTTCAATTTCCAGGGTGGTTTCGCCTAGGGAGTCACCAGAATGATGTGCTCGAAGGAAGTAACCCGCTAACACGTCTGCTTTTTCTTGGTCAGTATACGCTGTACTGTTAGCAGGGTCGTTGAGAGGGGCAATAAAAGCCGGTTTCAATTAAGAGCTCGATGTAATTTCCACACGGTCGAAGAACCTTTTTCTTGGGTAGATATTACTTCATTCCACCTACGGTTTCGCACTTCTATGAACTTATTCCTGATTAAATGAGTGAAAACATTCACTTGAGTTTTGATGTCTGGGTTACGAGTTCGCTGCCATTGTCTATGGAATTTGTTACGCAACTTAATTAGCCTATTCATTTCACCGTCTAATTCTGGAAAACGTATGGGTCTTGGTGAGACCTTTGGTGTCGATTGATCCTTGGCTGCCAATATGGCCGATGATAAAAATTGTATGATTGAATCAATTTCCTGGTAAGTTTGTGCAGTTGAATCGAAGCTTTCGAGTCGTAGTGCAAGAGTATGCCTGAATAATCTCCAATTGGTTTTGGTATATTGAAATCTAGTGAATTTTGGATTTCTAGCCGCAGTCAGTAGTTTAAAACTAACAGGCAAGTGGGGCAAAGACAATTCGTTTAGCGTAATAAGCTGTGTAATGGATATGTTTCCGTTGCTCAGAATAATGTCTAAAGTAGAAGGTTTTCCGACAGGAGGTTGATAGGTAGGTTTAGACGGTGGGTGGATGAACACATTATTGTTCAATATAATGTCAAAGAGAATGTTACCGGTTTGGTTAGCTTTGTAGCAATTCCAATGACGATGTCTAGCATTCAAATCACCGCAAATAATGAATTTTCCATTGAGCTTAGATAAGAGTTGGATATCAGATTTGAAATCTTTGAGTTTCTCTGCATTCAACTCGGTACCTGAAAAATAGACTACAACGAGGGTTGCATCAATGCATTTAGTTGGAAACGGTTTTAATGGAGAATGACGAATGAGTTTATTTACAATCCATCCTATCATTTCGAAAAATCTTATAGTTAGTGTTAGTTAATTTGTCCTTACCGTTCAGCAAGGTTTCAAATACAAAAGTAATGTCAATATTATTAGTTTCTATATACTGAAAAAATTCTAATGATTTATTTCTTATGCTTTGCGCATTCCACAGAAGACAGTTTAAATCGGTCAATTGTAGACGTATTTGACTGCCAACTCAGTTAAAACAGTGAACTGATCAGCTTTACTTTTGCATAGAGCAAGTTTTGTCATAATTTCATTAAGAATTACAATGAGTTGAGCGGGCGTAAATAACGAGTCTTGCGATCCAGCTGAAGGGATTTGAAACGCAGTCGCGTTATCACTAAGATTAGTTGATAAATCTTTACTGTTTTTAAATAAAGAGCTATATGTATGTGCTAAGTTAGGCCTGTTGAGTACACTATGAGAAGTAGTTAGCGGGGGAAATGGATGTTTGATGCTGTTTTTGTATTGAAAACTGGTACAGGATGCTGTTTGTTTTGGGGACGGTTATTCTTAATTTTAATATATTCTGCTTTCGACCTGAGACAGACGGTGCCAGACTCTCTGGTGTCCAGCCAAAATTAGTAAATGTGATCACTTTTCTGCTATCCTTGGATAAGGGTTATACGTAATAGCTTTGTTTTTTATGTTAAATTGTTAGATTATAGATTTTTGAATTATGGACTGCAACAAGTATGTGCAATTTAAATTAATGGGAATTGCTGCTGTCATGTAAGGAAATATAATTTCAAAGCTTCATAATATAACAATTAGTACTGTAGCAATAAAGTTAGTAAGGATTAATCCTTAAACATGTAATTTTATTGTAAGAGCTCGGAATTAAAAAGATCTAGTGGTGCTCGTTAAATTAAAGGTCACACCTACACTCTGGTGCTATCGGCATACGATACGTACTGTGGTAAGCCAACCTAATCATCGTAGAACAGGATTTAGTAAATCAAAAAAAAATTACAATTTTCAAAACTTTCCTGTGAAAGAGAAAAATCACAGTTGGACAAGTAGTTGGACTAGTGGACTAGTTTTGTGGTGTCACGAGTGCTATCAGCGTAAAGCTTGTAAATAAGCATTAAAAATAGTAGGTACCTCTTCCTGGAAGGCACAATGCCTGTGAGCTTGGACCTCTTGCACTCGTTTCTTCTTGCGTTTAAAAATGTCCTGAAGCATTTTATATCTCTATTTGTTACTCTAATTCATTAGAAGGCTTAATTTTTTCATGTTATGTTGTTGCAATCGGACTTTTTTTCCTAGAGCCGATTAAATAAATAAATAAGACCTGCTCTATCAGTGGCTGGAAGCCATATCTAAATTAAACATTCACATCATTGTCCAGATCGGACCGTTTTTGAACTAAAAAAAAACAATGGAATGGTTGAGAACACTTACTAATTGATCTTACTCTGAAATAAATTTAGCTTGCGGAAAAATTCTAGATTTCGCTCGTGGTTTAAAACAATGCTTTCAGTCCATGTCCTTATTTACTCAGTACCAGTACTTGGTAATATTCAGTAATAGTAAAACCTTGAAGACAATGTCAACATACCCATCATGGATTCATTTTGTGTGCATTTCACTTCTTCAGCAATTAGACTGATCAATATTTCATTGCGTGTTCTTATTGAGTTTGTCACGTCCAATCGTCCACGCTGCAAAGCAATCGTCCAACTTAAATTTCTTGTGTCGATTAGCAGATAATCTAGTCACTTCCATACAATAATCGTGACCAGAGTATTTGTTTGAATTTAAAAAAAAAAACTTTTTGCTCTTTGTTTGTTGTGCTTTTGCGTATCAGAGTGATATTCTTAAGTTTTGCGGTGATTATAGATTTGCATGCTGGTTCGATTGCTGCCATCACTTGAACAAGATTGGTTCGCAGTGTGCGGGTTGGAGGTTTTGCAAAGAGTTGATTGCATTCGTATGTAGCTAGAAGTAGTTCTGAGGAGCTTTCTTGATCGCGTCAGTGATTCATTGCCAGTTTGACCTAAAAACAAAAGCGGATCGTGTTCATGCTCGATCCGAATGACCATCGCTGTCCTTAGCTGAACGTCTTAAACGTCTGATAAACACAACCAAATGCACTGTACTAACATATATTTGTCTCTTCTAATTAATTTGAATCGAACATGGAAAAATGCGGTCCAGTGTTTCGCCGCCGATTAGTACGGCGTCGTCCAATTTTTAAGATGGCAAGTGATCTGCTGGTGTTTTGCTAGTTTTCTGACGCTACTACTCTTGCTACGGCTTTACTAGCTCGAACGGGATGTAGCTGACGGTAAGGTGGGGTTCATATAGCAGTATTTTGGCGTGCTGGTTTGCTTGTGAAGGTGTACTGTGCATATAAAATATTGTGGTTGTATTTTAATTAAGTAAGAGCAGATCAATATCATTCATATCATATTTGTAGTATAAGATTGTGTGTTTGAATTCATTAGATTCCATGTTGACCGCCATCTACTTGTTGTTTGAAACTACAATGTGTTTGAAAATAATTCTCACAACGCACGTAAAAGCACATGTTAATAAAAAATAAAATAACAGTTAAAATAATAACCATGCAGGTACTATAAATCAAGGAGGCTACGTACTTTTTGAAATTCAGCATTGCGGATATTTTTGATTCGGTAGACGATGGCTATATAATTGTGCCAACGGTTCTTTCAGCTTGCCCCGTCATTGTATCCTCCTTCATCCATTCGCAGGCAAATGTAGTTTATATTGTAATAAGTAAAATACTGAGTAAATCTTAGTTAACATCGTGAAGCAACCACTCTTCGTATAAGTTGATACTGATACGATGAACAGTACCCCGAACAAGAAAAAAAAATTCAAGTCTACGAAGCCAAGACGAAGATGCCACGCTACAAACGGGCTTGACCATTCTTACACGGCCAACTGTATCTGAATGCTGAATAACAAGTCAAGAGATGAAACAAGTGTTCTGAGCCAAAGTATGGTAATATAAAATGCGACGCGCGACAGTGATAGTGGTTTAAAAGTTGCGAGTTGTCGTGAGCCCGCTGCAAAGCTGATCTAAATACTGTGGAGCTCTTGTTTTTCTCGCCACACGGTCTTCCACTTGATCGCCTCTTATTCTCCTAAGCGGCCAATCTTGTCATCGAGTTTCACAAAATCACATATGAAATGCGAGCATAATTACTAAAGAATAACCGTTAATGAAATTTTTTCGCACATTTACTTCCGGTACTGGTCTTAAGCTGTTAAGCTGTCGCGAGTGCTCCTGCCGGGATTGTGTCTTCAGCGATCTATCTGTGCAGAGTGCTCAGTGAATGTCCGTGGTGAAGTTGCGTGCATAGTTTCGGTGATCTCGGCGATGATGTGTTTGAAATAGGCAAAATAACCAGTTCGCGACCAGAAAAATAGTGACAAAAATTTTATTGCACTTTCTTTTTCGTGATTGTGGTCGAAACCTTAACCGAGGTGATAATAATAACGGTGACGTATAGTGCGAGGAAAATACGCCAACATTGCGCGTTGTCGACTGTGGTGATTTTTTTTCAGTTCTCAAGAGTAATGGAATGGCTTCTCCATGCCTATTGTAAAGCATGCACATGCAGTTTGCCCTACTGAGTGCGTTCCGTTGTCAAGGTATTAATCATTATTCGAAGCGTGTTTGTGATATTTACATAAATGTGTGCAAGTGGTAACGAATCATATTGGCATAATTGAATCGATAAATAATAATGAAACTATCAAAAACAACTTCGGTAACAGCGTCAATAGTGACTAGAGCTCCGTCCTGCAACTATCAGTGTACCAAAAATGTTCAGTTCGATGAATTGAAACGACTGCGATTGCAACTGAAACACCAGTTTGATTTCAATGGTGTATTATTTTTTCTTTCAATTCCAATTAATAATATTATTAAGTGACTGAGCAAACCAGTTTTCTATTTTTAACCCTGCATGGTCGAGAAAAATTAGTCCATACAGTCGCAGATACTCATCTATGTATGCACACGCAAATACAATAATCGTGTAGGTCTGTAAGTACGCGAACTATCTAAATGGTGGAACCCGCGCTCCCGTTGACTATTCACTTGCAATCACAATTAAAATTATTGAATCTGGTATCGGACGGGAATCGATGAGAAGGATTGTTATGATTAAAATATAATCCCAAAGTGTTCTCTTGATTCGCGAAAATTCAAGTGCATCTAATTTGTATAACGGTTCCGAGTTTCAAATTGGAGTAGACATCGTAAAATATCTAATGCTGGTGTATTATTCATATCAGCTTGCATCCGTGTAACGTTAAGAAGACACTCCCAGGCCGAACTTGATTGTAACGATTCAAGTACGACTCGATTCGAGCGGGAAGGAAGTGCAACAAAAGTTTGACATCGTGTTCTCAATATTGCATCTGGTCGATGCGGTACAACTTACTTTTTTGGCAGTCGCGCAAAAGGTATGTAAACAATAATTACTTATTTCATTTTGTATGTACATATCATTGAATTTATAAATTATATTATGAACACATCCATTAGCATGAACATAAGTACAGTTTATGACCTTTTTAAGCAACGAAATAGCTCGACGCAAATAATAATTTGAATGGGAGTGACACGAAAAAATTCTCCCGAAAAATAAAACGTCACCTGCTCAATATCGTGCTCTAAAAACTTATCAACATTAATTTCTGATGTTTTACGAACGATCTGGTTTCTTAAATATGCTTGCTGTATCCATGCGCATTTTCGGCGAAGTCTGTATGCCCAAAGAAAAGAGATTAGGTGCGTTTTTTTTTGCTCGGGCGCAGAACAGAATAGAACAATGGCGCAAAAAAAAAACGATCCAGTGCAGAACAGCTGGTGCATTCCCCAAGTTTGCTATAGGTTGCTGTGGTAGCGCAAAACAGTTGAAAAGAAGAGAGAAAATAGCGAGTATAAAATACCACAATCGATAGAAACTATAAAAAGAACTAACAGAATATTATTTCTTTTAACTTTCCCTACATTATGATGGCTTTTTCTAATTTCCTAACTACCAAAACATTCAACATAACCTTGAAAAATCCAAAGCTAAATCCAATGGCGCAAAAAAGGCAACTACGCATGAACTATCGGCACATTCTATAGTTCAGCACATGAACTACCTATGCAGAACAGAATTCTATCCAAAGGCGCGTTTTTTTGCTCCCCTTATCCATAACAGAACAATGCTAACCAGTGCAGATGCAATGGAAACAACAACAACTCCTGTTTGCAACGGGGGAGTTTTTGTTGTTTTCAATGCGTCTACAGTTGATAGCATTGTTCTGTTATAGATAGGGGAAGCAAACAAACAAGCCTCAAGTGAATTCGCTGAGACAGGAGTGTTGTTGTTTTCCAATGCGTCTATTCTGTTCTGGATAGAGGAGCAAAAAAAAACGCCTATTCAGCCCTAATTCGCAAAAACGTTCTATCTACATTTGTGACATTTTTGAGTTAATAACGGATTCAAAAGCTGTATGTTCTATTACATCATTCTGCAAAATTTGAAAAACCTATATTTTGTGGAAGTATGTTAAAATCAATATTGAAAAATGCACTCTCCAGTAGAAATCAAAACACAAATCATTGAATGTCTCGAAAGTACTAAAATGTAGATATAACGTTTATGTGAATCAGGGCAGTATTGATAGAGAATCATATATTCAGCTTTACGCCGAAACATGGCACAGCTGAGTGGCGTTCGCTTAGTACTGTACTATTCACAGTTAATAGTAGTGTTTTTTCACTCCCCCTATCTATAACAGAACAATGCTATCCACTGCAGACGCATTAGAAACAACAAGAACTCCCCCTATCCATAACAGGATTTTTTGTTGTTTCCAATGCGTCTGCACTGGCTAGCATTGTTCTGTTATGGATAAGGGGAGCAAAAAACGCGCCCATTAATATATTACACAATTAATATAAATTAGTAGAACCAGTTTATTTAGGACAAGCACCTATACACAGACTTTTTGATTGAGTGCCTAGCTGTTGTTTTGTTTATACTGAAAACGTTTGGTAATCTTTCTTGTTTATTTCATCACCTGCCTGCATACAAATTTACAATCAGCCACATCTTCGAAGCTATCAGTTGACCATTTCAGATAGATAAATTATAGCTCTAAATTGGATAGCATCTGCAGAAGCATACTCGTAGTTTATATCAATTACAGATAAGACCACATATGCTGCTCGCTAAGCTGGCAACATAATAAAATATTGGTTCCCAATTTCATATTCCAATAGCTCTGCATATTTCACCAAGCAAGGTTTACATGCACAAAAATACGAAACAAACTATAAAAAATCTATAGATGAATATAAAGCTAAATAATAAAACATAAATAAATTAGTTATAAATAGATAACAAATAAAGTAGTAAATAAATGAAAAATAACTAAATGAATAACAGTTAAATACCAATTTACAAAATGTTTACAAATTAAATATACAATACATATATATGTATGGTGGAAGGAGAGGGAGACTATGATGAGAGAGCCTTGATAATGTTATTTTTAAAAGTCGCTTTAGATATCGTAGGAGAAAAGTTCTCGCTCATGCACTGAAAAAAATCCACATGGCGCCCAGAGCTATGTAACATAGCGCATTATTTATGGCCCCATACGCGATGTACATAGTACTCTGAGCTATGCAATATGGCTCCCAGTGCCATAATGCCAGAATCTACATAGCGCGTGGTCCTTTGTAACATGGCGCAGCATTTATGGTCCCACACGCTATGTACATAGTACCCTGAGCTATGCAGTATGGCTCTCAGTGCCATAATTACATGGCGCAGAAATTATGGCCCCACACGCTATATTTTTTTTACAACTCGCAGCCATACTGTGTGAGGGGACGTATAAATGTCAGCAAGTGACATTAACGTGCTAATGGATAGCAAAAACACGTATGCATCATTAATCATTTGCAGAAGTTAATTACTCTGTTCGTTATGGAATTGCGATCAAATCTCCGAATCAGAAGTAAAGATTTTAATAATGAAAGAGTCTTTGACTTTACGATTGTTCAGTTCTCATAGCACTGAAAAAAACACATAGCGCCAGACGCCATGATTTATAGACTTCTGGCGCCATGTACATAGTCGATTTCGGTCGATTTGTGATCAAATATAGTGACACACGCCATAGTACATAGGAGCAGACGCTATGCTTATAGCCCTCAACGCCATATACTATAGTCCTCCACGCCATGTACTATAGCCCTCCACGCCATTTGCATGGCGTGGAAGACTATAGTACATGGCGTGGAGGGCATAAGCATAGCGCCTGCTCCTATGTACTTTTCGCCATGTATTATGGCGTGTGGCGCTATATTTTATCACAATCCCGAAATCGACTATGTACATGGCGCCAGAAGTCTATAAACTATGGCGTCTGGCGCTATGTATTTTTTCAGTGTGCTATTGAATAATCTGCAGCACCATTTATTGGCTCGTTTGCTGCATATGTTCTGTTGTGTTTGTATTCAATAATCAATTGTCGGGATCTAGTTACTTTAAAGGGCTGATTGAGCACAAACTTTTCGTTCAAGTAGGTGGCATTAACCACATCTCTGATGACATCGAATCTGAAGCAGGCAGATAAATAGCATTAATCTTCTCGATGCAAGGGGTAACAAGTTGATACATTTAAGGCGATATTCGTATGGGGAGAGATTACTGAAATCATTATGGTTGAAAAGATCCCTCAGAGCGAAAAGTAAATACTGCTTCTGAACAGACTCAAATCTTTGGCTGTGAATTTCGAAACCCGGGCTACAGATAGTGCACGCATATTCAAGAAGAGGACGCACAAGTGAAATAAGGATTTAGTAACCCAGAGATTCTTAAACTCTTTGGCTCGTCGCTTAATGAAACCAAGTTGTTTATTTGCTCGGGAAAGCACTCTATCGTAATGTAGATTGAAGCGGAGCTTTTCATCTAGGATGACACCGAGGTCTAATATGTTGTCAACCCTACTGAGTGCCGTGTTGCTGAGGCGGTACGTATTAGGAACGCGAGCAATTTTGCGAGAGAAGCTAATTGCGTGGCACTTGGCAATGTTAAGAGGGAGCTTGTTCGCGGAGCACCAATGGTCTAAAGAGTTCAGTTTAGACTGAAAGAAGGTAGTGCCAGATGGTAAATTTTGAGGTCATTCGCATATAGTTAATGAGGAATGTCAGATAAAACCTCTGATATGTCAGATATAAAAATACTAAAAAGAAGAGGGCCACGATGACTTCCTTTAGGTACACCGGATTTAATTTCGACTTTCTTCACGAATTGAAAGCTATCGTGGAGGTAACAGCCAAGCCACTTTAGTAAAGATCCTGCAATTCCCTATTGTTTCAGCTTGGGAATCAAAATGGAGTGATCAACTCGGTCGAATGCTTTGCTAAAGTATGTATAGACTGCGTCAATTTGATCACCTTTCTCCATTTTGCATAAAACATGATAAACGAGTTGTAGTATCCATGCTGCTGCTCGTTCAGTCGAGCGTCGACCAGAGGAGAAAGTTTGCAGTAGATAATTTTTTCAAATAGTTTGGGAATTGCAGATAGAATGGTGATGCCTCTATAATTTTGGATAAAACGTCTATCGCCACTTTTATAAATTGGTGTAATATAAGAAGATTTCCAATACGATGAAAAAAGTCCAGAGAAAGCAGAATTATTAAATATAGTGTGAAGGGGCGAGATCAGTTTTTTTACATACTTGATGAGAAAAGTTGGGGGAAGAGGTCAGGTCTAGGGCCCTTGTTATTCTCAAGCTCCATAATAGCAGTAAATATTTCATTTGTCAATATGGTCATATCCTCAGCAAAAATTGTTTGAGTCGTTTTTGATGCATGAAATTGTTTGTGATGCTAACTTGACCAAAAACTTTTTGAATATGGTCTTCAAAAAAGTTGCAGATCTCCGGAGGAGAAGACAACATAGAATTTTCAATGAACATAGAAGAGGGGTAACTGGTTGTTTTCCGCTTCATATTAACAATATCAAAAAAAAATGAGGCAGCGGATTATATGTTCCTCAGTAGTTTTAACATATCTGTCATACGCTTCGTGAGACTTAGTATTGAATTCATGAGCAATTAAATCGTGTTCTTCTCTAATACGATGGTTAACATCGACTTGATTCTTCATTTAGCTTGTAAAGCTCGTTTCTGGCGTTTCTCAGACGTCTAAGAGTCTTGTCAAGCCAATGTTCAGAGAGTTTATCTTTTTTCCTTATCTTAGGTACAAACTTATTGGCCGCGTCAAATACTATTCTATAAAACAAGGCTACATCATCATCAAGAGAATAGGCACATAAACACATTTGTACAATCGACATTGTCACGGAAATTGTGAATGCTATCATAATCAGCATTATGGAAATCGTATTATTGTAAGTTCTGAACATGATCCAATCTGTAGTGGAAAGTTCAACTGTAAGAGCGGAATGGTGAAGACTAGTAGAAAAGAAATTCTCTGCGTGATTAGTTGGGCTAAATGCTACATCGTCATTAACATTTGTAAAGATTAAGTCTAATCAATTACCATTTTGGTTGGAAGTCGGAACAACCTGCTGCAAATCATGGCCATACAACGTGCTCACAAGGTTAAAATCAGAAGACTCAAGCAGGTTTACCGGTATTAAACCATCATCAGATTTATCAGAAACAAAACGCAAATTCGGGCGATTGAAATCACCCAAGAATATAATTTTATCCTCCGCACTAAGAGAAGCCATAAAAGAAGATATTTGCTCCCAGATATAATTGTACACTGATTCGTCAGGTATCATGTAAAATAAACAATATAAACCGAGATTTTGTCAATTGAAACGCGGATAGATACAGTGCTGTGAATAATTATAGACTCAAACATATATCCAGTGTTGCCAACTTTTTTCCAGCCGTTGTATCTAGATTTGAGGGAAAAAATAGCTAAAATGTTCACTTTGTAGCTAAAAAGTGTAGCTAAATTCAACAATAAAAAACTCAAGGTTCTGGAAAACAGTTTTATTAAGCTAATGTGTATAATTGATGTGGAGAAATATTGGATGTACATTGTATTATGACTAGTTTATTAAGTTAACAGTATAAAAGAGTATAAAAATCGTTGAAGAGCTTATTAAGCTCAACAGAATTCTATTCTATTTTTTATTCATCCTTTAATATGGGTTGAAGAAATAGGAGATATAAAAGGTTTTTGATTGTTATACTCCAAGTAAATCATTTTTGCTAAATAACATTCTTCTGATGTTTGGACTATGCTGAAGTGGAGTTTTAGCCATAGTTATTGGTTAATGATCCTTGATACTGATCCCGTTATTGACAACCACCTCGTTTACGAACTCTGTATCATCTTCAGAGGAATTCAGAGAACCAATTATAAATTTCTGTAGGTCAAAACTTTAAGGTTTGGGGAAGAAACGATCCTCAAGCTGCAGAAACTGAAACCTGAACGGAATGACAAGCTCATCTTATTAATATTAAAAAAGGATTTTGACGACTTAATTTTTTTAATACGCCGTTATTGACTCCGACCATAACACTTGCTTTGTCTGTCATATTTGTAATATGTAGGATGTAGCTTTCTAAGCACGTGTTTATGGCAGTAGTAATACTTTCAACAGCTCCCCTTTCTAGCTCTTTCAAGTAAATTGTAATAAATTTTTGCTAAATATCACTCAAATGTCCGTAGACTCGTCAATTAAAATACTGGAAATACAGTTATCAAAATCTGCCTTCAAATCCGATGTGAAGTATGGAAACAAACTGCCCCCAACTCAGAAAATATAGTCTTTATTTTTTGCTGTGTTGAAAAACTCTACGAAATGAAGAAAAAAAAACATAGCTAGCACAATTCTAACGTTTGATTTTACTACTGAGCACGATTTCTAATATCTTCTAGAGTTTTGTGCGAACACTTTGTCTACGTTTTATTTCAATTTTATGTCTATGCCTGAATTTTTTGGTTCTTGTCTTCAAATTTAGGCAGATAATGTGTATTCTATATTAAATATAGTATATTTCGTTTATCTTACCTATTTTAGTTTATTCCTAATGAGTTAAAGCTCTCGGTTTTTCTTCGCACCGAACAAAAGAAATAAAGCTGTTCGTAGAAGATTATTATTGTTCTATGCCTAGAAAGACATAGTACATAGTAGTAGTACTATTGTACTACCCAAAGCATTGGCGATTACCTTAGAATTTGAGGAAATTATTTTTAAACACTGAGTGCTTTAAATATTAATAAACTAGTGTAAGTTAATGCATCCAAGCAAAAATTTAAATTATCTATAATCTATAAATTTGTAGCTAAATTTGTAGCCAATAGCTAAATGAAAAATTACGTAGCTAAACAGGTTCTTTTTGTAGCTAAATCTAGCTACAAAATAGCTAAATTGGCAACACTGCATATATCTTCCAAATTTTTTCCAAAGCATTTCTAGGAAAAGCATTTTTATGCCGGAACACGTTCTTCGTGGAATCCCAGAAACCCTTTTCAATTATCTACCTTTCTTTTTCTTTCAACCATGCTAAGTAGTAGGAAAAAACTCCAAACAAAACAATTTGCAGCTGTGCATAATTATAAACTCAGTTGCTGTTCGGAGTTTGCCAAGAGAGTTTCAAGTGTCTATTTGAGTTTTTATATTCAATTTTAATACTTTAAAGACGTGGAAGTATGTTTTTTGAGAGTTGAAAAATTTTGTTGACGCCTGAAATGCCGCGTGGAAAAAAATTAAGTGATCTTGAAAAACAGAGAATTATTGATTTAAAAAACTGTGGAAAAGCTCAGAGAAAAATCGCGAGTGCTATTAAAAGATCGCAGAGTGTTGTAAGAAATTTTTTGAAGCTTGGAATCGAAAGTTATGGGAAACAGCAGTCATCTGGACGTCCTCCAAAATATTCGCCCAGTGTGAAACGCGCAGTTTTAAGAGAATTATCGAATACAGGAGCTTCATCATCGCAAATTGTTAGACGGGTGAACTTGCAATGTGATCCTAGCCTAGTTAGAAAATGGGCTACATCGTCCAAAAAGTTTAAGTCTCAAAAATGTTTGCAAAAACCCGAATTGACAAAACATCACATCGATGCTAGACTTAAATTCGCCGAAAATTTTATACAAAAAGGAACCATTTGGGATCATGTAATCTTTAGCGACGAGAAGAAATTCAATCTCGATGGACCAGATGGATTTAATTACTACTGGCACGATTTACGCAAAGAAAGAAGAATCATGGCAAAACGAGCGCAGCGAGGTGGATCTGTGATGATTTGGGCAGCTTTCAAAAAAATGTTAGAAGCGGAATAGCCTTCGTTAATGGTAGAATGAATGCCGTCGATTATCAGGAGCTACTGGAGGACCATCTACTGCCTTTTGTGACACTAGCGGAAGATGAAAACATTATTTTCCAGCAAGATAATGCACCCATCCATACGGCTGCCTCAACAAAAAAGTGGTTTCAGGATTATCGAGTGCAATTATTACCATGGCCAGCGTTAAGTCCCGATCTGAACCCCATAGAAAACTTGTGGGGAATCTTAGCAAAGAACGTTTACGACCAGGAGAAGCCATCCATTGAAAATGTTGCAAAACTGAAGAAAAGAATAATAGTAGCCTGGAACGAGATATCAGGTACAATATTAAATAGTCTTGTTAATAGCGTTCCGAGTCAATTATTAGATGTAATAAAAAATAAGGGCAAATGGACTAAGTATTAAATTAAAAAATATAACAAACATTATACTGAGTTTATAATTTTTCACAGATTTTACTGCAAGTTTTTATGAATTCTTTGTTTTATGTTGTTATAGAAAGAAATATGTTCATCCTTTTATTCCTACTAAATTTTCTTAAAGGCATATTATTCAAGAAAATAAACAGTTATTTGCAATAATTTCCTGTTTTTATGAGAGACCTAAAAATATAGTTGAGTCTATAATTATTCACAGCACTGTATATGCTGGAACAATTCGTGCGAGGCGGAGTTAACAACTTCACTTGAGTGAGTGTTCTTAACTGCGAGTAAGACACCACCACCTCTTAACTGACCAGTGGAATTATAGTTTCGGTCATTTTTAATGATTGTCTAGGTACTGTCAAGGATTTCTTCATTTATATGGGAGTAATTTAACCATGTTTCAGTGAACGCAAGCACGTTGAAACGGCAGGATTTGGTGTCAAGAAAGAGTTTATTTATCTTACCCCTCATACCACCATAATTATGGTTAAAAAAAAATTCTGAGATTTTTGAGTAAGGATATCTTGTTAGGAGCGATACCCAATGCGGTTATAGGGCTTACGTAAAGAATTTTTAACTGAGGCAGCATTAGCAGAAGTCGTAGCAAGAGTTGATGTTCTACTGAATGAATTCGAGTGTTTGCTGATTTGGGATCCTTCGGAAAATTCTGTTCCTTAAAACTGCTGCAGAACCAACCAAGCAGCCATTTCCCTAGTTAGAAACACCCAGCAGGCAATGCAATGCGTTCATTCGCGATAACTGCACGAATTAAGTAGTACTCATACCCCGGGCTGCAACGTTGATTACTTTGGTGGTGATATTACGGCAACCTGCGTCCTCTAAAAATTTAGAAAGTAAGGTCGGTCATAGCAGGTTAGTTTCTTTACTACTTCTGCTTGCTATCGATTCAAAAACCTATCTTTGACTTCCATTATCTTGGCCAATAGATCACGCGGACCAAACTCAATCAGCTTACAATTTAAACTCATTAGCTAACTTACAAAAGCAGTGTCGCGTAGCAAACATGCGACAAAAAAAACTAATCTGTTATTCATATTCCTTACTTGTAGTAGCTCACAGTTTTTCCTTGTGGATAGGAATTCAACTACCTCAGTTGTGTAGATAGAAAAAAAAATTGAGAAGTCTTAATGTGTCTACTGCCCGATTTATACATTGGAACGAGCGTCTCGGGTACAAGAGTAAACAAGACTCAACAAGACATTGGACGAGACTCAACAAGACATAGGGTGTATTGTTTACTTAGGCTATTGCACCGTACAACACGGACCATACACCATGCACCTTTCATAGGGTGAATTGTTTACTTAGGATATTGCACTTTGCATCTTTCGACAGTTGTGAGCTGTTTTGTTCAGTTCAGTGAACGATGACTGAGGTACGGGCTGTGGCTATTGTAACTGCCTGGTGTGCGTTGAGTTATTTCAATCTGGGACACGCAAACACATGTTTGAAGTCCCGGCGAAAAATTCGAAAATTTAAATGAGCACATGCTACCCTCTCGAATCCCTTTGACTTGATGCATAAAACCGACTTCGCTTCCAGCGGCTTCGAACTCGGACGAGACGGTCATAAACACTCAGGCACAGCAATAAAAGGATCATTATCCCTTCATAAAACAAACAAGAGCCGACGAGCAAACCATTTACACACGCGTGCTTGCCATGAAAAACACAGCCGAGACTAGACAAGGAGACCGTTTACACACTCACCTTGTCTTCATTTGGCATTACTCGGCGAGCATGTAATTCCGGCTTACGACTTTGAACAAGTCTAAATCGACGCGATATGCCGAGAGACCGGCTTCTAGATAAATATTTGAGATTCGAAATCGTTCTACAACAAATGCGATGATGTCCAGTAGCCGCCATTTTTCAATCACCAACTATCGGATTAATATTTGTCAATGGTTAGCTGTTTGTCGTTAAGTATGTACATACATACGATGTTGATCTTTTCAAGCACGCGTTAATCGTTTCACATCACAGCGCTACCATTCCGTAGTAGCCGCTTAAGCATAGTACTGAGTTCGATTTCACGTGAAATTTCCATACAAAATTTCACGTGAAATCTGTTTCGGCGAAAATTTAGCTTGAAAATAAGCAAGTTTGGTACTGTGTTCTTAGCATGAAAAGTTGCTTTGAAGTTGCTTTCGCTTCGAAAACATAGATGGCACTGAAACATGTTGTCAATCATTTCACGCCAATTTAGTTTGTGCAGTTCATTCTTTCGAGCGAAAAAGTGACATTTAGTGTTTCAATTTGAAAATTGAGCAGTGCAAATGACTTTCCAATAAGAAAATCGATCGAAAAGTGAAATTCTTGACATTTTATCCGTCAAGAATGAGTGGTGTCTCTGCTTTTCTCCGTTGTCAAAATTTTCGCTCGAAAGAATGAACAGATAATTGGGAAATGTCAAAGTTTCACGTGAACTCGAACTCAGTACCAGCCTTTAGGCGGGAATCAGGTAGACAGCAGGGAAACGGGCTCGTGTGTTTGATCACTCAAAATCGATGAAAGAGTGAGTACTGTAAACGCTGTTTACTACCCGCTGCGGTAGTTATTCTGCAATTTAGACAAGGAACGGGTGACAGGGGGCGCTAGTTGACACTTAAAAAAAATTTCGACTGAAATTAGTACTGTACCATGCTTGAGGAAGTCACATAAGATATCGAGGTTGTTGTAGTGCTTTTAAAAAAGATTGGTAGAGGCAAGTGATCTGTTTGGGCCCTCTCTAATTGCACGTGTAAAGAATCGGGTATTTCATCAGCATCAGAGCGGAATCACGCAACGAGTGTGGGAAAAACGTCTAGGAATGTTTCCTATTTAGCGTGAGAGCACTATTCAGCTCCTTATTCACAGTTTAATTAGCACATCAATTTGTTTTCCAAGTCAAAATGATATTATTTGGAAATGTACTTCGCTAGAAATTGGGAAAATTTTGGTGAAGGCATATGGAAGGCAAGGGACAGACGAAAAAATGGCCAAAATCGATGAAATTTTCGAAATCGGAAAAGTAACTTTGAGCCCTCCTTTGACAGATTTGCCCGACCGGAACCTCTACACCCGCATTAAAGGGCTTCAACTGAAGCACTGCAAAAGTACAATTTTGGCAAGTTTCCAAAAAGTAACGAAATATTGTAATTATCGATTTAACATTCATTGGGGTTTCAAAAATCACCTATGCAACAATTTTCAAGATACGATCACCAATTTTTAGTCGAATACTCATCAAACTATAGAAAACAAATGCAAGAAGAAGAAAAAATCTGCACCTTGAGTTGAAGGTGTCTGATTAGTTCAGCAGTATATACAAATAAAAGCGATAAATTTGCAACTTTTGAAAATTGATGAAATTCACAAATTTGTCTTTCCTTTGAGGATATTCTCCACCACTGAAATGACCTAAATAGTGCAATATCTCCGGCGTGGGCTCATATTTTGAAACATAATTTGTTCTAGGATTTGTACATATCAGGGACGGCTCGTCAGTGTACGCAAAGAAAGCAGTGCTTCTCTTGCTAAACCACTTTGCATAAACAACAAATTTATTTTACAATTAATATTTAACAATCAAAAGATTTGATTTTTGAACATCCAAAAACAATATTTTTTCTTTCTTTCAAAAGACAAAACTCCATTGCCACTATCCATGTAGTGGTTTTATTTTATAACAGTCCAACTACAGAGCTTCGAAGGTAAATCTACAGTAACCCAGCGAAAACTCAAGTGTTTTACTCAAAACCTCAAGCATTGCATAGTAATCAATTCACAACATATAGACATAGCATAGAATTGCAGCGCATTGAGATATACTACACAGAACACTGAAGTGATCTTGCTTGAATGCTCGAAGTCGTGTTTTTCGCATAGACCTACTTAGACGGTTTACCTAAATGATGCTCATAAAAACTCTGCATCGACTGTATACAAAAAGAATCGTGGACGCTGCTTAGTTCTCAGCGTCTTGGTGGGTAGAGAAATACAAAAAAAAAACCTTGCCCGTCCACCCGCTAGACAATCCGAAAATCTTTGTGAATTAATGAAATTAAAACGCTGGAAAGTTATCAGCGTCTCTGTTATATTTCTGTTTTCCCTCGTGATTTACGCTACAGGATCTGTAGATTCTCTTCTGATCCTCTTCTTACGAGCTGCCCCCCTTATGATTTGATGCATTTTATGCTTTGTTCGCATATTGTATGTACGGTGCCAGATATTGTGATGTTCATGTGGAGAATAGAATGTGTAGGAGTTACATAGTTTCGTGTGCAGTTTTCCCCAGATCGGTTTTTTTGTATCTGCTTTGAGTTTATGTTCACAAAAGGCGTAGTTTTTCGGTTCGGGTACCTTTTGATTTCGGTGTCCTGATACGAATACTTGATTGCTTTGGACGCCTATGTTGATGTTATTTCTACACTCATGATCATTTAATAGAATAAAATTTAAATCAAAAGTTGAAATCACTTTGAAATAAAAAGCGAATCTTATTTGAATTCCACTTTATTATAAAAATTTTATTTTCAAATCAAAATTTTTCATCATTGAATTAAAAAGAAACGTATATGGAGCCAAATCATATTTGAAAATTTTTGAATCAAAATATTGTCACAAGCTAGGAAAAAATTGGTACACAATTAAAACATTAAATATTAGGTTTTCGAAAATTTGAAAACTTTTGCGACTGGTAACCCTAAATTTCTTTGTACCCCTATTACTTCCAATGCAGTCATCGGGTCAAAGCAAAATTCGCAGAGTAGGTTGATTTCAATGTGAGGCAGGTGTGACATATTTTTGGCTTTCATGCTAGCAAAGGGTTGCCAACGCGAGGCGTTTTTTGCTATTTTCGTATCAATAAATGCTTACATTAAGTAGTCATATCGTGAACATTTACAATGAAAATAAGTATGTTTAAATAAATGTTTAAATTCTAGAAAATTTTCGGTTCGAAACGTCTATCGCTTTTTGACCATAAACATCTTTCTATCCCTGTAACTTTCGACGAAATCATCGGATAAAATTGAAATCAATAGAGCTATTTGATTTTAACGTGAAGACTTTTAGTTGCAGTGCTGGTAAAGAATTGCAAGCACTAAGCATTTTCTTTGTTTATCTTATGCTACTTTCAAAGTTTTGCAGTGGTTGGCTTTCCTAAATCTTGAAATTCATGCAAGTGGTAGCCCTGAAATTCTTTCCAATCTATGAATTCAAATGCAAAGTGATTTTGCAATCGAAACAGGTTGGAGCACGTGTGGTAGAATCTGCACGATTCTTCTACTGTTCATCGAACATTAGTGTTTCTAGCGGTTCAGGTGCACTAGAGTTTTTTATTGTTATTTTATTTATAAATCCTTGTTTTTAATGTATGTGTCTTAATTTTCTTGTAGCACTGTTATGTTTTAGATATATTATGTGCTCTTGTTAATGTTATGACTATTCTTTTTACTGTTTCATCTACTCACTTCCCATTCCCTCTCTTACTGTTTTTGATTTATCACCTTCAAACCATCATCCTAACACCGTTCCATCCTAGCAAGAGTGCTCTAAACCTCCACGTGGTTTTTACTGGGCAAATTGTTTTTTTTTTATGTTTTAAAATGCCATTGCTCAAAGCAAATAAAACTCACAGAAAATTGGCTGATTAGAGCAGAGTTTTTTTCATACATACGAGTAGCAAGCATAAATTCTAAAACATACTTTAAAATTAACGAAGTTGGATATGTACTGCGATGTCCGTAATATAGACAGAAGAAGACCAAATTTCAGATCGATGCATACCTACATATTTAATTTAATTTGTTCAAAGATAAATCTTCAACTTGCAGCTATTAAAAAATGTTGTAACTTATTTAGCCTGTAATATGTTTTCCACTTAAGTTTTTTTCATAATTTAAAAAAACATTAAAGAAATAGAATGCTTTAAAATACTATACATAATTTAAGCTTTTCTGAGATGGTTGATCTTAGTGAGTAGGAAAATCACTGAAACAAGCTGTTGGAAATCAATAATTAACGCTTAATTCAAACATTGAAAAACCTGCTTAATTTTTTTCAATTCATATTTCAACAAATTCTCATCGTGTAGTTTACTACGCGCTTCATATACTTATCTACATATATTACATGCCTATATATTTTGTTTGTGCTTGGCTAATTCTCAAAACCACGAGCCACCACTGGTACATATACAAGTAAAATTTTGATCAGAAATCTTTTTGGTAAGATATTTGCTTTGAGGAAAAGAATTTTTCACCTGTCCCTGACCTTGCGATCACCAGCGTTGAGTTTGAAGGTGAATTTGTGCATAAAAGTAAAATACGTGCATATATGTACTTTAGATAGTACGTATTTTTACTCTAGATATACTTTTAGAAAGATATATTCATTTAAACACTTTTGCTCTCATTTCTTATAACTTTATCATCATTTTCAAAAAGCAATCTTCCATATATTGTATTTATGATGATCAGATGAGAAATTCAATCGCTGATAGTTGTATTCTTAAAAATGAAGGATTTCCTAGATAGATAAGCATATGAGACAATTCCATAAAAAAAACCGCAAAAGATAAAAAAAAATCTCAACAAAATATTTCAATAAACAAACCAAATTTTCCTCTCGAAGCTGGATATATTTAGTTTTTTTGTGATAAATATCGATATTTCGAGGGTAATCTGCCCTCTTCTTCAATTTCTTATTCATTTCGATTTCCATTGAAAATTGGATGTCCTTATGTGCTTGGTTCAACTTCTCTAAAGTTTCTCCCAAAGCATCTTTTTTAACAATAGCTAGAATGTCGTCTACATATCTCAACCAAACCCGAGGAAGCGAACCTTCTTCATAAAGTTTCTTCTCCAGTTAGTCCATAAATATCTCACTCATAAGTTCCCATTGCAACACCTTTCATCGCTTTAAAGTATTTCCCCCTGAAAGTGAAATAACTTTCATTCATGCAAACCGAAGCAAGATTCAAAAAGTCTTTAGCCCTCCTCTTCCCCTCCGGTGAGCTATTCCTCTCTGGGACAACGTGGTGGTGATTAAGGAGGTAGATCAGGTACGAAAACTGGATGCGTACGAAAGCCTGAACATGTGGAAAACCCCAATGCATAGAAGACTAAACACAGACCAGGGAAACTGTGCATCACCATTGTTCAGGTTGATTTGAACATTCACTTGATAATGAGGAGGAAAATTTGATTAATATGGATAGTTAAATGTATTTAAGTAAAGTAATTAGTAGACAATTAGTTGGTAATTAGTGTAAGTCAATACTTTAAAAGTAAAGCTCTATAAGTAACACACCTAGGTTAGATTAAGATTAGACCGATAGACACTGAAGAAGAGGGCAGATTACCCTCGAAATATCGATATTTGTCACAAAATTAAATATATCCACCTTCGCAAGGAAAAATCGGTTTTTTTATTAAAATATTTTTTTACAAGCTGGGGAAAAAATTGGTACACAGAAAAACAAATCTCAACAAAATTGAATACCAATCACTCCAAGTAAATGAGTTAACGTGGAGCGAATTTGATGAGACAAATTATTCATTAATACATAAGCTAAATTCGAACAGACACTCATCATCAATTTTGCCTCTATGCACCTGGTATTTTTCATCAATTCTGTTAGTTTTGAATCGCTTCTGGTTTCGCCTGCAAATTCAGCAAATCATTCGAGTTGTTTATTCGAGAAGTTTGTAAGACGCGTGGCGCCCGGTCGAGGAGCATGGCCGTCTTTAGGACGTTTTTTTTTGCGGTTTCTTAAAATATTAGGCCATTCGAAAGATTTTCCGTTAGTCAAAATAAAATAGGCAATATCGTTCCTGTTAAAGTGCATGAGCGTGATAGATATTACAGACGCTACACAAAACCAAATGCCGGACGGGGCCAAAGCATTTTCCAAAATGTATTTAGATTAGAGTTGTTGATTGGGGAACCACAGAATATGAATACATATGTAAGTAAATATCGAAAACTAATAACTATATTCTGTGAGGCGCCACTGCTGGAATCAATTGAATCTCGTGTTTATTTTGATAGGCCTGAAATGGCATGATTCGCTTAGATTTTAAAGTTAATGAGGGTGAGACGATGGCATCCGTCGAAATATTGCGCATCTTTTGAAATATGTATGTATTTACTTAATATTGCTAGGCAATATCAATTAAATATCTCAAGATCAAAGTGCATATATAAGAAATAAATTCACTGTAACGGCTAACATCCTATAGCTGATGAAATATTCTATCATATTTAACATATTTATTTTTTTAATACATCTTTGCAGAGCTTTGAACACACATACATATGTGTCTGTATGTCGAACTAGCTCTGAAGAATTAACTTATATTAGAAAATTGCGATTCGCAAATTTCATATAGAACCTGTTTGGATAAAATAGGATAGTCATAGTGGTCTAAATGGTTGTGTATTATATCAAAAAAACTCAACCTTCCATTACATTCTCCGAACTACTTATGCATATTCACACGTATTATCTACTAGACTATGAAATTTTCCACATATTTGAATGCTATTCAACTTTCTTGGATTTTTCGCATTCTTGCCTGTACATACGATCCATACAATTGATGTTCGAGCAAGCCATTCATGCGGCCATTGCATGCAGAGGATCAACGCTATTTCTTTCATTCTAATGATCTACTGTAATAGTGCCACCTCGATGAGCATTATGCTTCATTGGATCCCGAGAATTTTATCCAATTCAAACAAAATCTATAAGCGTAGTACACTTATGCTGACTTTGTCAACATCAATTCTTCGTTAGCTTTGTAGCATTAGCTCGCATGCTATAAACATAAGCATGGTTGTAATCGTCCGCTCGTAGACAGGATTTTGCGTACATCGGATATCTACAATGATATTTCGCTTAACTAAATGTTAATGAATACTTAAGGGTAATGATAGCTTGATGGCTATTGCTTGAGGTAAAATGAAGAAGCAGCTACTTGAAGTACAGCACGAATTAAGATTTGGTGACCGAAATTTCTAAACATACCCCTAATTCAGGGATTAGGTTAGTAATGTAGTAAGTAAAGCAATGATTCTTGGCTGTTCGTAACATTAAAAGTCGATTTTATTTCGCCCCGAGCTCTCCTGAAGTAAATAATTCTAAGCTGACTACAACCATATTAGTGAGTTGAGTTTGATGAAAATTCGCATCGAATCTCCAGTCATACCGAACCATTTCCAGAAAAACTGTCTTCATAATTGTAGCATTCAGAAATTTGATGGACACTAAATTTTCTCACTGTAAAGACCATCGAAAACAAGAAATACCGTACGGTTTTATTTTTCGAAACCGAAAAACATGCGGTACTCTGGACAGCCGAATTGAAGACGTGGCCGAGTCTGGTTTTTGGGTGGCGACCGCGAGGTCTATTTTTTCTGCCTTATGCCTAGTACTATACTCTTCACAAAACGAATTCAACGGTCGAATCCCATACAAAAAGAGCTTTTCAATTCGTCAGTAAAGCTCTTTTTGTATGGAATTTGACCGTTGAATTCGTTTCGCGAAGAGTATAGTACTAGGCATTACGGAGAAAAAAAAAGGGCAAGGACTCTTAGTTGAAATAAATAATTGAATCTAGAAACGGATTGTTTTTCGTATGAATATTTGAGATCATAATACTCAGATAGAGGAAGGTGTAATGAAAGTGATCTGGTATGGGCACGGCGACAGCGACGGGCGACTCGGATAGTTGATGGTGATGACGACGCGGTCGAAACTATCGAGATTTTTATTTCAATTGGGGTTGGAATCTGGTGGGAAAAAGTGTCGGATCGGAACATCTATTTCTAGTTGCTTTCATTTGCGTTTGATTGAGATGCTTCAGCTTCCATAAAACGCATGTAATCGATTAAGCGGCTTAGTGAACATAAATCGAGTGTGCTGACCTGTGCGCCCATAAGCAAAGCAAAACATAAAAATGGAGTGTAATCTCTTTGTGGATATAGTCTACGTGAGCTGTGGAAATCACTGAAAAGTCGGTTAAGTGAAGCATAGTGCAGTGTGCTTTGTCACGTCTCGGCTGGGACTGGCTTACAGCCCCTGCCTGAGAGCTGCATCTGGTCCTTTACAGACAAAAGCCCCTTCGCTTTTTAACTTTGCGGCTAGTATTGATTCATGACGGATGAAATATACGTAGCGTCCCCTTTTTTTCTCGGAGCGATTCCACCCCATTTTTCAATGAACCCCACCCCAGCCGCCTACTAGCATCCGTCGGGGTTGGACTAAATGGTGCTCCGCTTATACGGACGACGTGCCTTCATGGCCATTTCTAGGGTACCCTGCTCCCAGGGCATTTCTTTTTTCCGATCTGCCCCTGTTGATGGTCCGCCATCACCCTTTCTTGCTTGACAGCCCCTCTTGTGGACTTCGGTTCAGTTGAGGTACCTCCAAGCAACCTTCCTCTCTTCTTAAAATCGCTACATAATCGTCGATGAAATGAGCTCAACACGGATTTTCACCACCTTGTTAAAATAATCCATTTTAATCCATTTTAATAAAAAACCGATTTTTCCTTTAGAAGCTAGATCGATTTTTTATTAAAAATCGGTTTTTTATTAAAATATTTTTTTGAGCTAGGAAAAAATTGGTACACATTAAATACAATCTCCATTGCTTCCTGCTGCATTCTCTCTATGCCCTTGTGATTCTATTATTTTAAAACACAAATATGTTTTTTAAATTAAAACATAAGTGCGAAGGATCTTATAATGATATGAGCCAAAATGCAGACATTGACATAGTAACATTAAAAGTTCCCGAAGACAACCTAAGCTAACTCTGTTGAGAACTGGTGGTACGGATTCTGCACCCTTACTCCACTTATAGCAGTGAGTGATGTTGCGCTCAACTTCTTAAACTAGCCAAATTGTGTGTCAATAAATGCCGCGTGTCCGCCCTAATTTGTGAGTTGCCTTAGGCTTGGATAAGTCGAACTATTCTGAAGATGAGCTATTTTTAGGATTCCTAGAGAATTGTTCGGGTGATTGTCGATCGTGTCGAAGAACTTAAGCGCACGGTCGCAAATGTGCTTGTCTACTGTTTCGATTCTTAAATCTTTACGGATGTCTATGTTCCTGATGTGCCAAGGACTCTGGAATATTTTTCTTAGCGCAACATGTTGATTTGACTGGAGTTTTTTCCTGTTAGTTTTGGTGATTTGTCCGAATACTACGCAGCCGAAAGTAATTGGTGTCTTACTACTTACTTGTAGAGAAGGGCACTATTTGAGCTGCTTAGCTGAGATGTTTTGAGAAGAGGATAAAGGGCGTTTATTATGTTGTTCATGGAAATTCTTTTGTTGTGGAGTCCACTGTAATTTGTGGTCGAAGGTAAGTCCTAGATATTTGGCCGTCTCTTGCCAATCTATGGATTGATTGTCCATCGTTAAAGCGCGTGGTGTTTGTCGACTTTTGCGTGTTATGAAGATCGCTTGAGTTTTGTCTATGTTCAGTTTTATTTTCCATTTCCTAAAGTACTCCATAAGGGAGTCGATGGAACGTTGCAGATTTGAGGTAATGGCTGCGGGTTGTATGGACGTCTGAAAAATACAAGTGTCGTCTGCGAAAAGCGAGATGTGAAGTCTGCTGGTTCTTGGAATGTCTGCTGTGTACAAATTGTACAAAATCGGTAACGAAGGTGACCCTTGAGAGACTCCTGCTGATATAAATAGGTCTTTTAGATGAGAGTATGCTATCGATTCTGACTTGGAAGACTCTATTGTGAAGGAAGGATCCAATGAGATGGATGGATGCAGTTGGTAGACCGAGATGATCCAATTTAACGATAAGCTCGACGGGCTACACCTTCTCAAATGCCTTTGCGACATCGAACATTACGAGTCCTGTTGATTCCCTCTTATTGAGATCTGATCTAATGTGTTGGACTACTCGAGCTAGCTGCAGCTCTGTAGAGTGATTTTGTTTAAAGCCAAACTGGATGCATTCATTGGACGGAGAAGTCCGGAAGGCTTACCAGTCAGTAGCTATTTTCCACTTGATTGGGGAGTCAATGAAAATATCCTCAATTTGAAAAGCACTGGCTTGTGATCCGAGGGGAGCTCATCTAATCCAGTTATAAGTACACTCTGATTTATATTTTTGGGTAAGCCAATGTCTACACTCTAAAAAGTGGGTCTAAAATTAACTCTTTGATAAAAGTAAATATATTCATTTTTCTGTTTAAAATAACGAATCACAATTTTTTTTACACATTAGATGTGCATTTTTTGCTTTTACGTCATATTGGCTGAATAATAAACAGTATTTTGTAAACGTTAGCAAAAAGAGTGCAAATTTACTACTTCGCTACTCTCATTTACACCAAAGCTGTAAAATTGTATTATTTGTATCTTAAATTTACGTCTTTTTGCACGATTGCACGATTCGCACGATTTGCTTGTAAAAAAAATTACACATTTACCACTTTTGTAAATTTACATCTTTAATAGTAGGAAACCAGTTTCCTACTATTATAAGGGTAAAATTCAACCAAAATTTTTTTGAGTGTCATGCTTCAAATACATATTGGCCCAACATATTGGCCGAAAATCCACTCAGGCTGGGAGTGAGCCCAACATCAGCCAAGCTTGCACCAACGGAGTGTACACATATTGGCCATAGCCTCTTTTCGTCTTGCTTGGGCCAATATGTATTTCCTACAAAAGACATGATTGTAGATAGGGCCAAAGTGATTGGGCTCATCGGGAATATGCAAACACGAAACACTATCTGCAGCAACGCTATAAAGTTCTTTCACCGCTTGGTTATTTCTTACTAATCGCCATGCGCGATTGTGAGCATTGAGATCTCCTGCTGGAAAGATAGGACCGTCGAGATCGAATAGGGCATGAAGGTCTTGGAAAGACTTTCTTGGAAAGGATGGATACTCGATTTGCTCGATTTATTTCGCTCGAGTAAAGGGAGTCCGTGTTGTTGACGATTGGGTGGGGAACAACCCCTGGACCATTTTCGCCATCATGTCCTTCATCATTGCATGAAGTTGTTCGTGCATAATGGTGAGGAACTGCCCCATTTGGTTTGGATAGTAGGCGGGAGTCGCTGATTTAACACTTACAGGACTTTGTTTATCCTCTGGATTGTTAATATTTGTTGGGGGAGGTGATGAAATTGAAGTAGGTCTGGCTACTTGGGCAAAAGATTTTTTAATCTTTTTGGGATTTTCGTAGCTTGCGAGATGTTCCCCGCCACAATGGACACATTTTGGCTTTTTCTCAGGCTGCTTAGTGCAGAATTTGTGGTGGTGAAGCCCATCACATTTGAGACACCGCGACTGGTCGTGACAGTTGTTGTCTTAATGACCATACTGCTGGCAGTTGTGGCATTGCCCTTGGCCTGCTCGAGACTCAATTTGGCACATTAAGTGACAAATAGTCTGAATGTTGATTTTTCTCTTCCCTTGTAAGGAGTACTTTGATAAGTTTGGAAGGCCCCTTTCTAGTTTTCAAATAGAAAACTTCGAAAGGGTGGAAGCCTTGTCTTTCCAGTTCGATTTTGATTTCATCGGTGGTGAGCCCGTATAGACCTCTTAGGATTCTGTTGAGGTTTTTCTCCTCAGGGAGATAGTACGTATGGCATTGAACTTTAAATTCTGTGAAGATCTTGGTGCTCTTCCTATGGTCATCAGTGCTTTTAGTGGAAATTTAAATGCCAAGATAAACCCGCTTGAACGCGTGCTAACCCTGTTAATTGCTCCGAACCAAAGAATGATGGGAACCACTTTGTGGGACGCCTCTGATTCTTTTACTAAGGAGTGTAGATTTTTGATATTTTGAAGTTTTGGTTGAGTAGATACATTAGAGCATTTAGTTGACGTTGTCCTTGCATCTAAAGGAGGAAAATCATCATTGAAAATGTTGCGTTAGAAGAGGAAGGGAGAACGTCTTTCATGGTGCTTTCCCCACTTGAAGGGACAGTATTAGACTCTACTGTCTATGGTTGGTAGTTGTCTGTTGCCACCGACACGCTAGAAGAATCGTCTTCTGCGCTGGATGCCCCCTCTCCAGAAGAAGTACAAGACTCTTCTGAATGAGCAGAGAAAGCGGCCCCTGAAGAAGATGTTTGCTGCCTTCTTCTGTTTTTATTTGGGGGCTGGTGAAGAATTCATATTTTTGAAATTTTTTTTTGCTAAGTTTAAGAAAATCGGTCGGTCGGGCGTTGAGGACGTCGTCGTAGTCGAATATGTGAGAAAACTGAGTAGCTGATAGAAAAAGTAATCTTGCGTGAAAATTCGCTTAAGTGACGGTTAACGTTGTCGCCTTGTGTGTGACATAGCCAAATGACTGAACGACTGTGTATCACTGACCGTGACGTCCATGACGCCCGATTGCGTTCCGTGTGCCCAACGCTTAAGCTAACTCCAGACTGCGAGCCTACTTAAGATCAGTGCCGCAAGTACTGCAGTGACAGTTTATCGTAGTAGTGTATCGGCCAAAAATTTATGTGTGTTTGTTTTTTATCAAAGTCAGTCGAACTATCGAAACGTTCCACAAACAACATACTCCAGATGTGTTGGATAAGATCATGTAATTGATCATTGATGCGTCATGTGTTATTTATGAACATGTCGAAGCTTTCAGAGATACCCTTGGATATTATTGCATAGCTTTGAAAGTAGGCAAGGACATGTGGAATATGATTTACCACACAAAGTCAGCATACAACATACATGCGTACAATCTTGCCCCAGCTGTTGTTTTCAATGCTGCTATCTTAACCAGCTCTCAATAGTGACGCATAACAACGCGGCTAAAATTATACAACATACCTATCGTCGACAACACAAAAGGCAAACAAAAAGCGAACCTTACACGTTCTACGAGGTACAACCTTACGGGCAATAGATCGCTGCATCCGAGTCTTATCCTACAACTTTTCATAAAAATAGCCGATATTTCAAATTCATTATTCGGAAGTAGCTTAATGTTTAGTGCTTACAAATTAACAGCTCGACAGTTTTGTTTTTGATTTTCTATGAAATAAATTTTCTTCAGCGACACCGGGCCAAACAACACTCACTACAGCTTCAAAATGCAGCTTCGGAGAAGCCCCTAGTTCTGTAACTCCACCGTAACTCGACAATTTTTTATGTGATCTTTGTTCATTGAAATCTTCCTTACTGGTGATCACGCTAACCACACAGGTCAAAATAGGAGTGATAGCAGTTGCGTGACACCAAAATACAAACTTGACACCCAGCAGATATAATGCAACCAAAGTATTACTTCCAATGTCAGCTAGTTTTAATTTCATCATTTAAATATTCATTAGGCACTGTCTCAGCTGCCTATTGAGCTTACCGCAGCTCAAGGATGGTTTTTGTGGTTTTTCGAGTAGTCGGGACAATGATTGATCAAGTGGAAGAGAAGCTATCATACGGTCACCAGCCATTACGGAAACCCTTCAGTAATTGACAGGTGCTGATGTTAAATGATTCAGTTTAGGAGGAGGTAGAGAGCAAACAATTATTTACTGTTATTGGTCACTTTACCTGTGACACGTTCCCAAGATATTTGTTTCAAGTAGTGTGAATGCGGATTTAATAAATACATATGTTACATTTTTCCCACGGGCTGTTTTTGTGTTCCGGATGGATGGCAGATTGCGAATATCAACGCTTGCTTTATCTAACTGCGTATAAAACAGGAAGCGATGAAGTGGATTGTATGGGACATCGCGATTTTACGGTTTACAATTGATTTCAAATATTATGAACAGTGGCTTTGAGTCTCACATTCAAAATCACTCTCGATTATACTGCAGAGTGTTTTTATTAAAGTGTTTAGGTGAATCCAGCTATTCTATTTGCAGATTCTCTTAGGTGTATTCGATAATCGGTAAATTAGTAATCTTAAGCGCCCAATGTGGCATGAAGTAGAACATTTTTGAGAAGGATATTGTATAGTCTGTCTGAAAAAGTTCATGATGCATCAACTAAGTTGATTTTTGAGCTGCCCAAATAATTCAGTTTATGTTCTTACACTTCTTCTATAATAATTAACCTAACCTGGATAGCTCCCCATTTTCATGCAAACACACCCAGCCGAACTCTTACACACATTGATGCTATTATGCAGCCAAACATCTTAGACTTGGAAAATCTACACTATTAATCAGGTAAATTGGATTCATTGGAATTATCGTTTAGAGAGGCATGTGAAAATATGTTTCTATACGGAAAAATTGTCTTGTTTACGATGCTACTGATTGAAATTTGAAACAGTGATTATACACACACGAATATATTGGAATGGACCACTCCAGAAATTTCACGTTCGCAGTCGCGTTCTAATTTGTTTGCGGCGCGTCTGTTTATTTAACGGCTTGCCTTTTGAAAATTTAAATTATGAGGCCAGAGAAAATCGATCGAGATTCGAAACGAAAGCGGCCGCTACTCATCTTCATTCGAAAGCTATAGAGGCAGGTGAATATGCAAGTGCGCTTCGTTAAATATACATACGTACATATGTTTTTACATTGAATCGAGTGAGTATGAGTACGTGTAGACTTTTCGACCATACCAACTGTTTCACATTAATATTTTATTATTGGTATTAATAAAGAAAGAAAACTAAAAGTGAACTAGAGCGAATAAATTGCTGTCGATAATCAAGTTGATCGAAGAGTATTCATCTAGCAATACTTTTTCTGGTATTGTCAAATTAATAACTGTAATTAGCTTAGCTGTTGCTAAATTTATCTAAATTCTAACAGGATTCAGCTGTTGCTTAGACGCAAATTATTATAATTGATCCCGCATAAGAAATTCTAAGGCCATATGCCCAAAGTATTAAACAGATCCTTTTGCGACGCTATTCAAATTCAACTGCACGTACATATATGTATATATTTGTACTAGACGAGCCATTTTCTGGTTTCGTTTGCTTCGGACTGGAATGAATATTTATCAAACGATAAAATTTGATGTTTCCTCTGTCAAAGAATGTTTTCCAAAAATCTTGAGAAAAATGTGTCGGTATGGAAATTTATGGCGAGCCGTATACAAGTGGTAAATGGATATACACGCACTTGCTTTGCTACGCGGTGACAGCGTGCAGTGCGCCAGGGAGAATGTGCCTAATACAACACTTCTGAACTTCAAAGTGATTTCAAGACAGCATTTAGTGCAATTCACACTCAATTAACAGCTCGCTTTAATACTTTCATGGCCTTTTAAGCAGAATCATAATGATCATTATCGTAATTTATCTAATGGAAGAGGATCTGTAAACGATCGCAAATCAAAGTTGTCATTCAGAGAAGTCTGTGCGGTGTTTTGAGAGAGAAGTGTTATTATGATTCTATTTTTTTGGTATCTTGTTCTCCGATGTACATACATATAAGCATATATCTATGTATTGATGTTGCTTGATGAACAATTTATTCCAACAATATTGGTTTTTGTCGAAAAGAAGATATCGCTTCGTAAGCGTAAGAACTAATTGGATAACATTTGAGAGAGTTTAAGGTCTTAGATATTTGTTTAAGATGAGTATTGCTTCCGTTGATTACTTAAATTAGAGCCCACTTACCGTATTTATTGTAAGCAAAAGCGAATGATCTTTCCTACTCTCAAATAAATGTTACTCGAGATGATTCTGATGAAACGACTGATCTGGGAGAAATGGATGGAAAATAAATGTTTGTATAAAAGAATATTGTTGTAGCAGTTCTGCCGTCCTTAGTATAAACCCCCTATCTGACTTTTATTTCATTTTTGAGTTAACACCGGATTTGAAAACTCATACTGTATTACATCATTCTACAATATAAGAAAAATGTTAAAATCAATAATGAAAAATGCCCTATCTACAGAAAACGTATAATCCGGGGAAATTTAACATGGTGCTTCGGAAAAATTAGGGGAAAGCTGAATTTTGGTGTGAACTTTGATGCTGGCGTGTTAAACAAAATGTCAAAAGTCCCCATCGGTCCGAGTGCTACGTTACTTTTTCTATGGGATTAAAAGCTACCTTTCCTAAACATCTCAGTAACGGTCACGTCTAAGGAAAAACAATGTATGACGAATTCGTAGGATAAACAATTTTCAACAAAAAAGATTACAGAACTTTTTCTTGTAACCATAACCGTTTTTGAGATATATTGATCTAAACATTTGTAACTCACAGTATCCATTTTCTCAACGGCATGTTGATATTATCCGATTTCGACTACGACTTGGAGTCTTTGTGAGTTTAAGAGGCCCATAAAAAAACATATATGCGAACATATCTATAAAGCTGCCTGGTGCGATGCGCATCCATGGATACCCAGGACTGCCTTGCTACTGCATATGATGATTCATCTGCCCAGGACCTCATAGCATCCTCGAGATATTTTTGCCTGATGGCCAATTAGACCGATGTTATCGGTATACCTATTGAGAGGGAGCAGGAGACCTCCGGTAACAAGGTTCCAAGCCTTGCTAGCTCATCGGCCTCACGGTTGCCCTGAAAACTCCTATGTCCAGGTACCCAAATCAATTGAACAACCGAATGTCTCGACATCTCTTTAAGAAATGCACGGCATTCAGCAACAATCATGGACACTGTACAAGGACCAGCAAGGGATTTAATAGCGGCTTGGCTATCTGTGAAAATACCAATATTGACCCCGAATATTCGATTACACAGAAGCCAGTCGATTGCCTGTAAAATAGCCGCAACCTCTGCCTGAAAGACACTACAATGGTCTGGTAGACGGAGGGATAGCTTGAGATTCAGCTGTCTGAGTATACACCACTACCGACTCTATTGTTTAGCTTTGAGTCGTCAGTGTACACATGGATAAGTCCACTTTCGAGGGTGACACCATCACGCCATTCATCCCTTCCCGAAATGCGAGTTTTGAACTCCAAATCTGGTAGGCATTGCGGAGTGATGTAGTCAACACCCGCTGGAGCGGGAACTCCCTCGAGCAAAATCCTCGCACTGAAAAAACACATAGCGCCAGACGCCATAGTTTATAGACTTCTGGCGTCATGTACATAGTCAATTTCGGGATTATGATAAAATATAGCGCCACATGCCATAGTACATGGCGAAAAATACATAGGAGCAGACGCTATGCTTATAGCCCTCCACGCTATGTACTATAGTCCTCCACGCCATGTAATATAGTCCTCCACGTCATGTACATGGCGTGAAGGACTATAGCACATGGCGTGGAGGACTACAGTATATGGCGTGGAGGACTATAGTACATGGCGTGGAGAGCTATCGTACATGGCGTGGATGACTATAGTACATGGCGTGGAGGGCTATAAGCATAGCGCCTGCTCCTATGTATTTTTCGCCATGTACTATGACGTGTGACGCTATGTTTTATCACAATCGCGAAATCGACTATGTACATGGTGCCAGAAATCTATAAATTATGGCATCTGGCGCTATGTGTTTTTTCAGTAGTCGTTTAATATTGAAGTAAAATGATAGTAGACCCACGACAATCCTTATCGGGTAGATAATTTGAAGTTGATAGAAAGCTTTATTCAATAATTTATGATCAATGCATACGAGTGAAAAGTTACGAATTCCACGACTACTTCTAATAACATTCAGATACCAATTCATAACTAGATTAACTCATAGCTCGGTCTGTAGCCCTTCATCTAAACCTGAATTCGAACTACGGACCCCAAGCATTACAAGCCTTGCTTACCCACTAAACAATTTGAAAACTACACGCCAGAAATCTTTAAACTATGACGTCTAGCGCTACGTGTTTTTTCAGCGCACTCCTATCGACAAAACATCCCCTCACACAGTATAGCTGCGAGTTATAATTGAAGTGCCATGAGCAATATTACATCGCTCATGGCACAATGTAATATAGCGTGTGGGGCCATAATTTCTGCGCCATGTAATTATGGCGCTGGGAGCCATACTGCATAGCTCAGAGTACTATGTACATAGCATATGCGACCATAAATAATGCGCTATGTTACATAGCTCTGGGCGCCATGTGGATTTTTTTCAGTGCACATGGCCGAATTCTGTTCTATTCCATGTCGAGATACAATTTAGTCTCACAGCAGTAAGATTAGCTTGCTGTTAGATAAGTAGATTGGTTGGCAGCCAATCAAGTAACACGAAGAGTGCCTTACTAGGGCGAAGTGGAGCGCACCAGTTACAAGTAGTGCAGTAATCTTCCGCACTTTTTCAAGCTGCCGTTTGCAGGTAGCCTTTAAAGCAGCCTGCCACCAGAACACCACCCCAAACAAAAGAATTGGTTCAGCCACAGCAGTGTAAAGCCAAGCAATAGTACGAGGCTGCAATCCCGCTCTTATGCTGCTAGCGCTCTTATGAGTCTTTTACCGCAGTAAAGTGCATTGAAAGCCTTCCGAGCTCGTTCTGCTACATTTTAGGTCCATAGTAACTTCGAGTCAAGGATAAGCCCTAAGTACTTGACCATCTAGCTCAGGTCAATGGAGACCCCATTTAACTCCCAAGGATGCAAGTCGTAATTACATATGCCTGACAGACAAAACAACGAAGGACGCAGTGTCTTCTGCGAAAAATCTTTGCTAGCTTAGACTACAAAACAATCAGCCTCCGGTGGCATCCTACTAGAATAAGTATTTTGGTTTGTTTGAGTCAAGTTGATGTTGAGTAGATATTTATGCTACCATCTGACACTGAACGGAATCTACATAGAGCGTAGTCCTATGTTACGTAGCGCAGAGTATATAGCGCACTATATACCGAGTGAAATATAGCTCCCAGCGTCATAATATCACAAAAAACATAGCACAAGGTCCTGTATCGCATGGCGCAGCAATTGTGTGATTGAATTGATTTTACGGTAACGTGATAGATTCCTAAACGCCTCATAATCACCGCGATCTGTAACCACAGAGATACGTTGTTTTTTTGTTTAAAATACACCATAATCTAAGGTATGTACTCGTGCCATCGTCTTAACGTTAGAATTACGTGGCTATACACATTTATAGTGGTGCAATATGATTAAAGTCTCTTCGGCGGCTTGATAGTATGCCTACACTTTTTGCTCAAGACTCAGCCATATTAGTAGAGTCGCGCTTTGTTCATTCCTGCTAACCGATAATTCCATATTGGCACGAGGCGCCTCACTTCAACAAATTCCTCTCCATATTCGTTCCGAAAATATTTATCATTCACTAAGCATGCATCGCCGAGATAATTCGCTTCTTCATTACATACATCCAAATGGCAGCTAATAGTTTACTTTCTAGCATGTCTAAACATCACCTTTCGAACGACTCACGTTACAATCGGTCTATAAATGCTGATGATCACTCGCGTCGCAAGAAATGTATGTTGGAAAAAATGGGCACACTGCAGCTCCTCAAGATCAAGAACATCGCAAACACGGTAGTTGGTAAGCGAATAGGCCAATCATTCAGAATGCATTAAATACGCTCTCAGTTTTATGAATGTTACTCTTTTGCGAAAAAAACGATCGATGTTGCGCTACTACTGCGCTTACAGTCTCGGTACGGTAGTGCAAAAAGCGGAATTTGTCATTAATTTCGAAGTCAAGATATGCCTTGTTGTGTAAAGTGTGGTACTGACAGCTTGCTGGCGATGGAGAGCAGGATTAGTCGTTGCTGGAGATAAATGATGTTGCCATAATACATTTTTCCACTCACCCGAAGTGATTCTCTGCGAACGAAGAATAGATGAATCAGGCATGAAAATGTTATGAACAGTTTGGAAAGTTTCCAGTGAAAATAGATTATCACCTGGAACAAAAATCCCCTATACACCTCGTGTCAGTGAATACGGGTAAGCTTACTACCACATGTATGAATTACATGTAAATCGAATGAAAGTAATTAAAAACACAAAACCAAATTTTCTTTTAGAAACTAAATATATTTCAATTTATTGACCAATGTGGCTATTTCTAGGATAATCTGCAGTTGTTCTCCATGACTTAGTCGATAGACATTGAAGAAGGGAGCAGCTTATCCTTGAAATATTGACGTCTGTAAAGAAATTAAAATTTATTTGGCTTAGGTTGAAAATCGTTGGCCTACAAACCTAGAAAAAAACTAAGAAGGCTTTAATCAATTCACAAGCAAATAGTCTTGCAACACACTCTCGAACATATCAGCGTGGGGCATAAATGAATCTGAGCCTTAAAGCACCATGTACCACTCTCAGAAAATATTTTGCACATTTGCTTTCAACATAATGCGCAAAAATTGATTGAGGTTTTGGAACATTTACATGAAAAGGGGAATTGTCGGTATCACATGCCATCGAAACTAGCAGAGTATGTTTGTAGTACATAAGAAGGGACGAATTGTTGAGGCATTTGATTTTTTGGGTTTGTTTTGTGTAGAAGAAAGGATTGAAAACACACGACCAACAAATAGGTAACACTGATTGGTAGGCCGGAACGTGCAAGAGCTTTGCACTGCGCTAACAAACACGGACATATGTACGCGGGTAGCGATGTTGTCCTGTCGGTGATACTGATGCTAATGTTGGTATCAAGATTGACATTCAAGATGATCATAACAACGATGACAATGTTGACGAGTCTGATGCTGACTAGAATTTTACAAGAATTCCATTAAGAATCATCGACTTTGATGTCACCTAACCAGATGCCTTGCAGACCTGTTTTCGAACTTTTTTTTTCGTAAACCACTTCACCGCAACATGAATCGCACTTGTAAGAGAGTTCGCTTCTTTCATACGTAATTCGAGTAGCTGCACCTGTTTTGAAATGAGTTAGTCAATGAGAAATGAGTGAATATTTTGCTAGAATAATAAAGTTTATTGAACGGGCTAATGCTGGCGATCAGAATGGACAGGATGGCATTTACGTTGAAATTATTAAGCCCATAGAAGGTATGAGATGGATTGATACTTTTCTGGTTATGCCACTAATGAGATAGATTGGAGCCAAGAAGTGAAGTAGCTTGGTGCTATTCTGGTAAAAAGTAAAGTAATCCCACGACAACCATCGTACGGGTCTAGGGGTTGAAGCTGATAGAGAGCTTCATTACCATTTTTTTCAATCATTGTGAATACGAGTGTGGAATGATTAGTTCCACGACTCATTTTACCCCTGATTTAAATCAGGTACCTAATCAGAGCTAGGTGAACTCAAAGCTTGGTGCGCGGACCCTCCTCCGAACCTGGATTCCAACCAGGGACTCCACACGCAAGAAGCCAGTGCTCTACCCACTAGGCTATTCAAGCATTTCTGATATTCTGGTAACACGGCTTAATCTTTTTTTCCACCTTCAACAGTCTAAATTCTCAAATAGATCTACAATCTCACAATTTAAAATGTCTTATATTATTTTCTCAGCTTCAAGAAGATACAGATTAATCGTAAAATTATCTACAGACCTAACACGGCCGCGTGTAACAGTAAACTTTGAGAAGTGAATTACATGTGATTGCATATTCTAATATTAGCTTTGCATGGTGAAAACTAAACTGTTTTGATGAATCTCTTCTAAAATTCTCGGTGGGGCAGGGTTTTACTGCAGAATATGATTCTTTAAGCAAATTTAATAAGATAATAAGTGTCTGCAGCATGCGCATTTCCCCCTGTGTTTATTTTTAAATTTCCTCCGGTTTTTAACTCAGTTTATTTACTAGGTCATGTGCCTCGGTTTTTAATACGAAAAAATTGTTTCAACTCGTTATATGGATTTTTGAATAGTGACGTGGCGTGATCAATGGCGCTACCATTGGTCACGCCACGTCGCGTTTTATAATGTTTTTTTTTTTTTAACTTTTTGTATATATGGAATAGGTGTCGAAAAACTTTCATAGGTACCCTACGAAAGATGCAGGATTTTGTGAAATTCGACTCACTAAAAAACAACATCCACTGACCACAGCAATCCGAATCAGAACCGCTTTGGCATTACTTCGACTCGGCTGTGCCATTAGCAGGTTGAGTCCGTTAGGCAACCCTCTTTTCAGCCGTAATACCGTCATACATAAGCTGAGATACGTACGCAAGCGTCTTTTGAATGCAGCGTCGCTTCGACAATCTTCTCCGCCGTCGCAGAGTCGATTGCAGACGAGAACGCTTCCCGTTCTCTTTTGAAGTGCAGGCACTTGAAGAAAGTATGCAATGCATCATCAATTTATTTAATGCAGGATTTGCAGCATTCCGTACTGACTTTCACCATTCTATGAAGGCATTTCCTAAAGTAGCCATGACCTGATAGAAATTGGCACAAATATAAATTTATTTCACCGTGGTCACGACTAAGCCAAGGTTTCATGGCGCGAATCAGCCTAGTTGTCCATGCCTCCGATGTGCTCATAGCCCAGTGTTCCTCCCAAAGCTCAAGCGTTCATGCTTGAGCGGCTGCTACCTCTCTTTCCACTTCTGAGCTATTCAAAAAGATCTCCCGGTGCTTGTTCGCCAATAAATCGACTGAAATTACCCCTGCTATGACCAACACGGCGTTACTTGATACCGTACGGTAGCTGCTGACGATTCGTAGCGCCCCTCGGCGTAGAACGCTCGCCATATTAGCTCGATACTTCGCAAATTTTAAGGCGGCGGCCCATATCTCCGCACCATATAGCAGCGTCATAAGCAATTTGTATTTACTGGCGCTAGGATCGCGAACGTTCATCATGAGTCTGCTCAGCGAGATGACAGTCCCCAATGCCCTCCCTATCGCATACTTTCTGGATATGTTCCCCATAAGTAAGCTTGGAGTCAAGAGTCACTCCGAGATACTTTGCAGATTTTTTGGTCTCGACTACTTCGGAGCCGACTGTCATGGGTATAACGGTTGGTATCCTTCTTTTCGTTAGCATGACAATCTCAGTTTCCGAGATCGCTAGCTGGAGACCCATGGCTTCCATCCAGCCTTCAACTCTTCTCATTACTTGATGTAATTTGAGCTGAGCAAGGTGGGGGTTTCTGAAGGCAATGCCAGTTGCTACATCATCAGCATAAACTACCAAAAGCAAATCTTCTGACATTTCAAGTCGCATGAACACATCGTACGCAACATTCCAAAGATCTGGCCCGAGAATAGACCCTTGTACTGCTCCGGCAGTAATATATCACTGCTTTGTCTCATATATAAGGCGACGGTTCTTAAGATAGTCTCGAACCATGGCTAACAGGTAGTCCTGTATCTGAAAATCCAGCGCAAGTGCCTTTAGAATATCTGCCCATCTCGCTGAATTAAAAGCGTTCCGAACATCCAGTGTGACTAAAAACACGACCAGCCTGGCTTGGTGGCATGCAGCCTCAGCGCGCTCTACTGCGCCACTACGAAACCCATGCATATTTTTCGAAAGGCCACCGGCCTTTCGCATTGCAGCTTGTAGTCGTTGCTTTAATAGGCCTTCCAGGAGTTTTCCCGCCATATCAAGCATACAGAGAGGTGTGCACGTAGATAGTGTGGTTTCCCTTCAGAATCAAAGCAGTGATGGAAGGTTTCCCTTCAGAATCAAAGCAAGCCGTGCCTCCTTCTAGCGTGATGAGAAGACACCTGCCAACAACCACCCATTATGCATTCGCAACAGCGCTGATGGTTGATCCTCCACCACAGCTTTCAGCACTTCCGCTGGAATGCTGTCGGGGCCAGAAGCCTTTCAGTTTTTCATTTTGAGAGCTGCCCTACGAAGTTCCTCCAAAGTAAACAAAGATATATCTTCCGGACGGACCATAAGAGCGCTTTCTACTCTCGTGTGATGCACTGGAAAGAGCGAGTCCAGGATGTACTTCAGCGTATCCGCTTCCAATAGTAGACTAGGACCCATTTGACCAAATCTACCAGAAACTAGTTTGTAGCCCCGCCGCCATGGATTCCAATTCACCTCATCGCAAAGCGCTTGCCACACTTGTTTTTTCCTCGCCTTGATTTTAGCATTTTCGATTTCCCTCTACCAAATCGCAGCCGCCACTTCTTCCTCGGTTGTAAGGCAGTCGAGGTCAAGGTTCTCGACTTTGGTCTTGGAAACCAAGGCCCCGTACCACCGTTTGAATGGCCTCACCAAATCTCACGATATCCTCGCATTTTGCGAGTATCACGAGCACTCCGCTGTCCGCCGTCTTTCTTATTTGACGTACTTGTGCCCCTACTTTGCTTGGGCTCACGCCTCCGCGGATTAGTTGATGTACCTCCGCGTAAGTTTTTCCTGAGGTGGGTTTTATCATCACTGCTTCCTTCTTAGCCCTGGATGCTTGCGGTTTCTTTCGTCTGCGGTGACCGGATTCGGACTGCAGTTTTAACGGCATTTTTTTCAGGAGATGCTACGGACATCAACCTTTCCTGTTTGCCACTACCTTTCCGAGACCTTATAGCCACAGTCACCCAGGAATTCTGATCAGTGGCTCCTGTCTCGGATCGTGGTATAGCCGTATTTCCATCACAGCTTATAGCATCGAACACATTAATAACAATAACGGTTTAATTATAAAATTCCATTGGAATTACTATGTATCGAAAATGCGTTGAGGCTGATGGACGTAAACATGAAAATATGAATCCAGATATTATTCGTTAGATACATTTAGTTATATAGTTTGAAAACCAAAGTTCATAAAGTCATTAAATGCGTAGTATTAGTTATACCTACGTGGAATTACCCAACTAAATAAATACATACTGCCCTACTAAGCATAAACGCCCTATCTGACATTTTTTTTCATTTTAAGTTAGCATCGGATTTGAAAACTACATACTCAATCACATCATTCTACAAAATATGAGAAACCTATCTTTTGTAGAAGTATGTTAAAATCAATAGTGACAAATACCCTTTCCATATATCCTGCAGAAAAACGCAAGTCATTGAATATCTCCGAAGCTACTAAAATTTAAATAGAGCGTTAATGCGTCGTACGCAGCATGGTTCGAAAGTCAATAAGGAGACCGGAAAGAGTTTTATATATAATAATTTTATGTATAATAATTTTATATATAATAATTTTGTTTGACATGCTGGTGTTTGTTATACTTACTAACTTCTATTACATACAGTAAAAAAACCATTATCCAAAAAAATTAGAAGCACATGTTTATCAACAAATCAGAGAGCAGTTTTTGCCTTCAATATGCAAGAAACCATTTCCTTTATGTAAATAATGTGTATATAACAGGGGCCTTAAAATTCATCGTTCTAAGCCTGCAGAACGCTAAATAGGGAAAACCAATTATTTTTTCCATTGAGTTTTAATATTATTTGGGCTTTGAAATCTAAAAATTGGCGAAAAATTATCAACTTTTAACATAGGAAAATATAGACAAATCTTCATTTACCATACTTCCTAACGGGTTGCGTTATTTGCAAGCTGCAGTTACAGAATTCGTAACTGTTAATGTATATACTTTAGGAATACATATTAAAAATACTAACTTTTTATGAAGTATTATCTAATTAGAAAGATACAAAATATTTTTAAGCATAACATGTATCATAAATTTTTTAACCCTATGTGTGCGCTAGGCGCCTAAAATGAGATTGGGAAAATTTGAAAATTTTTGAATTGCGATAACTTTTGACCAGATTATCAGATCATTATAAAACTTACAGGACATATTGTTGTTACTAAGTTGTAGACTCGTATAGGCTGGCAACCCTGCAGCTACGGCAGGCGTTGAACCAACCATCGACTCTAATGAAAAATTTTCGTTTTTTATAGCTCATATAAAAATCTTATGCTTTGTCTATACAATCAAAGGAAAACTTTTGAAATTTGACAATGGACACTTTACCTATATTTTATCTATACCTATATTTTAAGGATCAAAAACTTATGTTCACGAGAACTCACGACCCAATTATCAGATACAGTTAAAATTCACAGAATGTATTGGTATTGCGATTGGGAAATGCGGGTAACTCTGTACCAGTGGTGGCATCTTGAAAAATAATAAAGAAAAAAAAATTGCTTTTAGCCCTATGAATTCTGATTCAGTTACCAGATTTTCATGAAATTTACACAGTAATTGACGCTAAGCCGCGGTTGGTACGAATTAGGTTGAAAAATTCGGTTGGTGCTGCCAGCTATGGTAATTTTGGCGTCTTGAGTTTTGAAAATTCGCTCAGAAAAATAAAGCTTTTTGCCGTATAACTTCCAGTGCAGTCATGAAATCAAAACGCATTTCATATTGGAACTTATTATAGGCATTATTCAGAAGGAATCTGGTAAAAAAAAACCATGATAGGGTTGCCAGCTATTGTTGGTTTTGAATTTATTTACAATATCTTTACTAAGCGATTTTATCGTAAAATTTTCAAACGGTAATCATCTTGTAGTGACAGTAAACAACAAATATTAAGTTTTCGGAAATTTGAAAACTTTTGCGACTTTGTACCCCTATAACTTCCAATGTAGTCATCGGATCAAAACGAAATTCGTAGAGTAGGTTGATTTTAATGTGAGGCAGGTGTGATATATTTTTGTCACTCGAAACAGGTTGGAGCACGTGTGGTAGAATATGTACTCAAAATGTGCATGATTCTTCTACTGCTCACTGAACATTAGTATTTCTAGCGGTTCAGGTGCGCTAGAATTTTTTTACCTGTTAAAGCGAAACGATGTTAGCATTTCAACAAAGAACGAAAAGACACAGACACAAGGCAATAAACATTTGGTCAAAGAATCTAGTAACTTGCGAATAAGAATTTACAAGCCGGAAAATTTCTGTTTATGAATGGGAACTTTTACGTCGTCATTCAGAAGATGGTATGGTATTTAGTTAATTAAAATGTTATGTACATACGTTTAGTAAGATGCATACATGTTTTGAAAAATTCCAATTCAATTAAAAAGAGAAGCCGGGACGAATCGGGTTGTACGGATTATATATATATAGATAGATATATATATATATATATATATATATATATATATATATATATATATATATATATATATATATATATATATATATATATATATATATATATATATATTATATATATTACACACATATATACATGCAGAATCATTAGGTGCGTTTTTTCGCACACTCGAGCAGATCAAATTTTGTTAAGTATATTGAATACAGCAACAAAATTGTTGTTTTCAATATACTTAACAAAATTTGATCTGCTCGGGTGTGCAAAAAAACGCATCTATTATTTCGATGTTTAAAACTTAGTTCGTCAACAATGAAAGTCGCATTCGTCAAGATGAATTGCCTCTCAATGTCTCGAACCAGAGCAAATCAGGTTCGCTAAGCACAATACAAACTTAATGCACAAGCAACGCTCAATAACAGTAGGGGGCACGTTTACAAAATAGTTTGTGTATCTTGCCTCTTTTTTTCTAAAGCAGTTTCCAAAGAAAATCGACAAAACGGTGTACATCAAACAGATTCCCCTGTTTGCTTGAAAGCTCTAAGCATCTAGCAATCCGCAATGTCGGCGCTATCTGCAGAGCACAGATCAATTCGAGCAAAATTTAATCGATTTGTTTACATTCTATCAACAGACACGAAACGTATGTGAGTCAATCGCTGATCCATCGCTAGGTAGGATTTTAATGTATATTCAATTAATAGACGAGATAACCTTCAGAAGATCACTTTGTACATGCGAGTAATTAAGAATCGACTTAAAACTTGCGTTCGAGGCAATCTTTCATATGAAATTTGGTCCATATGAAGGAGCCACTTGAAAAACTTTTCATGTCGAGAAAATGAATTGAAGTCGAGAATCGATTTTAGGTTCAAGGATTCTGAGCTACCGGCCGCCGGCTGCCACCAAGCATCGCATCGCTTTTGATCAATACATATGTCTTTATATACATATATAAGTAATGCGTTTCGGATTCAAGATTTTGATTTCGATTTCAACGTGTCGACTCACGGTCTGGTGAATTGAAATGGAATCAAGATCGAACGGCTTTCACTTAAGGCTGGTCGGTATAATTTATTTAAGTCCCGTATCTATAAACACTGTTTTCGTTACATTGTTTGAAACCCGCTATTGTGCTCCATTTTGTTTACTGACATATTTTCCGAAAATTCTCATTAGCACCCCGGCACATGCATGGATTCAAGGGAAATTTTCTGGAAATCGTGTCTTAGATCCGGATGCAAGATCTAAATTTGAATGTGTGGGAGTTGGTGTTTGGTTAGTCTCGCAAAGTACCTGGTGGCTGACGGAGAGTTTATTTTATATCATATGGTAGCAGCTGCAGCCAGAGATTGCATGCAGATCCGAAATATTTCAATAATTAATGTTTACGGATGAATTAATTATACAAGCAGCGATAATTACGAAATGTAATGTTCAAAGAATGGTAAACTATTGCAAGTAAGATCCTCAATCACAGTTGTGTACCAATATTTTTGTGACACATCATTTTATGTGCAGGCTTATAATAGGATTGCACCAATGCATTGCAGTTTTCATTTAAAGAGCACTTTAAATAAATTATCTATCTGACCTTTTTAGATACTATGCGCATGGTGATAAGAGTACCTAAATGAATCTTCAAAACTTGGGACCTCAGTCTCGTAACTTCTATAGAATTCTCAATAAAAAAAACCCCTAGCGCATCAGAACCGCTAGAAACACTAATGTTCGAAGAACAGTAGAGGATTTGTGCAGATTTTGAGAGTGTATTCTACCACCAGCAGCTTTTCCTACTGAAGCTAATATACCCCTAGTAATAATAGACCCTAAGCCAATTTAATTTCGATGACTTCATCGAAAATTACAGCGATAGAAAGCTGTTTGGGGCTGCCATCCGAAAAATGTGCAGATCTTAGAAAATTTAAACATTGTTTACTTATTTTCATTGCAAATGTTTGCTGTGAAAATACTTAGTGCAAGCATTTATTGGAACGAAAATAACAAAAAGCCCTAGTGCTGGCAGCCCTTTCATAGCACCGAAGCAAAAAAATATGTCGCATCTGCCTCACGTTAAAGTCAACCTGCTTTGCGAATTTTGTATTGATCCGATGACTGCATAGGAAGTTATTGGGATGCAAAGAAATGTAGGGTTACCATTCGCAAAAGCTTTCAAATTTTCTAGATCTTAATATTTGGTGTTTATTATCACTCTAAGATCACTACGATTTGATAATTCTATGCTAAAATCGCTTACTAAAGGTATGCCAAAAATATACAAAAACAACCATAGCTGGCAACCCTATCATTGTTTTGAAATTAAATTTCTACTGAATATTGCCTATAATAAGTTTAATTTTGATTCTATGACTGTACTGGAAACTATAGAGCAACGAGCTTTATTTTCCTCAGGAATTTTCAAAATTTAAGACACCAAAATTACCATAGCTGGCAGCTCCAACGGAATTTTTCAACAAAATTTCTACCAAACGTGGTTTAAAGTAAGGTTCAGCTACTGTGTGAATTCGAATTCGAAAATCGAATGACTGAATCAGAATTTATAGAGCCAAAAGCAGTCATTTTTCTTAGTGATTTTTCAAAATGGCACCACTGGCACAAAATTACCTGCCTTTCAAAATCACTTTTATCAGAGCTGGTCCTACTCAGTGGTTTTCTCAGGAATTTTTCATGGGGGGTGTGTTCAGAATTTTAGGAGGGGTGTCCCTTTGGAACAAAAGACACAAAGGTCCCTTTGTGTAGGAAAATTGTCCGTATTATGGGGGGTGTATGCACTTTCTAGGGGGGGTATCAGGGGGGTGTTAGGGGGGTGTAGGAAAATCCCTGGTCCTACTTAAGACCAATATATTCTGTAAACTTCAATTAATTCTAATTATCGGATCGTGAGTTTCCGTGAACAGAAGTTTTTGATTGCTAAAAATATAGGTAAATTGGGATAGGGTTACCAGGCGTGCCCATTGTAAAATTTCAAATTTTTTGCTTTGGCTATGTAAACAAAGCACAAGATTTATATATGAGTGGCTTTTTCTCCAAGAAGCAACATTTATTCAGGAGAGTCAATGATTTGAAGGTTTTCACTTTCAGTGCCTGCCCTAGCTACAGCGTTGCCAACCTACTCATTAAAAACTACACAAATTTACAACTTTCCAATACCAATACGTTCTTAAAGTTTCGTAATAGTTTGATAGCTCTGTCAAAAGTTATCGCAATTTAAAAACTTTCAAATTTTCCCGTTTTCTTTTTAGGCACCTAGCGCACACATGGGTTTAAAAAATTCCAAAAAATTATCCGATTCATATTTAAAACACTACCTTAGTTATTGCAAAAATTATTTCGGAACGGAATAATAGGTATATTAAAAATATCACTAAAATGGCCGCCGGTGCCAAAGGGTTAAAGATAATAAACATTTTTGACCTAGACCTATTCTGCATATATCTATATATATATATATATATATATATATATATATATATATATATATATATATATATATATATATATATATATATAGATATATATATATATATATATATATATATATATATATATATATATATATATATATATATATATATATATATATATATGAATTTTTGCCCAAATCGATTTAAATACTAATGTTCTTCGAACATTAGTAAAAAATGCTAGGAAACCAGTCCGGAGGTCAGTATACAGCTGCCAACATGAACAGAGTCGCTTATTCATCGGCTGTCAATAAAGTTTAGATGATTCACCATTTTGGGCCACTGGCAGGTGCTCGATTCCGAGATATTGATTTCATAAAAAAACTAAACTCATATTGATACATGTTTCCTATTGACTCTGGCAGGAATTGGTATTTCTGAGTGTTTAAAAATTATCCTGCTACTATTACAAGATTTAGACTATTAACTGGCTTTTAGGTTACATTTGCTTACATTTGCGTACAGCAAGTAACATGCGAAAAATTATTTAATCCATCCGCCAAGGCTGACTGTCGTTTTCTCAATATTTGAGACCTGATCTCAATCGCTTTAATCGCTCGCTATCCGATGCGAATGAGTTGCTAGTTAGCTTTTCTTGAACGATTCTTGATTGGAATTGAAAGTTGCTTTCGATCCGCATGAAGAAATAGAATCACAAAACTTACTAGAAACAAGCGAAAAACTTAAAAAGAAAAAAAATATACTTCAACTGCAAGAAAATGTTAGATAGAAAAGCCAACACGAGTTTCAATGCGCGGGTTTTGGAATTCACATAGTAGCACAGGTGTACTAGATTTCGTGTTGCAAAAAATGCTAGCTTGATCTAATCTTAAAGCAATCTTCAGCGTTGTTGAACCATGCACAATCTACGACTCGCCTTTTAACTACCAGATATTTTATGCAAACAACTCGTGTCAGCTATGTTTGAATTCTAGATGGTCCAGTCCGCTGGCTATGCCTCGTAGGAAACATGGTCATGACAATACACGAGTCAATGGACAATATACTTTCATATCATGCTGCATAGTATGAAAATGAATTTTGAAGATCTGGTATGTAGCATAGCGTAGACCACGGAGGATTTTCGCTTTTTTTAATAAGCTCATGCTTTGAAGCATTCGACAAGCCTGATTTTCGAAAATATTTCATTCTATTTCAATGTAAAACGAAGAAAGTAACACCAGCTACCTTGCGGCGTCATTTTAATCAGTAGGTATGATGCGAATTCCTGCTGGGTCGCACGGTGTACGTAGATATCTGGAATATCTGAATCTTAGCATTGAATGTGCTAAGCTTGTTGGGCATTATACGTATGTGTTGACATATAACTTTAACGATGTGCAATACGAGATTGAAACCAGTTCAGCAACATTCTTTGATGACGTCGATAGAAAAATGTCACCTGGAGGGTTGTTAATAAATTTTGTGACTTCTTTCAACTCTTTATGCCCAAAGTTTTTATGCTACATCAAGTAGCCTTTCATCGGCGGTTCGAATATTTTGAATAATTAGTTTCTCTAACATTTGCTAGATGGGTAGCGCAACAGGCGATAATTGATCTATTTCGCGTAGGAAAATCAATTTCCACATCGGAGATTAGTCGCCATAATGCAGATGTGAAGACATTATTTGGCAGATTCAAATGTTGTTGCAGCTCATCCAAAATGGATAGGATACGGCCCAGCAGCAATCATAAACAATATATGATTGTTTTCTTCTTCTGCGATAAGAATAAATCTCACGTAAATATTTTCACATCGTAAATCTCCGTGGCAATCTTACATACGTATCTCGATTATCAGCTCAATACCATCTTAACGATTCTTTTATGAGTCTTTCATAGCAATCTATTGTCATAAATATGTGTACACATGACATGTACGCTTCATTTCTATATTTCATCCCATGCCACCTCACTAATTTTAAGGGCTGATCAAAGGACACATTCGTAACTATGAGAAATTTGAGACATCCGCAGACAGAGGGGCGTCTAGTGAGCCTATCATTCTGTAGTTCTTATCCAACAATCAGGAAATCTTGAAAACCTTGCCATTACAAAATATAATTCCAATTCGAATTCCAATAAACCATTACTATAAAGTGTGTTTATATATCTCATAAATTATTCACGATAATGTGGTGGAAGAAGGAAAGACGTTCAAGAAAAATAACAAGTTGTGTTTCTTTGGAAATAATATTGAAATTCATAAATATTTTATTATTATAGCGAGATAAATATTTTTTGTTGTAGACGAAGCCACGCGATGCCGTATTTGGTGTCAGGACAGGAGAACTTGTCCATCGACAGCTATAAACCAGATAACTGAATGTCATTACAAGATCATAGATACAGATAACAACTTCTTGAGATGTCTATCTGCTGCGCGAGCCAGTGCGGTCAGCGGGTCTAATAAGTACGATATACGTTGGCTACAAATATGTAGATATATTGCAGGGAATGTGTGTGACGGCTACAACTACCAAGAACAACTTTGCTTTTTGGATGGTAGTAACACTTTTCTCAACGGAGCAGTGTATTTGTTTTAAGTTTTTATTTTTCGTTTTGTATCCGACTTTTTTCTTCATTCATTGCATCGAGATCATGTTGGTTGCATTCACTTGATCCATTCAAGAAATTCTAAAGGTGAATTCTCCGAGTTGCTTTCGTAAGTAGAATATGAATTGAGCATTGGATGAGCATTGATTGTTTTTCAAACTGCTATTACAGTACATTGATCATTTCACTTTGTAATCTTGATCTTCCCGGAGCGGATGCAGCACAGAAATTTCCTTGCTTGTGTGATTGTAGATTGGAGAGAAAACTATAGAGTCTGTTGGTTTAGTTGAGAAAATAATGTGCTTTTTAACATTTTTCGAATGCCATAAGCACAGAATAAAATGGGAAAGATGTGGTCGATTACTGTTCATGTTCTGCAGTCAGATTGCTCTTAAAATCATCCTGCAAAGTATGCAAAAGTTTTCTTGCACATCATATAATGTAGTTTAGACAAAGTGATTGGAATTACAAGAAGATCACTAGACCCTGCTCTCAGATCTCACTGTGCATGCTTTCATCATACTTGTCATTTCACACTAAAAACCAGGGCTGTGGAGTCGGAGTCGTGCCCCCTGTACATTTAAAGCGGAGTCGGAGTCGCGTTCGACTCCGACTCCGCTTTAAATGTACAGAGCCACGACTCCGACTCCACAGCCCTGCTAAAAACACCGGGAAAAAATCCACAAAGCGCAGCACTTATGGTCGGATACGCTATCTACATAGTATCCTAACCTATCAAATATAGCTTAAAGACCAAATCCCATACATTATGAGCTTTTCTGCTATGCACAGAGTTTTAACTCTTATCTCTCCAACTACTATGAACATAATCTCGGCATACAGCATTAAAATGCTCGTTTTCGCGCCTCTATCGAAAGCTAGCTAGGATAGGTAGCATTGAAAACAACAACAATCCTGCGCCAGTTGTTGTTTTTTATACTATTTACCCTAACCAGCAAACTTAATGAAGTACAATATAACGTTTTACCAAAATAAAATGCAAATTGCGTTTTGAACAGTCTTGTCCTTATTATTTTTGCCACCGATTTACATATTGTTGTAATACTGAAAAAAAAAAAAACAATTCGATTAGCATGAGATGTAATAAAGAAATAAAAAAATACTTACCGAATTTTGCATCCATAGCATAAGCGGGTTAGACATGTCCCATGTTGACCTCCTGCAAATCTTCCTTCGCCACACTGGCTTTTTGCGTGACCCCGCTGATGGCACTCGCACTCGGCTCAATGGCAGATAGCACTTTGCCAAGTTATCTGTCATTGCTGACAGACGAGGTGTGCCAGTTCTGCGTGTTCCGTAATAGCTCAAAAAAAATGTCCCACTAGCTGGTAATTGTGAGAATAGAGAGTCATGACTGTACCACAGAAAAGAAGTGAGTTCCTAATCAGCGTGTAAACTCAGTATGTGTAATTAATTAATGTGATACGGACCAAAATTCCAGTGAATCGTCCTGAGATTGTATTGTTGATCAGCTGATTATCGGCTTGGAAACTTGGAAGAAATAGCATGGAACAAAAAGAGATGCAAGATAAGATTCGACAACTACATACTCAGGCTAGATTTTTTGCTGCCCACATATGGCTTTCTACTCCCAACAATACCACGGCTCGTCGTTGTACGCAAAGGAAGCAGTGCTTCCCTTGCTAAATATTGCCTACACAAGAAAAATAACTTAACAATACATATTGTAATTCAAAACAAATCTATTGATTTCATACGAATTAACATCCAACATCAAAAAAAAATTTACAAAACACAAAACACTGTTCATCTCATACACGAAATAGTTCTAACAGCCAAAGTGCTTTAAAAGTAGCTTTACAGCAATAGATGGAATATAAATAGAATATCTTGCGTTTGAGTGAAAACCTCAAGAATCTCGTACCATTGTTAGCTAGAAGCTGATTTTATGGAAGAGGTATTAACAAATGCTTAATAATAGTATATTTTTTTATTTTATTAATAGTTTGTTAATACATAGCATAAAAGAAATATTTGAGCCAGCTCTATTTAATACATGTATACACAGAATAGATACAGAATGATACATATACACAGAATGTCTTATGGGGTAAATCAAACCCCCCCTTGTATGGGTGAGGTATTATTTTCACGTTGTATGCCGAATGTTTAATTCATTCTAAATTTTGTAAATTTGCTCAGCAAAATAAAGCTTTTTTCCCTATAACCCCGATCCAGTCATTAAATCAAAATGAAGTAGATGCATAAATGGATTTTATTGTAAGCCAAATGTTGTAGGAATTTCGTCAAAAAATCATGAAAGGGCTGCCAGCTATGATCAGTTTTGTAATTTTTTCGTATTTCTTTACTAACAATATAATCATGAGATTTGCAAATGAGTATGATCCTGCAATGACAATTAACAACAAGTATTAACGTTTCGAAAATTTTAAAAGGTTTGAGGGTGGTAACCTTAAAATTCTTTTCTCTCCTGTAACTTTCAGCGCAGTCATTCAATCGAAACGAAATTCACAGGCTGGGTTTAACATAATGTGAAGCAGATTTGGTATATTTTTTGATATGCTGCTAACAGAGGGTGCCAAGCATTAAACATTTTCGGAAATATTGCACCAACAGATGCTTCCACTACATATTCATATGCAAAGCATTTGGAATAAAAATAAGGAACCAATTTTTAAATTTTCCGAGTATTGAAAATTTTTCGGATGGCAGCATCAAACAACGTTTAATCGCTGAAACTTTCGATGAAATCCTGTGATGAGGACCAACTTCAAAGCATGAGCATGAGCTTGTTATGGTAAACTTCTTGCTGCTTCGTTGGCAAAGTGTTGCCAGCACTGAACATTTTCATTATTTATGTTATAGTTGGGTTTTGTTACTTTGGGTAAAGAATGATTGATATGATACTGCAAAAAAGTGTATGACGTCTTTCCACATTTTTTGTCACTCAAAGACAATTCCTTCGAAAATCAGTTTTCTAGCGGTTCTGATGCGCTAGACTTTTTCCTTTTCATTCCTTTTAAGCTGTATCATGCCGTAATTGTTGTTGTGTCTGCGTACCGTAGCACGTAAAAGATCCTTCTGCTCGTAAACCCACGCCAGGCTGAGCTAGTCGGCTGGGAAAAGGCACGCAGTGCAAGAAGGGAAGGATCTTTTAGATAAATTTTAATGCAGAGTTAAGTCAGTTGCAACAATATATAACATATAAATATAAATGAGCATATAAATTGCATTTCTTTTTCCCAGTGAAGTTCGTTTTTTTATAGCCATTACAGACAATATCCAAGGCAAAACGTTGTTTGACATTTTTCTGGGTTTTATTTATAATATTAAAGGAAAACGTTGCTCGTATATAAAAAAAATGGTCATGTATCGAAAGATTTGTTTTGTCTACTTTACATCTAGTACGCTGTGTATTTCTGCTAGCAATTCTCCATTCACCCCGTAAGTTTTTTTTTGCATCTTCGGTTGTTTTTTATTTACCCATGTAAATAGCTTCCTTTAGAAGCTAGTGATACATATTTTATTTGCGGTCACTCTTTGACACAAAACACCAAATATACTCTATTAAGTTTAGGTCTAGTGATCGGGGAGGAGAAGGCAGCACAGATCTCACACTGCAAAGCAACCACTATTCCAGTAGTGTCTAAAATGTTTTGGCTCATTTTCCTACACCAATGAAAATCCATTCTTGAGATTATTTCAATGATCTAATGCTTCTGGGCATCTGTGCTTGCCCATCGTTTTTTCCACAAACAACACATTTCCAACTCTTCCCAAACCATAAGATTTGGGCATCTATGCTATTTAAAAAAAATCGACGGATTTTTTTTTTAAATGTAGTGGTATATTGGCTCTCCGCCAGACAAAGCTCTTCTCATCAGATCCAAAGACTTAAATATTTGATCTGACCACATAAAGAACATATTTCCGAAATTGCTCCAAATTTGTAACGTGTTGTCTGGCGTTCTCCAAGCAACTCGAAGCTCGAAATGAAAGGTTTTTTACGAAAAGTGTGGTGGGTAGCTCACGATATACCATCATGAGTTTTTGGTTAGTTCTAGTTTTTTTATATTACCCTCTCTAAATGCTCATCTAAACTTTTTTTACGCCCACGCTCATTTCAAAGGATTTGTTGGTTTTCAAATAATTTACTGCATATTGTATGGTCGAGAGGTAAATTAGCGGCCCTTGCTAGCTCTGCGCAGCAGTCATATCTTTCTTTTAAGTCCAATGTTATATTTTTCAGGTCAATCATGATTTTATGGTGTTTCAAAATGTTTATTGTTAATACATTTTTTTTTTAATTTTCCTTAAATATTTAAAAAAATGTGCTAACTAGTAGAAAACTAACTAGTAAAGTACTGTGAACTATACCAAAGTGAACTTGGCATTTTATGTAAAATGCACTGAAAATAGCAATGGTCCTCAAGGATCCAAAAGGATCACAAAGTATTGTTTTCTGCAATATTATCGAAGAAAAAGATGAAATTTAATGTTTTTTTTTTCAATACAAGGCAAATGATAAATCACTAAAAAAAATATGTTTTGGTGAAAGATAATTGAGTTTTTATTGGTGGTAACGTGCTTTAGGAGCGTATTTTTAAAACAATCTATGTGCATATGCTAGCTAAAAAATATTTACATCCCAATAGAACTCATGCCGTCTACTTATTGGCGCCGCTTTGGACTCCACAAAATTCGCCACATACTTGCTCCAGCCATCACCCACTTTAAAAACTGTATGCACTACAATCTTAACTATAATCTTTTGACAAAATATTTGGACTAACGTAAAATTGTATCGTGCACCAAAATTATACAATGCTTACACCATCAGAAGAAAAACATCTACGAGCCTCATATAGACATAAATATATACTTATTGGTTCTACAGATGTGCCTATATACACATGTAAGGTACATCTGATTGAAGTGCGGCAGATTCTCGGTCATCCGAGATTCTGTCGTCTCTCAGCCATTGCCGTTTGCGTTGATCTTGGTTCTTCCTTGCTTTGTTATCTCGTTTTCGACGTGATTTATTTCGAATTAGATTCGCTCGTGTGTAATGTGGTTGGGTGCTCCAGTCTATGGTCCACCATTATGCAACCATTTCGAATGGATCGTGTACACCGTTGCGTGCCGACCGCGCATTGTCGGTATTGGGGGCAGCTATAGGGTCTAATACACTCTGAAAGGATTTGGAAAACTCCTCCTGCATGATTTGTCTCGAACCAATCGCGGCGACTTTCTTCACGATCTGCTTGGGTCTGGCTGACTCCCATGCATGAGATCTCTATGTTTTCAGTTTATCTTATCTACGTCTTTTCATGGAGTTCGTAAGGCATTTGTGATTAGTGCACGAGACGGCCAGAGATCCGATAGTGAATCTTCAGATGCATTTAATTTTTCCGTATGAGTTCTTGTCTACGTTTTAATGCATAATGCAATCAAGTGAGAGTTTTCGTCAGCTCGTAAAGAACTGACGTCGACGTGTTTTTCTTGCGAAATTCTACATCAAATTGGGGTATTTAACATGTATTTATGAGTTAAAGTTCATTATAATTCATTTTAAGCTGTGTGAATCAAAAAAACAAACACTGCAGAAAAACTTGATCAAATGTAAATCGATTGTGATTTCGAAAATAGCATGCTTATATTTTTAAACCTTTGTACCATAATCCACTATTCATCCATAGCTCTCCTGGAAACAATAAATAATATTAGTATCATTCAGATATTTGATCGAAGTTACTTGGATTACCATTGAGCAGTAGGTATTGTAGTAATTGTTGTTGTAAGTTTTCAATTCTCTGCTTGTACTGCCTTCAGTTATGCCCAAAAATGTTCATTATTCCCAAAACCTGGAACGAAAACACAATATATAACTAACCACCATGACTGCTACTTAGGTGGCACCGGAAGTTTGAAATACAACGTACAAGTTTTTGTTGCAGTTAATTCATTAATTCACAATTCCGTCTCAGAATTCAAAGGTTCTTGTCTTCTCCAATTCAATAAAAATTTACCCGCTGAAACCCACTGCAATGTGACCTCACCGGTAGTAAAGTACACTCAGTTCTGTGAAAATGCAGATGGCATTGAAACATGTCTCCAATCTCTTCACGCCAATTTAGTACGTGCCCATAATTTGCCCAGAAACGTTTTAAAAAAACCCAAATAATTCTCAAATTTATAAGAAGAAAACGGATGACCTGATCGCCTAGATGGCAAAGGTTATGGACATTAGTTGTTATTATGTGTTGAATGAATTTCTTTATACAGTATACAAAAATCTTCAATCAATATTTTGGCTATACTAAGAAAAGAAAAGTATTCAATACTCGACGAACACAAAATAAAATCAGAAAATGGTTGTAAATTCTTTCCAGCGAAAATTCGTTAAGAATAATAAGATCGACATGCTTTGAAAATGTTCGAAACTTGGTACCCTTCCAGAATTTCATAAAATCAAGTGTTCTTACGGTGCGGTGTATCTCAAAAAGCATACTACAATTACTACAACCAGAAGACCCCTACCATTTACAATCAAATGTATATTTTTCGGTGGTCCAAATTATAAGAGGCTGTAATGTCTAAATACAGTAAATAATACATAATGTCTAAATATAGTAAACGTAGAGTCAACAAAAATTTTACACAAAAAAAATACTGCAACAAAATTTTTGATCATGCCAATCGAAAACCTCTCAAAGCGTGTTGATTCTTTGTGATGATCTTCTTCAGATCGTCGTCTAAAATATGCATATGTTTACAATTGATTTACAATTGATTCCTCGAAAAATCTTGGTGAAATTTTCATATTCCCCAATAACTGTGCATTTTTTGCATCCGTAAGAAGAGTTAAAATTAACAAAACCTTTATAAGATTACCAGGATATATATACATGTTAACAAAACGTATAAGTAAATATACCTTTTATATAAGCGCTGGTGGTAGAATCGCAAACAAAATACTTAATTTTCACTGAAACAAATAGTCATTCCCTGTTTTAATATTGAAGAAAACTCGTAACAAACGGGTTGAGAAATTCTTTAAGGTGCTAGTACACTTTATAGATTTAAAAAAATCGATTGTTTTGCATATTGCAAAATCGATTGTTTTGCATATTGATTGTTTGCATTTTTCGACTCAATATAACTTCAAAAATGACCTCTTGAAATATTTTCCAAATTCGAAACTTTAATACATAGATATTGACTTTGAGCGCATGCAACTTCTAATAAAGAATATGAAAAAAAACTTTAAACTCGTTTTTCTCGACACAAAGTTTTTTAAAACGGCGGACAGATAATCTCCGGATTCACCGAACCAATTTTGAAAAACTTTATGGCGTTTTATTTGTTAGAGTATCTTACATCGTAATATACCAGAATATGACAAAGAAAATCAAAAACAAATTTTTGGCGTTAAAGAAACTAGGAAAAAAAGGTTCGATTTTTGACATTTTTTTTTCACAAGTCCGCCATTTCTTTTTTGATTTTTGGTTTTTAAAAACCGTGTTAAATTACGATGTAAGAGACCTTAGTTTTTGAAACCCTGTTGAAATTTTTTGTTTCAAACCTACCAATTCATAGATTATCTGTCCGCCGTGGAGTAACGATTTTTTTCAGAACATGATTTCAGCGCCCTTTATAAAAGGGAAAAATAAATAATCAAATAACACAAAAATTGTTTTTGTATTTTTCAAATATCAATGTTAATATTTAAGAAAATCTCTGAGAAAAAATTTCTTGAAAAATGGTCATATTTTTGCCTTCTAAAGTGTACTAGTACCTTAAGAAGAGGTTTCATTTTGCTAAAATTTATTTATTTATTTGGTGCGTATTCAATTCACTGCCCAATTACAGATTGGATCAAATAAATAAAATAAAATAAAGTAAAATTAAGTAAAGCAAAAAAGTAAAAGTCTATTACAAACACGAGTAATCAATTCAACAGGAAATCTGCCCAATATCAGATAGGATACAATGAAAAAATCACATAGTAAGAAGTAAATGCGTATAAGTATATAAAATATAATTAAAGTAGTAATTAAATAAAGCAAACCTAAGTAGAACAATAAAGAATTCATTTGAAAAGAATAGAAAATAAAATTAATTCGAAACAAAACATAGCAAAAATAAAAAAAATTTAATAAAAAGTTTATGAGTAAACATACATATAACTATATATAAAACAAATAATTAAAGTATTAATTAATAAAGTAAAATTATGCAAAGCAAAAAAAAAAGAAAGAATCTATTATAAACTAGAATAGAAAATAAAATTAATTAACTAGATACAAAATTTTTACAACGAACCATATTTTTGAAGATGGCAATAGAATGTGAAAGAGGACCAAGTTGAAGACTGTTATGAGTGCGTAAAACGGCCCACAGACACGGAGATCTGATTGCCGACTTGGTTGGAGACTTGCGATATTTGCGAACAAACTAGATCTGAGACTAGCCCACAGACAGTGAATTTGGTCGCAGATATTGCATATCTGCAACCAAGTCGACGACCAGATCTCCGTGTCTGTGGGCCGTTTAAGAGGCGCAAAACGGGAGCGTAGAAGGAAATGTCAGTACGAGCAAAAGCAAAATTCGTTTTTATTTCCATACAAACATTTTATTCCACAATTTTAGTTATGTATAGTACTTAGAAAGGTTTTATACAAAAAAGTGCAAATTCAATACATAAGAAAGGAGCAGTACAAGAAAAACAAACATTACAATACTACTTCAGTGTCAAGAAACTCTTTTTACAAATTATGAGAAGTGTCTTTAGGTTAAATTTATTAATAAGTTTATTAATTTTGTTCCTTATTTAATATTTTATTTGACCGCCCTTTGCATCTATGACACATTGCAGTCGACATTTCATAGATCGGACCAACTTTTCCAAATCATAATTGCTCGGTATCTTCTGCTACTCTTCCAGTATAGCGGTTTTAAGTGCTGTTTTGTTTTCCGGTTGCCGTTTAGCGACTTGCTTCTTTAAATGGAGCCACAAATTCTCAATGGGATTTAAGTCGCGACTCTGTGGTGGTGTGTCCATAACTTTGCCGCAGTTGTACAAAAGCCACATTCGCACCGTATGCTCCTTATGTTTTGGGTCGTTATCTTGATAAAACTTGAATTGTGGCTTATTGTTTCTGAGAAACTCAAATTTGTTCGCACTTTTTATCAAGTGGCTCTTCAGAATGCTCAAATATTGTAGTGCATCCATGGTTGATTCAATGAAAGCTGTCTGCAACTCCTTTGCTGGAAATGCACCCCCAAACCACTATCGACAATTTTTCAAATTTGACACTTGGACTTATGTTCCTGTTTTTTTTTTAAGGCCTTTCGCCACACTCTGTTTGGTCCATCATTATAATATAGCATTACTTTGGTCTCGTCACAGAATATGCTGTCGTACCAGTAGTCGGTCGGTTTAGAAATATGCATCGTCGGAAAGGAAAACGCTTCTCGATATTTTGTGAAGAGAGTAGCGGTTTTTTTCGTACTGCTCTTGAAAAATATTTGTTCGCAATTATGGCCTGCCGAACTTTTTCATGGGAAACATTAACACTGCACTCTTCCTTGATCTCCCGTGCAAGCGTTTTGGTTGAAACATGAGAGTTTTGATAAGTTTTTTTTCATTAAAACGCGATCCACACGTGCGGTTATTTTGGGTTTAGGGCCACCTCCACGCTTTGACTCCAACCCAGCTCGGTTTATGACGTTGTTTATTGTCTGCCGTGCTACCGAGAACATTTTTGAAAGCTCCTGTACACTTTTACCCAATTGGTAATTATAGTACACTAACTGAACAATCTCAAAAGATAGCTTCTTGCCTGGCATTTTTAAAGGAAAATATTATGTGTACAAAACTAACTAACCACTAATCAACACCAACTAACTATCTACTTACTAACCGACACCAAATAATTAACTACTTAAATCACAACAATGAAAAATAAAATATTGCCCATCTTACCATTTGTAAAAAGAGTTTCTTGACACTAACAAAATAGTGTAATACTTGTTATTGTTGTATTTTTCGTTTCTCTGGCATTGAAGTTGGACTTTTTTTCTACGAAACGTTTCTAAGGATTGTATGCAACTACAATTGATGAATAAAGTTTGTGTACAGAAATGAGAATGCTTTATTTTTGGCATTGCAAGTTGAAAAACTAAAATTAATTTAAGTGTATAAACTCATTCTTGACAGACTGTATGTAGATGTTCAGTCTATGGTATATACGGCAGACTATATTTCAAAAGTAAAGTGCGTGTAAACCTGCGCTGAGCTGATACAACAGCGTCAGAGAGGTATTTGAAACGAGGACACCACACTTGACTACAGTACTCAAGTACAGAACGGCCTAGGGTAATAAACAGGTGATGGAAAATCCCGCCACCAGAGGGCGAAAAGGTGGTAGAAAGGTTGAAAAAATGAAGAAAAACAGACAAAATTATACAAAAAAATAAAAAAGAAGATAAAACAATTAAGAAAAAGAAAAAAAAGAAAGAAAAGAAGCCCCAAAAGCAAACGCACAACCACAAAAACACAAACATATTAGCCCGACATCTATCGGCGAGATTCATGCAACAGCTGTGTGGGGCATCAAGTCCAGTTTTACCGTAGAAATGCTAAGTGAATTGTGGCAGGAACGAATCACGAAGCCAGCAATCCGAGAAGCTTTTCTAGTGTGACAGTAGGGAAATGACGATAGTAATAATTGGTGAGTTGGGAGCCTGTTCAATAGCACATAGAACAAGCCAAAATTATTGCATTTTTGAACAACGAGCAAACCATCGACATTATTGTGTTAGGATATATTCTGAAGATAATCAATTTGTGATAACAAATCTATCAAACTTTTCGTCAATTCAATGTGCCAATAGCTTTCATTCCCCATTTGCTTTAATTTGAAATGAAAGTAGGTGTATTTAAAAGTGTTCTACTATCTTTTGGTAGGTAAACAAAATCATATTCACGAAGGAGTAGAAAAAGATCAGTTTTGGAACTCTGTTAAATTATTTTTGCTTAACGTCCAAGACTTCAATACTTCTACAAAGTTGCGTTTCATCTTCAATTCTTCGCAGTAGGTTTCACAAACAATATCACCATCTTTATTTGCTATTTCATTTTGAAATGAATTCTGATGTTCGCCAATTATTATCGAATGAGACAACATTTCATTGGAACTCAAATTCTTCTTGCTGATTTGCAAATTAAAAGTATTAGGTCTGTTCCCGTACTACGATTAATTGCTATTAATCGCGATTAATTGCAATGAAGCTGTTCCCGTACTCCGTTTTACTGAAAACTGAAAATTTTCCCTCTTTCAGTAAATTTCAGTAGGGTCTGAGCTACTGAAAAATACCGAAAAGTGTCAAACGAAGTAAATATTTTCAAATGTGCGCGGCAAGCAACATATTTTTTGCGTAATGTTGCTATGAAGGTCGATTATTTTTGTGGTGATAATTCATTACCGCTTACGATGACTTTCTAATCACTATTGTTCTCCCAAAAACCGAAAACTTACACTTTCGGTTGTCAATTTTCAGGAAATACAATGAGAGCGTTCCCGTACTTTTCATGAAATTCCCCACCACATGATTCAGGATAATTCAGTAAAATTCAGTTACTGAAAGTACAGGAACATACCAGGTCTGTTCGCGTACTTTCAGTCACTGAATTTTACTGAATTTTCCTGAATCATGTGGTGGGGGAAATTCAGGAAAAGTACGAAAACGCTCTCATTGCATTTCCTGAAAATTTTCAAATAAAAGTGTCAGTTGTCGGCTTTTGGGACTGACCGATGCTTTGTTTCAAACGATTTGGTTGATTTATATTTTGTTATTACATTTCTCACTGTATAGCTTGATTTTCCCATTAGTATTCCAATCTCAGAATACGCCATTCATGTTTTCCAACGTCGCAAAAAACATTCACGGATTTCCGCACCTACCGATTTCCTTTCCACACTCATTTTTAACAACACCCTCAATAAAATTACTTTTTCAAAACACTTTCCAAGCTTGACTGAATAGAAATATCATATTTTCATGATTTTAAGTACATTTAACGGTATTTTTTTCCAGGAATTACAAATTTTTGCCGTACACTTTCTTACAGAATTTCAGATAATTTCAGATAAAACTGCACTGTGTCTTAACTTTTTTTGCTCTATTTCGGTACTTCAGTGAAAAATGTTACGATAATGCTATGAAATTTGCTTCGTTGCCGGGTTTTTTTATATTGGTCTTAAAGTAAACATGCAAAACTTTTAATTAAATGCCAAAACATCATCGTTTATTATTAAAGTCGCATTAAAAATAGGGTTTTTATTCATACTAAGTGTTCGTGCCTTAACTTTTTTTACCCACTGTATATGGGCGCAAATTTGTTAGTCAGGTAAGGATTCGAGTTTTCAGACAACATCATTTTTAGACAAGTCTAAATTCAAAAGATTTGGCTCACGCAGACGGATTATAATTTTTTGAGAGCAAAATGAAGAACTCCAAAAGCAAAACCTTCGTGTCATGGCTGTACATTGTTGTGGTTTCGCCTTAGTTTGGGGTTGTATGTCCAGGAATTTGAATTTTTGTTTCAAAATGAGTGAAAGCACAGTGCTTTTAAAATAGATTTAAATGATTATTCAAAGCTTTACCTGAATAACGACCCTAAAGATTAATTTTGCCTTGTTCGAGAATGGCTTCTTTATAATTGATAGAAACTCCAGCACAATCAAGGAATAGTAATCACAGCGCTTAATCATTTATGACAAATGATGATTTAAACTGTGCTGTGTCGGGCATCTTAAAACAGTTTATAGTACATTGTACCTATTTAAATTAAACTGTGAATTGTTTACGACCATTGTGGTTCGAACTTTAGAACTAGTCAATACTCATAACATCAAAAGAAAAACCGCACACAATCTACTTTAATATAATCACTTTTCAATATAGAACCGCTCTCAATCGCCGTACGATGCATTCTGGAGAAATCTAAGCTCTTCATTTAAAATTAACGGCCAAGTCATCGGAATACAATTCGCCAGTAGGTATTTATTTCCTACGCATCTTATCATTTCGGTTGTATTCACGACAATAGGAAAATATATGGATTGCAGCTTCCGAATGATGAGTTTTGAATACGTAATGAAGCACTATTCTTATCGGTCCGTTTTCAGAAACCCTTTACAATATGTATCTAAGAATGGTGGAAGCTCTAAATTCAATTCTTCTCGTTGTCGAATTTTGGTTTTCCCATGATTCTCATCAATTGAGGAATAGTAGACAAAAAGAGTGATGATTTCAAATTACAATCTCTACTTTTTGAGATAAGTGACTCACTGCTGAACTGATTTCGTAGGTTTTCCTTCTTTCCGACTTCAATCAAGGAAGCAAAGCAAGTTCATATTTAAAAACTATAATTATGAAGTAGTGGTTAACTATCTTCTCTGCGAATTAAATGCTTCTTTTCTGATTGTCTCAATCAATGTCTTACAATTTCAAACCAAACCTAAACATATCTCATTTATTTATTGACATATCTTTGAATTTCACACCATAAATCAGTACTTTGCTTTGAATTAATCTTAACAGTTTATCGACTGGTAATTTTCAACATCATACACTCGCAGAAACGCGAATTAATTGAAGTAGATTTTGAAATATTTAACATCACTAATGAGAGAGTAGAATAATAACAAATAGTTGATATTGCTCGATCCTATTCTCTTAAGACTATAGAGAACTCTTTGATACCTAACGGGTTGAACGCATATGAAGATCCAGATTGCACAGGTTAGCAATCATTTAAGATAATGCCTCGTTCTCTTAAAAGATTTGATTATACTCGGCACCACTACAATGAAATCGTATTTACTCGGGCGGGATGAAGAGTATACATGCCGTGAAGGAATGGTGAATGTGTGTTGATATCTGGAGAATGAGACGACCCTAGCATACGTGTTTAAGAGGATTCAAAAGCCAACCAATTAACGGCATAGAAAATGAAGGTCATGGTATTGTAAATATTCTTCCAGGATTAAAAGTTGTCTATGTGTTAGTGGTTCTGTCCGACATTGCCAGCATAAAACGAGAGTGATAAATTGATGCTCCATACAAATAAAGTATCGACGCTACCATAGATCAGTGCTTGTGTAAGAAGAGATCGTTGGAAAATCGATACCCGTCTGTGCATCTGACTGAGCACTAGCTATGTAGATACCGCATCTTAGCAATCTATAGTAGAGCTAAAGCAGCGAGAGCTTGTCCAGCGTGTTGGGTGAGAGGTAGCAAAACCAAAGTGCTGGAATAAGATGGGCAACCTTACGGCGCACAACAACAAATCACATGTATCCGTAAACACTAAAGGAGAAGAAAAAGATGTGTGCAGTATGTATGTGCGTAAGGTAAGATCAGGTAAAAGAAATGCCATGCTATGTAGCTGTAGAGGCAGTGACATGTCTTAATAAAAATCAGTTTTGCAGGGGAATATTAGTCTCGCCGAAATGAATTCGAAGTGAATCAGGCAGACAGATAGGCGTTAGACGTTCAGCAGTACTGGTCGATTGTTGTCCGAACTAGTATTCATTAATGTTTCCAACGCTTAAGCAGTCCAAGGTGCTGGGTATTTCAGCGTATATGAATACGTTTGTGAAGTTTCTCGACGGTTGTGAATGATTAACAATATCTCGGGAGCTCGTGTCGCATCAGAATCGAGAGTGTCGTGGGGTCAAGACTTATTGACATTTCGCTTGGTATTTCGCTATATTATGCTAATTGTGAGAAAAGATAGAACCAGTGAAAAAAATGTTGACGAAAATACGAAGATTTTCTGAACATGTTTTACGTGCAGTTGTGCAAAACGATATCAAACAGTTCGAATGTTGGAGGAAAGTCTGAAATTTAGTGGTGTGTCTTTTCATGTGAATTTCATTAGAAGTGCAAAGATTTTACAGTTATTTATTTAAAAAAAACCGAAACAGTGTTCAACTGATGGAAGCTGTGGTGTATCCATAAGCAGCTTTGGGGTTGATAGGATTTAGTAATAATAAAATAGTATCTGTCTACGCAGATATCCGAAATTAAACGAAGCTAAGGAAAAAAAATATCTGACATGAGTGAACGGTTTCAAGTGATCGCCGATTATTTTTATCGCAATTTAGATGCGGTTTCGTATTTGTGTGAATGTTGTTTTGAGACGAGTTTTTAAAAGCTACATATTCTTCATCTACCACTTCAGACGAAAATATTATTACAATTTGGACTCATTGGCGGAATGTGTGCGCATAACGACAAATCATTGATTTCGTGCTAAAGTGATCGCATTGATACTGTGCATACTTGTCTTCTAATTTCGTGGCGTCCCCTACGCATAAACTATATTACGAAATGCTTTCAACGATAGTTTTGCTATGCTATGATCTGTTGATTTGTTAGACATAACTAATTCGAAGCTACGCGAAAAGCCTGTTCGAAAACATCCTAATTGCTGTTATTTAATTAAGGATTTTACTTTGCATTTATCACAAGACTGAGGTAAGTTTCGGAATAAACAGTTACAAATACTTTGATTTTGTTTGAAAATATATGGGTTATTATAGCGAAATTTACTCAATTACTACTTTGTCTATTTTGCATAGACAATGACACACTTATTAAAACCTTTTATCGATCATTTGAGTGGTTGATGTGAAACTGTTAATAGAAATCGTTCTAATAAAATGTATAATAGGTACTTCACATTCCAAACTTATCCACCCATAGGCCAGGAAAATTATTTCCATTACTCTTGTCTGCTGCTGCTTTCTGCTCTTATAAATTTAAGGAGAAAGCTCCATTTTTATTCTTGTCTTTTACTCAAAATGTCCAAATATTGGTAAAACCAGCTCGTCCTGTATCTATAAATAAAATCGATGATAATTTCCATATTTTCGTAGGCATTCAAGTCCTGACTTAAAAATGTTATTAATGTATAGGTTCTTCATTGAACTATTAAACGGGACTTCCGAAAATCGCTTCCTTTTCAGATGGCTTAGCATTTTATATTATTAAAGAATGATGTCGTTTGAGAAAGGCTCTTACCGAAAACGTTTGATAAGTGTGTAGCCAACATGCAAATTTTATGATTTATATTTGTCTTGATATATGAAATACCAAATAAATGTAGAGAATTTTTCGGTATGTTATAAGTACTACGAAAAAAAAATTCTGAAATTTATGAACGGTCGATTGTGCAGCTATTGGCAATCAAAAAACAGTAAATCTATCGGAAATATTAAGTGGAACGTACAATGGCATTCTGATTACTGGACACCGTTTATCGACAATTGTTCACGTATTCAATATGCAAACCAATTAGACTATTAGATTGATAAGAATGAGTAATAACGCGATTTATTTTTACGGCATCAATACCATTTTTGTTTTCAATCTTAACGTGACGTATCACAATAGTTTCATCTGTTATGAAATATTGAAAATATGGAAGTAAGGAAATCTTTGTCTGTGGGACGTAGATCAGTAACCTAAAATGATACCCATGCTAGAAAATTATAATTGGCGGTCAAATAAATGATAGTTTAGCGTAATTAAAATATGGCATATTTAAGTTGATTTTCCAAGTATGTGTCTGCAACTACAATTGCGTTCGCTAGAAATTTAGAAGCCAACTAATCAAACACTTTTATTCCCGGTGCGCAATTGTAGCGGTTTCATGGTTTAGTACAATGACACCATTTGGTAGAATTTATTTATTTTCATATTATAACTGATAGAAAATAAACTCTTGCCGCTTAATGCAAAAAGATCTTGGTAAAGATTTTTTCCATGATCAACAGCAATATGAGCTCTGCTTGAACTTTTGTCTGAGGTGTGCCTAAGTCTTTCTTAGTTCTATTTGAAATATTTGACAGTTTTGAATCATGTTATATGCTCATGCTTCACACAGTGTTTTTGTTAAATCGTCTCCAAGTGGATGTGGCAACCGTTTTGAAAACTGAAGATATTTTGAAAATTCTGAAAATTGAGTATGACTACGAAATGTAGTTTCGTTAAAAAATTGATAAACTTACTGTTTTGCAGATGCTTTCGTTTGGTATAATTGCTAAAACTTAGAGACCTAATTTGTGTCATAATTTCTGTTATAATTTTTGTCTCCATATTTTACGTAAACACGTAGCAAAGCATGCAGATCTGAACTATAAAACAAAACCTATTTATAGTATGAGATAAAATTTAAATAACATAGGTTTGAATTACAATTTTTCTTAGGTTTGTTCACTTTCAATAAACCTTATAACTTTTCGGCAGATATATTTTGTTATTTCAAATAAACAATACGTGAAAACGAATAAGTTAATAATGACCCACATTCTAACCAGCAACGTCAACTAATAACTACCACCAAAATCACGGAAATGTTCATTACAGATCGACTGTGGCTCAGTTATCTGACCACAATCAACTCCAGTAAAAAAAATACACGTAGCACTAGAAATTAAAAAAAACTACATGAAATATAATTGTTGGTACATAAGAGAATAGTGTGCCGAATTACTGGAATATTCAAATTAGACTCGGAATGAGTGAAATATATTATTATTATTTTGTACCAGTCGCAAGTTAGTTTGGCTAAAGCAATATAGCACATTAGACTTTTCTGATCATCTTATCTTTCTTTTAGCTTTCAAGTGAACGCACATATGTGACGAAAAAGTGTAGAATTTATTAGAGTCCTTAACATTGGCGATAGTGATATTCTTGAGCAGCGATAAGTTATGTGGCATTACGCACAAAAGGCCGTCCAAAATTAAAAATATAAACCTTTATATATATGAAGACCTAAATAGCTGAAATGAAATGGTAGTTGCAATAGAGTTAAAAATTAGTATAGGTAGTTACTTACTTAAGTTACGGTCAGACATCGCTACTTTCTGCGCTGCGCAGCACAAAAAACTGCGTTGGCAGCAAGTAGCGATGTGTGATCAATGTAGAAACCTTGAAAACTGCTCCTGCAGCCAGACTGCGGTTGCAGCTTGCAGCTTAAAAAGTAGCGATGTATGAACAGCTTTTCAATGAGTTGCAAGTGCAGCAAAAAAATATTGATTTGGTTGAAACTTTGCTGCGGTTGCATCTGCAGCTTTTCGTTTTGTTATTGCCGATTCAATTAGTGCAATACCTCGTAGAAGTACGGGCCGTCAGGCTACGTAATCGTTGTCGCTGTGACGTCATGGCGTTAGGCCATTTTGCCATTTCCACGAGGCAGTGCCGACACACACCGAGATTTCGCATGCGGTTTTTTCGCTAAAATATGAATAAAACGTTAGTTTTTTGTGCGTGGACGCTTTATAATAATTGCCGTGTTCCATTTTTACTAATTAGTACTTGCAAGTACTTGGGAGTAGAGCACAAAAGGAACGCCATCTTCGTTCATACGAGCAGATTATAATCAGTCAAATTATATGCAGTTTTCAAATGCAGAGCAGTTCAAAATAAAGGGAGAAAACAACGAGTATAAACTACCACAATCGATAAGGAATATAAAAGGAACTAGCAGAAAATTACATCTTTTAACTTTCCACACATTATGAGGGCTATTTCTAATTTCCCAACTACCAAAACATTCAACATAACCATGAAAAAACCAAAACCATCTATTGACAGCTAACACTACCAATGACAACTAACATAGCCACCTCACGGCAAAAAAAGGCGTAACTGCTCATGAACTACTCGCGAACGAGAGCGCGAGTAGTTGGAAGTAGCCAAAAGTACTTGCGAGTACTAAATAGTAATAATGGAACACGGGCAATAATATGTAGCCATAACTTTCATTTTGTAACGACCAATTGCATCGCGATAGTAAATCGACACGGAACATCACATAACCTAACAACAACTGATGAACATTTCGTAGCGATTTTTTCCAATTATACCAAACGCACCGCATTAATTTCTGTTTTAGCTGTTCACTAGCACTGTTCCGCATATAAGTTAATAATTCAAACGCGGGTTTTATGTAAAAAAATATTTTTAAGGGCAGAGCCCGTGTTTATTCTGATAGAGTTGAAATTACACTGAATACAATTGTAAATTCTTAAACTAAAGTGAAGCGTCTAAATTGCAGCGACAGCATTTTGAATCTCACAGAATCGTGGTTTCATGTCGCGATGCAGCCCTTGCGTCGGCAGTTTTGTAACGTGGGAAGATGTTAACTTATACCATTATTATAGAGATAGTATTTGAGGGCACACGAAACAGGTACATTAAAGATTTATAACTGTATAAATCTGTATAAATTATAAACATGATAGCATGTAGACATATTGAAAACAATTTTACCTGCAGCCAAAAATCGTAACGTTATGACTAATCGTTCACTTGGGCTTACTGATTTTCTTATCCAAGTGTTTTTTTTCTTTATTAAAGGCGTCACCAGTAGTAGAAGTTCATCAAAATCAGTACCCGATATTCTCAAAAAGTTTTTATAGAATGCTTCGTCACCTAAACGCAGTTCATTTAACAAACAATGCGCAGCTTCATAGTGTTCTCTATTTGCGATGCACGTCCTCACCCAACAGCTTCTGTTTTTTCTTTTCTTTTTTCTTTTATTCAAAACTATAACTAAACAAGCCGCAGCCAACACTTCTGGATCATCGAAATACATAGTAGTAACACAACTGGTTGAAACTTCCTAACAAACTAAATAGTAAAATACTGCAACAGAGGTTGCGCGCAGCAAAAACTGCGAGTTATGTGTGAACACCTTCGCAGTTTCCTTCGCAAGAAGTTGCAGCTACCCGGTTGCGCGCAGTAAAAGTAGCGGGTTGCACCCACTATGTGTGAACAGAGTTAGCAGTTTTTGCTTCTGCAACCGAAAAACTGCGCAGTAAAAGTAGCGATGTCTGACTCAAGCTTTAGCTTACCTAATAAAAGGATTAGAATAAATATAATAATTGTTGAGGTTCATACTATTAGATTTGATACATTTACAATATGGATAAAGGGGAGAATCAATCCAATTTTTACGTCGAAAATTAAAAAAATAATTGCAATTAAAAAGAATCGTACAGTAAAAGGTAATCGGGATGATCTTTTTGGGTCAAATCCACATTCAAATGGTGATGATTTTTCACGATCTATAAGAGTTTTGTTTTTGATAATAGTGAGGCAATAATTATAACAGTTATTGCAATTAATAAAATCATTGTTAATAAAGAAATAATTACTTATACTAAAATATTTAGACCATATAATTGCAAGTCATATATACTTATACTATAAGTAAATTACTAACCACCCCATCAGACTTGCGGGTTCTCGATGAATTGAGGCATTTGACACCTTGGCGAGATAATCAGACACTAACGTCGCATCCATTGTCTAGATCTCATAACATTAGATTGAACTAAACCCTGGGTAAACATGTGTGTTTGAAAGTTACATAAACATGACCGATATTGAAGTTAACTTAATTTGAACCTTTTTGTTTTTTAATAAAACTATTGGCTTTTTTTCTATAGCTATTACTTGACTGATTGCAACTTGTCATGCGAAATTTGATTGAAGTTTAATTAATGGCTGATTACGAGCCTAAACCTTCTCATGAACTCACCTAAATATAAATTATCTGTGAAAAGTGTGCTTGTTAAACAACTGCCTTGAAAATTGTATCTAGCGTATTTAGTTTGTTTGATATGGTTCTTCCTTTTGAATCAACATCACCCACAACCATTTCAGTCATATCAATCCATGATGTAAAAAACGATCCTTCTAGAGGGTTGCGCAAAAGTTTCTGCCCTTAGTATTCCTTTTGTAAAATATTAATGAAAAGAGATTAGTTTAAAATTATAGTTTTATTATAAAGTATACACGTTAGGTGATAAAATATATAATTAGTATGAAGTTGAACTAACCGGGAAACCAGAACTACTAGAAATCTATTTCTTGCAATTCGAAAAACGGATAGATTGAAGATGGATTCAATACAGCAAGCTATCGCATATTACAATACATTGCCGAACTCGGTCAAATCAGTGAAAAACATAATATAGTTCAAGGTATAAAAACATCAATCTTTAATGAAGAAGATACCAGAGTTTTTTGTAGAGTTTTCTCAATGAGGACAAATATATAGCTTAAGGTATGAAGTGTAATTAAAATTAATAGCAATTGTATCTTCCCTTATACCAATTTTCAATTGTCTGTGAAGTACTAGGACGATATGTTTGTTAATGCGTTGATGCACACGGACCGTGCATACTGATTGAGTGATGGAGAGAGTGGAAGGAAGGAGAAAAAAAAAGTATGTCCTCTGTTTTCTATACAGTCTAAAATCGGTTTTCTGAAATATTCTAAATTTCTTAGATACTCTACCGAAATTGTATACGTCGAATCAGCGCCTGCCAATATTTTGGTCTGCGATCGCTAAAGACACTCTCCTTTAATCTGGACCACACTTTCTCAAATGGGTTTAAATCAAGGGAATTGCCACACTCAGAAAAATACTTCAATTTTTTGAGAAAAAATGAACACATTATCAAAGAAAATTAGTAACGATTCTGCGCCAAAGAAATATATACTCAGTCGAAAGAGAGAAATTTATTCATTTCACCGAAGTTAAGCAATGTTGGGTGCGGTTCCTACTTGGATGGAGGACTGCTTGAGAAAATCGTATGTTATTGGCACGCAAAAACTCTCCCTATCTTCATATCAAATGCACGGCTTACTTTGAAAAGAGTGAAAAAAAGAAAAAAAATAAATGGGAGAAGCCTATATCAATTTTTCCATTATTCTTTTTTTTTCATTTTTTTTTGAAGCGCTAGTGCTATTTATGCCTAATGTGACACTTAATTAATGGAGCTAGGACAACTGAAAACGAACCCGACGGAATTCGAACCCGCGAGCAGTAGATCGCTGCATCAGACTGGCGCGTTAGCGAGCTAAACTACCCACCCCTCATTTGTTTAAAGGAAATGTGGATAGAAGTCTAAAAACTATCCATTTTTTCGTCGAATACTGAAGCGTGGTTAGTGTTGAAACATGGAAAAACATGTTCGCGTTGTAGTCATAATTTACTATATTCGTAGACATATTTTACTAAATTTGAGGAAAATTACATACTTCAAATAAGTTCAAGTAAAAATTGTATTACATTAAATGTAATACATTTTAACACAATATTTATACAAGTTACCGACATCAAATAAAAGTTTATTTGATTTGTAGAAGATTTCACATCCCGTAAACAAGTGAATATTTTCTTTGATTCTCGGAATCATATTTTTCTGAGTGCAGGCCAATCAATCCACACATTAGAAAAGTGCTCATAAATCGCTTGATAAGTTTTCAAAGCTGTATGCGCCTCGGCCCCATCCTGCATCAAAATTACTTTCGGTCCATAAATTAATGGTGAGTATTAAAGCAGGGATGATACTTTCCCTGTAATATTCTTCATTAACAGGCACTTCTTGCAAACAAAATGAAGCTTTGAAGCCAAATTTGGGGGTCTGTATTACGGGAATATTTGGAGGTTCGCTGGTTCTTACTGTTCTATTCTGTCGATTAGGTATTGGATGCAATTGAATCCAGACATGTCCGTAAAAAGGATATTTGTACGCTGGGTTCCACCACGGGCATTGTCACTAGCAATTCCAAGGTTTTTCAGCTTTTGACAGAAGTCCAGTGTAAACTAAAGTTTTGATGCGCTGTCTGTCGGTTTGTCACACCCAGTTAGTGTATCAAGTGTATCGCTAAATGGTTCGCCTCGACACTTTTCTAGTGGCCTCCTGAAAGTTGCTAAGTCGATTCGCCACTGTTCGCTTTCCTATGCCTGGGCGTATTTTCAGCCAATGTTCGAATCTTTCTTTTCGATTCTGTGGTAAGTACCGACGGTCGACCACTTCTTTTCATAACGGCCACGTTTTCTTCTTCGGCGTTGCACCATTTTTCCACGGTGTTATGGACCCTAAGGCCCGTTTTACATGAGCGGTTTCACTGCGGCTGCGACTCGGCGACCCAGCCGCTGGCGACTACGCGATTGTATTTTTATACAAGCGATTTCACAGCGACTGCGACTGAGTCGCCTACCGAAATTTTCTCGTTTTACAAGAGCGATTTGCAGAGAAGCGCTCGTTTATACGATTTTAAAAAACTTCGATCACTTTATGTGACCCTCGGTCTCGACTAGCAATTTTCCCTGCCATATCCAATGGCAACAAATGTCAAATTATGACAAGCCATTTGATGCGTGGGTAATTCCAGGACATGCATTTATTTCCATTTTTTGATGGGGTAAAATTTCACATGAAAGTGAAACTATTATATGATTTGCTGTTGTACGAAGAAGATGGAGCAGTAGTCATTTGAAAAAATACACCAATGGTCAATCAGTTTCATTTATTTATTCATCATTAAAAAGTAAAATTATTTCTCTTTCAAAAATAACAAGTATTTATTTTTATTCAAATTTCGGCAATACAATTCAATTTTCCATATTATTCAAACTATTTTGATTGCTCAACGAGATCGTAAATCCCTATAAATTCAGAATTCCTACATTCGATTAACCCTGGAATGGTACGGTAAATATTTGGATGATTTTAGGTACATGATTTTTCTAAAAAGAAGGCAACAATAGTATTATGTACATTTACTCATCGGTACCATTCTAGGGTTAAAAGAAACGGAGCGCTATTTTGAAAATTAAGATCTGCCAAAATATGGCCAAACCGTCTGCCAAAATATCATAGACCGTCTCGACTAGCCATTTCCATGGCAAGTCGAATGGCATGCCATGTGAAATAGCAAGTCGAGACAACCTATGAATGGTTCACATGCCAGTATGTGCAAGACGCGGCGACTACGCTCGGTGAATGGCGACTGATGTCGACTATCGCAGTAGTTAGCGGCTGCAAACAGCTCATGTGAACAGCTTCATTTAATCCCATCATTTTAACTTAGTCGCGAAGTCGCTGGCGGCGCAGTCGCGGTAAAACCGCTCATGTAAAACGGGCCTAAATGTTTTACATATGTCAATTGATTTATGCGTTGAATGTTTGAAAATTCCCGTATTACAAAATCCTGTACTTAAAAATCCCGAAAGACAAAATTCCGAAACTCAAAATCTCATGTAATGAAATAAGAAAAACATAGTGATTTAAGTTTTTATTTAGGAATAAATTTCAGCATAAAGACATATTTTACACGATTCTTTTCCAATAATCGTTTTTTTTTTTTCAGTTTCTGACCTTTTTCTAATAATTTTTTTAATTTTTTAGTACCTTGCCAAATTTTTCTTCATCATGGGTACTGATTCCCCTCCATTAATTTATCTTATCGCCATTTTAGCTACAATAAAAAAAAAGGCTGAATGAAAAATCCCGTAGTTTTGCATAATATAGAATCAGGCGCGGCGCCGCTCTCTCTCCTATCCCCGTTCCGCATCAAGTTTCGGATTGAGCCACGGATCAAGCCGGATCTGATCTGGAAACGGAATAGGTTTCGAACCTACTCCGAAATAGGTTCCATAAGTCCGCAATAAGTTTCGGACGTATTCCGACTTGCGTAGTACGTTCACAATCAATTCTGAGTCCTGGACCTATTCCATTCCCATGTGTTAGTAAGTTGAAAGCCAATTCCGGATCAACTGCAACGAACTAGATTCCAATGAGATTATTTGCGGGTCATATCGAAGCATTTAGCTTACCATCAAGGTTGCTCGATTAAGCAAGCTCTAGCGGCTTTGGCTTTTCCCATGTGTACTCGTGCCCTGTGTGCCCTGTAAGTCGTGGCTTGTAAATTGTGATATTGATTAATATTGGGTTGAATATGTATGTGATGTTGCTGCTTTCTGTATTCAGTTTCTCAGTTGTAAAGTATGCGTGATTTATGTTACAAATGGAATGAAAGTATATATGGAAGAGTAGAATCGGCTCATTATTAGTCCTATAGTAGTAGTAAGTTCAAAAAACAAGCCCGGATCTCGGGAACCATGACTAGTTCGTTAAACTTTCAAAAGATAAATATTTCTGCAGGATACAAACTTCATTTTCAGCACTCAAATACGAATTAAATGTTTTTAAATTCTATTTCAGAGTTGCGAGCGACCATGCGGGTATGGCTTCTTCTCCTTGTAGTGCTGGCGACTTCATCAAGGACGTATCAAGTTGCTAGCACCACCGATAGTAATCGTAACAACGATCATATTAATAACAACGATAATCGTAATCATCTTAATCAAGTTAGCTCTATTAGTAATATTGATAATACTATTGAAGATGAACATAAGTTAAAAGCTTCAAAAAAAATTAGTGATAGTGATACTCTAGTCCAAATTGAAAAAAATTTATTGTCCGTGCTCGGATTACCAAAAAGACCTAAAATCGATCGGTCGAAAATCGTTATACCGAAGCGAATTCGCGAATTGTACGAGGAAACAATGGGCCACGAATTAAGTTCTGTGCACATTCCATCACCTGGAACCTTTTCACATACAGCAAATACAATGAGAAGCTTTGTGCATCAAGGTAAGCTCTTGTTTTATCCTACATTTTCAGAAAGCTGAATAATATTATTTTATCGCTTATTCTATCTGTTTCATTGCCAAAAAAGTAAAATCATGCTCTAATATGTGCGAAAGTCCTATTGGATCCAATCGAAAGCCAATTTTGCGAAAATTTGAGGATATCCAGATGCCAAAAAACATTTCAATAGTATCCAACATAAAGCGAAATTGTCAATTCTTTCAGAAAACATCATTGATTTGTCCTCGTCTTCAGCGGTCTCCGTCTTCAATCTGTCTTCCCCCAAAGCATTAATATCTGAAAAACATATTAAAAGCCTATTAAAGGCGAAAGTGCACTCTCAACTGAAAAGGAACTAAATTTTGTTCCCCAAAACAAAGCTCTAAATTACAAACCACGACCCGAGAGCTAGTTTGAATAGCTGATGTCATTTTCCAGAAAACTTCCCGGAGTTCAAAGCATTCATAAACTTGTTAGAAGAAGAAACTTCCCGAAAAATCTGATGCGCATACCTCGGATCGTAAATATTCCGTTTTCTCATATGCACATTCAAACTGTTTACAGAGCTAAGCAATCACTATTCACTAATTAGCCACCGATTGATCGCGGGTGGTAGCGTTGTCGAATTAACGCTGAAGCCTGATTATTTTCATAATTGTATCTATATGAAATCTGAATTCTCCTTGATGCTATTTATAGTCAAAATTTTATCCGAAATCTCCTACATTGCTGATTACACTAATTAGGCTACTTACTAAATGCGGACAAATGATTTGTAGCTCATCCTTCTAGCGATCTCAGCTATTTCCTCAATTTATTTTCATATCAAAGGTAAATCTCTTTATAAAAAATCAATATATTAACGTTCGACGATATTCCTCACCATCTTAGATATTTCGAATATTGATTATTGCATTGATTTTCTGATACGAATTTCAGTTAGGTAGTTTGCTCTGACTCGCGGTCAGTGGGTATTGCACAATCCCACGAAATATCAAAATAAACATTTCATCGTTTTAGAACAAATGTTATGCGAGATAAGCGAGATACATTCTGGCGAGTTGAGAAGATACCCAGCTACTTATTGACGAGCAAAAAATTATTTTTTCTCGATTACGTCAACAAAAACAAAAGTAGAATACGTACGCTTATCTGCTTAATTTCATCAGCGATGTAAATTGGCTGGCGATCGAGATGAGTAGCACAGGTACACGTCCACGTACGCCACTTTCTAAGTTCGATTTGGTCGCAAAATTGGGAAATGTTATTATTGGATTCTCGAGAAAGTAGGAATTTTTTTTCGATGAGCTTTAATACAGTACTTTCTTGCTACAGCTCAGTTGGACCATACTTTAAAAAGATTTTTATAGAGATTCAAACGATTTCGCACCAAATTTTAGTTTATTCATTCTATCTCTCAAATTTTATTTTTTCGTAAATTTGAAATCTGCAGAATATCACTCATGAAAATCGGCTTTTAGATTGGATGCTGATTTTCTAGTTGGGCTCTTTTCGCATTTATTTTCTTTTCGTTTTTAACAGATTTAAATGTTGATTCGCATTTGTAATTGAAGAAAAAAACAACCTTCTTACAGATAGCAATGTGGACGAAAGATTTCGACATCACAGTCGATTTCGGCTGTATTTCGACATTTCGAGTATACCCAGTGAAGAAAAATTGAAAGCGGCTGAGCTGAATTTATTTCGCGATGCCCTGACACATTCAAGAGCGAACCGGACGCGTTACCGAATCTCGATTCACGACATCATACGGCCTGGGATCAAAGGCAAAAGTGAGCCAATATTCCTCCTAATCGATTCGAAAACGGTACGAACAAACAGCTCAGGTACAGTGGTTGTAGATGTTCAACCAGCTGTTGAAAGATGGCTTAGAGAACCTAAGCGAAACTATGGTCTATTTGTCCAAGTTACTGAGTTTGGTACCGAAAATTCTCCGGCCCCACATCATCATGTCCGACTGAAACGAGACATTGACGAACTGCATGATATCTGGGCTGAAAAACAGCCTGTCCTGTTTACATACACAGATGATGGTCGGCAGAAATCGCGCCCGATCCGTGACGTGAGCAGGTCGAAGCGAGCGCACCACAGACAATCCAGAGGTCGAAAGAAGGGTTCCCAGCTCTGCCAAAGGCATGCCTTGTACGTGGACTTTTCCGAGGTGGGATGGGCCGATTGGATCGTAGCGCCGCCAGGTATTGATGCGTTTTATTGCCATGGTGAATGCGCATTTCCGCTAGCTGATCATCTTAACTCAACGAACCACGCGGTCCTGCAGACTCTGGTGCACAGTATAAATCCTTCCAAGGTACCGAAAGCTTGCTGTGTACCCACCAAATTAGCACCGGTATCGATGCTATTCCTGAACGAGAAGAACATTGTGGTCCTGAAAAACTACCAGGACATGTCCGTCGAGGCTTGTGGATGTCGATGATTCTCATGTAGATATTTAGATTTTTTTTAAACTATTTATATATAAAATTTACACAAATCTGTAAATATCGAAACCCTTATTTATATCGCAACCAGTCAGTAATAAAACGTTAAAGAAGAATTAGAGTTTCTACTTGTGTGTCAAATATTTCAATAAGAAATGTGTTACGACAATGATACGACAAGGAGGTTATTATTCTTGTAATAATTTGTTACGTTATAAATACCCAGCCTGAATTCTTAAACGAAGAAAAGAGCTTCTTTTATCATAAGTTTGGCCCAGCCAATAAGTACTTTATCCTAAAACGTATATTTTGAACTACTTTGTTGTTGTTCCTTCTTATGCGAAGCGTTAAAATAGTGTAAAAATAATTGTATCTGATATGAGGAAGCCAACAATAAAGGAAAGTTTTGAATAGCTGCTCTTTGTCGAAACCTTTGTTTATATTAAATAACTTATATTATTTATACTCTATCGTGTGCGAAAAGCAAATCACCGCGGAAAGTAAGGCATAACTCTCTCCAATCCAACCATGCTTCGGAGCTTATTGCCAATTGAATTTTCATGTCTTATTGAAATTTGATATTGAACATAAGAGCCTTAGAACGAAATGGAAAAAATTTGCATGTTTCGAATAAATAAAGTATGTCAAAAAAATAATGTACACCAGCTGTAAAAATGTCGAAACCAGCAGCCTGTTTATTGCACGTACAAATTAGTCTTCTTTATTATGTACTTTATAGCTAATGTATTCTTACTGCGTAACAGAGGGAGGAAACAATGAAAGGGCAAATTATAGAGGAACTGATGTTGTAGAATATTAGGCCAACGTTTGTAAATATATACTTAGTACTTGTAATATTTTTTTTTTAGATTTGGAAGAGTTTTAAGAAGTTTACAAATACATTTCTTAAAATGATTTTTTAAATATTCTTTGAAATTTATTTATTGCAGAACATTCAATAACAAGATATGTGATTCAACTTGAAATTGATATTGACAGGAAGCAGACGGTAAGTTCAATAACATTATGATTCTCTAGATAAAAAGGCATAAAACATTTCAGGAACTAACAAATATAATTCATTGGATCAATCTAATGTTGCCTGAAAAAAATAGGAATCCTTCGAAGAATTGTTTCAATTAAAATATTTTCGCACTAAGTGGTTAAATATTCTCCGCCGTGGCTACTAACACAGATCTATTTTAGTTTACGGAGTTGCAAGAAATTTAATGCAACTATCGCAATTAGAGAAAGTGCCTGAAAAGAAGGAATACAGTGTGAAGTGTGGGATTCGAGTGAATTACGTTACGAAATATGAAATTTTGCTGTAATTCGCGTCTATTGTTGCTCACCGGTCAGTGAGGTCGCCAACAAATTTCGGCATGTTCACAAGTGAAGCAAAATAAGGTAAGAACAATCCATATTTTACCCACCTTATTACAATCGGTGCACGTACTCATCGGTCAACGCTGTTGGAATGATGCAAATAGAATCCAAGTACTGAGGAGCTGTGCTCCAGAATATTTAGTGCGGCACTTGTCATGACTATTTGAAGAATAATTTGATTGTGTTGCGCTTTGATAGAATATTTGGGGGTCAGGACTGTGAAGTCGGATTCGCATAATGTATATCGGCTACGAAAAGACTCGCTTAGGTCGGTGCCACACCAAGCCGGAAACACTTGTGAAATATAGGGGTTTTCAATAAGGACATAACAATTTTGTAGTTGAATCAACGTTTCTTTGTATTTGCTTGTGTATTTTTTATATTTTCGTGAATGTTTAATCCACTTGAGCTGAAATATCTGGATATATTAGATACATACAGTCTGTCAAGAATGAGTTTACACATAGAGAAAAAATTCAATTTTTCATCTTTCTAATTATAAAATACTACTTTTTGTTTATGTAAATAATTTTTTTTTCTTAATTATCGTTATTTGCATTATTTCCAACCGATATATACAAAAAAAAGTACAACTTCAATGCAAAAAAAGAACGAAAAGAACAACGAAAACAATTATTACAATTCTTGAAGTGTCAAGAAACTCTTTACACAAAAGTTTATTTTTTGCATTACAGCAACGATACGGTAAATTTACCATAATTTTTGGTCTGTATTGTAAAGCTCTATAAATTTGATCATTAGTGTGTGATTAATTTTTGGCTAATACGCATAAATAAGTGAGATATTGTGTTTTAAAATGCCAGGCAAAAGATTATCCTTTGAGTTAGTTCAGATGATATACTATAATCACCAATTAGGTAAAAGTGCACAGGAACTGTCGGAAATGTTTTGTGTAGCACGAATGGCAGTCTATAACGTTATAAATCGTGCTGAAAATGAGAATAGATTGGAGTCAAAGTGTGGAGGTGGCTCAAAACCAAAAATATCTAAACGTATAGAGCGCCATATGATAAGCAAGCTTGATAAAAACCCCTGGATTTCGACCAGAACACTTGCTAGGGAACTCAAGGAAGAGTGTGATGCTGCTGTTTCCCATGAAACAGTACGACAGGCCATCCTACGAAATAAGTTCTCATCAAGAGCTGCACGAAAGAAACCACTGTTTTCTGCACTAAACATCGAAAAGCGTTTTTCTTTCGCTATGATGCACCTTTCTCAACCCGTTGACTTCTGGGACGACGTCATATTCTGCGATGAGACGAAAATGATGTTGTACTATAATGATGGACCGGCTAGAGTGTGGCGCAAGCCTCTAACATCGTTGGAAAATCGAAATATCATTCCGGCTGTAAAATTTGGTAAGTTGTCCGTTATGATTTGGGGTGCTTCTCAAGCAGAGGAGTAGGAGACTTGACATTCATCGAGTCAACCATGGACGCCCAACCATATTTGCATATCCTTAAAACATATTTGGCAAGCAGTGCGCAGAAATTCGGGTTTATGCATAACAGCAAACCAAATTTTAAGCTTTACCAGGACAACGATCCCAAACATAAGGCGAACATGGTGCGAATGTGGCCCTTATACAACTGCGGAAAAGTGATGGATACGCCAGCCAAGAGTCCGGACTTAAATCCCATCGAGAATTTATGGGCTTACTTAAAACAACAAGTCGCTAAAAGGCAACCCAAAAACCGAGCTGCCTTAAAAATTGCGATTCTCGAAGAATGGCAAAAAATACCAACCACGTATGACCTGCAAAAGTTGGTTCATTCAATGAAAAATCGGTTGCGATGTGTGGTGGACGCCAAAGGTGGCCATACCAAATGTTAAATATACCAAATAATATTAAATATCCTGTAAATATGTAAATATTATATACAATAATAATTTGTGTAAAGAGTTTCTTGACACTTCAAGAATTGCAATAATTGTTTTCGTTGGTCTTTTCGTTCTTGTTTTGCATTAAAGTTGTACTTTTTTTTGTATATATCGGTTGGAAATAATGTAAATAACTATAATTAAGAAAAAAACATTCATTTACATAAATAAAAAGTAGTATTTTATAATTAGAAAGATGAAAAATTGAATTTTTTTCCTATGTGTAAACTCATTCTTGACAGACTGTATGTGTGCAATAAGTCTAGGTTTCAACTAATGTTAGTTATCGTTCACCTTTTGACACCGGCGGCCATCTTAGTGATATTTTAAGTACCCTTGTAAATTTATCAAGAAATAAATTCTCAAAAAAAACAAGTATACTAAATGAATGTTGAGAGATTTTTTTTCAAACATATATATGATAAAGTTTTAAAAATATTTAACCCTATGTGTGCGCTAGGATTGGTGGAAAATTGGCTCCAAAGAATCCATCCATCGCTGTATATGATGCATTAATGAACGAATTCCATCATTAAGTGTAACATGTGTACTACACATGGAATGAATTTCATTCTTATATTTCAATTAATCTCTGTTTTATTTAAATACGAAATTGTTATGTCCTTATTCAAAGACCCTGTGTTTCGAAAGACCCCTTTAGATTGATGAACTCAACTCGAGTTTTATTCGTATACCATCAACTTTTTGGCGTTTTCCTTTCGCTCATTCTCATTTCCGTTTAAAGTCCCGGATGCGTGAAATTTTTTGTAAAGATTTTGCTCATTTGCACTGCTAGATGCCGTTAAAATTCACAAATTTCAATTATTTCTCAAAGTGCTTACAAAAAGAATATAGGTCTGTTCCCGTACTACGATTAATCGCGATTAGTTGCAATGAAGCTGTTCCCGTACTCCGTTTTACTGAAAACTGAAAATTTCCCCTCTTTCAGTAAATTTCAGTAGGGTCTGAGCTACTGAAAAATACTGAAAAGTGTCAAACGGAGTAAATATTTTCAAATGTGCGCGGCAAGCAACATATATTTTGCGTAATGTTGCTACGAAGGTCAAATATTTTTGTGGCGATAATTTATTACCGCTTAGGATAACTTTATAATCACTATTGTTCTCCCAAAAACCGAAAACTGACACTTTCGGTTGTCAATTTTCAGGAAATACAATGAGAGCATTCCCGTACTTTTCATGAAATTCCCCACCACATGATTCAGGAAAATTCTGTAAAATTCAGTTACTGAAAGTACGGGAACAGACCTTATGTGTGACAAAACGCACTGAACCGAGTCTTAAGTTCATCTATGTTCGCAAAGATTAACTTAAGACTAAGATCGACTTGAAAAGAATCGAGAAGGATATTTCGTGTTGAGTAGATGCAACTAAAACTCGTCAAAACATTTCGGAAATACCAGATATATATTCGGATATAAGTCTGCCGTATTTGTGCGAAGTTTCAGTCTATCCCGGCCATATATGTCCGGGAAGTGCATTCATCATTAGCCTGGATTGAAAGCCAAATCAGAGCTGCCTTTTCAAAAGCTACATATCTATTCAAAATCAATAGGTGAAACGTGCTTGTTTGCCACTTTCCAAGAGAGATTTTTTCAACGGAATTATGTTTAGATTGAGATGAGAAACAATGTGAAAAGTCCATTACGGCATTGTGTGGGCAAAAAAAAAATTAATTAAAAGGCAAAGATCACGAAAGGTTCTCAAATATTTCGTTTACTGCTGGTTTTACGTGAGTTTTTATTCACATCAAATTTGTTCAGCACAGAAAACTGCTTAAAAACTTCATATAAAAAATTCAAGCGAGACTAATGGTTCGCGAGATATGAGCCTGAGAAAACTTCGACGAAATGCACATTTATGCATTGCGATAAAAACAGATAATAAATGCATCAAAACGTCGAAGTTTTCTCAAGCTCATATCTCAAAAAACCTATTAGCCTCACGTGACTTGCGTATGTGTGTAGATTTTTATTTTTATACTGAACAAATTTCGACGTACAAATTTCGTAAACACAATAGTTAACAAAATATTTAAGAAAAAAGGTTCTTCGTCTTGTGTAATGGTTTCGTCCACACGATTTTGCAATTGATTTTTCACTTTTTTCTCATCCCACAATAAATATAATTTCGTAGAAAAACCTTCACTCGATTTTTTTTTTAGACAAAACGACCCTTTTCTCTCTAAAATTACTGGCCAAATTATCGTTTTTGCACTTCCAAGTACATCTTCCCAACCACCCTTAGCATTCGTTTACTGAAACTATTACACTAGAACCGGTGCCGCAGCTCTCTATACGATAGAAAGCAACTGCACATCGACCGTGAAGTTTTCAGTTAAAATGATAGGATTATAGGATAGGTAGGGACATGCACTTATTGCAAGGTGGATAGCTACCTGTTCGTTGAAGTTTTGATGAAAATGAAAGAAAACAGGGGATATGACCTGTTCAGCATAATATTTATTACAGGTGCACCAGTTATTAGAAGGTGCGGGCAAACCATTAACTTAAAACATAATTTTTTTCGAAATTGCTATGAGAAATGTTTTCAGTCCTTAGGCCCTGTTTACACATGCGTCCATCAGTTTAAACCGGTTTTTTAGAAGGCGAGAGTGAAGTGGTAGTACAAATCAACGTAGCCGCTCTCTTCCACTTCACTCTTGCATAGACTCAGAAAAAAAAATTTGAAAAATTGGGGAAATTTATTGTTAATTCATATATTTTTCAGTATGAAATGACGCCATAAAGGTTTGACTATGAATTAACTTGTACATAGTAATACGTGCTTGAGTTGTATTGCCAACAAGTTTCTTTATTGAATCAACAAGGGTTGTTTGTAATTTTGAAGCCGCGAATAGAAAATCCAACAACTACATTGGATCGTAAAGGAAAAGAAAGAGTGGCGGCATAATTAAAATATGAACGAAAATGTCGTAAATCTACAATATAGATTCTTGAAATTGTTGGGTCCTTCAATTATACAAAACATTAAATAGTATTTTTTTGCACTTATATTTTAAGTTCAAATTTTTTAAACATCTTGACATTAAATTTGTGCTATTTTCATACATTTGGCTCATACACTAATGTGGTATTAATTACTACAGTTTATACAGATCAACGAATTATAATTCTTGATAATTCCCGACATAAATTTGAATGAAATTTATTGTAAAAATGTCCATGGTTCTTGACAGGCCTTAGGATATTCTCTAGACTAAGTACATGGAAAGCTGAAAGGCAAATGTCTATGCGGTCAAGGTATGATTTCCATTTATACAGTATTATATCTAAATAAATGTAAAAATATCCGGTGTGATAATCAGCAGTACCTATTAAAATTATCAAAGGCTGTATAGTATAGCCTGCAGATTTTGAGATAAGTTCACCAATTCTGTGTTCCTAGTTTTCCTCTTGAGCATCTTTAATGGCTACTTTTCGCTTTTAAACTCCGTTTGATCCTTCAAATCCTTCAGTTCGTAGCATAATGGTATTTAATAAAATGCAATATATAAATAAACTATAGCGTTTCAAATAAAACAATTTAGCCTAAGTTTCTCTAGGAGACAGTTGGCTTACCGTTCGATTGTGTCTCATTGCTGGCAAACAACAGCTTTTATTTTGTTTAATAAGTATGGCGAGATTTCGGTTTTAAATGATGTCAATTTGGGCAACTCTGTGCCAGTGGTGCCATCTTGAAAAATTACTAAGAAAAATCTGCTTTTGGCCCTATAAATTCTGATTCAATCACCAGATTTTGATGAAATTCACTCAGTAGCTGAATCTTACTGTAAAAGCCACATTTGATAAAAATTTGGTTGAAAAACTGGGTTGGAGCTGCCAGCTATGGTAATTTTATTGTCTTAAATTTTGAAAATTCGCTCAGGAAAATAAAGCTATTTGCCCTATAGTTTCCAGTGCAGTCATGGAATCATTACGAAATTCATATGGCAAATTAAACTTATTGTAGGCAATATTTAGTAGAAAACCAGTTGGAAGAACACAGCTATGGTTGTTTTTGTATTTTTTTTGCATATCTTTAGTAAGCGATTTTATCATAAAATTTACAAATTGGAGTGGTCTTGTAGTGAAAATGAACAACAAATATTAGGATTTAAAGACATTGAAAATTTTGCGAATGGTAACCCTAAATTTCTTTGTATCCCTATCACTTCCAATGTAGTCATCGGGTCAATACGAAATTCACAGAGTTGGTTGACTTCAACGTGTGGCAGATGTAGCATATTTTTGGCTTCGGTGCTAGTAAAGAGTTGCCAGCACGAGGCGTTTTTGTTATTTTCTTACCAATAAATGCATACATGAACTATGCTGGAAGACTGAAGCAGAATATGCTGGATCATAAAGCTAATTACTATCATAGCTTATTTGAAAACAGCAAGGAAAATGTGAGACAATAATGGGAGACAATAAATACCATTCTAGGAAAGACAGAAATCAGAAATGATGGACCTAAAGTTTTTGCTTGTTCACAACCAGATGTCCTACAGTCAAATCTTTAGGATGTCACAAGCGAATTCAATAGTTTTTTATGTCAGTTTTAGAAAATACTAGAAAAAATCTTGATTCACTCACTGGCCTTAGTACGTTTGAATATTCAGAAGCGTTTCCATGGCCGCCAGTTGAAGGCTCATTTTTTTGTTTACCGACGACCACAGAGGAGGTGAGAAATGTGATTAGTTCGTTGGAATCTAACAAGGCTCCTGGTACTGACGGTATAACAGTCAAATGTCTAAAACAAATAGAAGACATTGTTTCACCCGTTCCCACTGACATAATAAATTTAAGCTGAGAAAAAGGAGTATTTCCAAAGATTCTGAAAACCGCAGTAGTGATCAATCTTTTTAAGAAAGGTTGTCATACCGACCTCAATAGCTATAGGCCGATTTCTCTATTATCACCGTTTTCAAAAGTTATTGAAAAAATAATGAAAAGCCGAATAATACAGTTTTTAATGAATACTACCTTCTTCTGCAGTAACCAATTTGAATTTATTGAGGAAAGATCTACTGAAAAAGCCCTGTGAAGCCTCTTTTCGAATGTGTTTGGAGGTTTGAACAATAATAGTTGTGTCTGTGCAATTTTCGTGGACATAGCTAAAGCCTTCGACTCGATTGATCATAATGTTCTATTCAATCATTTATACGATGCTGGTATAAGATGTATATCTGTAAACTGGTTTCGGTCATACATAACTGGGAGATACCAATGTGTAAGTACCGTGGATTCTATAAGTTCATATTTGCTCATTTCATATGGTCTCCCTCAGGGCTCCGTACTAGGGAATATTCTATTCTTAGTTTACATTAATAATATCTGCTCAGGTAAACTTGATGACTCTCTTACAAGTTTTGCAGATGATACCACCTTATGTTATTCGGCAGAAAATATAACTGCTTTAAGGCCCCGAATGCAAAATGATTTGAATAAACTTAAATTATGGTTCATTATAAACAAAATGGCTTTGAGCATCAAAACCAAGTTTGTTCGTTTTTCACTTAGAGATAGACGAGATGACATAGGCAGATTATTTTACAAATGCAAAAGATGTCTTTTGGAAAATGATATTTGTCATGAAAACTGTATCGAAGTAGATCAAGTTCATAAAATGGAATGCCTAGGGATCTCAGTTGATGAAAATCTAAGCTGGAAGCACCACACTGCAGGTTTAAAAAAATACATGAATTCGTGGAATTAAGGATTTCCTATTACTTAAGATAGATCTGTCCTATCTCTGTAATTCATTCTGTCTACTACTCTATAGTTTAGTCGAAATTGTTGGGCGGAAAATTTTTTCCATCGATTAAACTTATTGTCTTCTTGCAGAAAAAAATAGTCAGTATAATAATGAGAGCTAGTAAATACGAAAGTTTTAATATCTTGAATTTTTAATATCTTGATTATATTGCCTCTAAGGAATTTAATTGTTGATCGTGTGTTAAGAATATTTTATGCTAGAGCAGGCCACATGAGAGGTAGTCCTAAAGTTTATTCGAGTAGGTTGCAAGCAAGAAACCAAATTTCAGCTTCTTTTCCTAGATTTGAAGCTGATTTCTCAGATGACTACCCCAAACACCTTTCTATCGCTGTAATTTTCGATGAAGTCATTGAAATAAAATTGGCTTGGGGTCTATTATTACTTAAGGTGTATTGGTTTTAAGTAGGAGAAGTAGCTAGTGGTAGTGGTCTTAAGTAACTAGTGGTAGAATATACACTCAAAATTTGCATAAACCCTCTTCTATTCTTCGAACATTAGTGTTTCTAGCGGTTCTGATGCGCTAGGGATTTTTTTGCACATTTTGTGTGAGTTCCAAACTCTTCAGCTGCGGTATAATATCTCCGATTTTAATATCCCAAAACCCCCTATACAATTTGTTGGATCATTCCATGAGGGCAGAACCTTTTCCATTCGAATTAACGACCACTTCTCTAGCACACGACCAACAGAAGCCGGAGTCCCCCAAGACTCTCCAATTTCACCACTGTTGTATACCTTATACACTGCAGCCATCCCGATCATGCCCACAGCGAAAATCTCTCTTTTTGCAGACGACACCTGCATCTAGTACACATCTCGATAGGCTGAATTTATAACCTGCAATCTCCAACATTAAGTACATTGATACACTGATGGATTACTTTCAGAAGTGGAAGATTCGTATCAATGCGGAAAAAACACAAGTGACCTTTGTGACAAGACGATGAAGACAAAACCCAAGCCAACTTACAGTAGACAACGAACCCATAGAATGGAAAACGACAGCCAAATACCTAGGACTAACTTTTGACACCAGACTTTCGTGGAATACGCACATACAAAACAAACGAATAATTGCTAGCGGAATGCTGAATCAGCTGTACCCATTACTTGTATCAAATAAGCTTAATATTAAGAAAAGAGCCCTTATCTATAACCAGATCTTTTGACCAGCCATCACATATGGAATCACCATCTTCTATCAAACAATCAGGACAAACAAGAGACAGTTACAAACTTGCCAAAATCTGGCCTTGAGGAAATTAACAAGGGCACCCTGGTACATCAGAAACACTGACATACACAAGAACTTACGAATAGAAATAATAGGCAAATTAATACGAGACAAGGCAGTAAAACTATTCGACACAATCGACAGACATCCCAACAGCACCCTTGCTATCTTAAGATTCCAAGAGCAAAGAGAAAACGATATCTACTGAAACCTATGAGCATTAGCATCCTAAAGTAGTAGATCTCCAAGGGAGCGACCAAGAGACTAAATAAACTAGAGAGCGAAAAAAGAGCGCACGAAAGCTCACTGAGAGGAAGGGAGAGGAAGTGCAACTGGCACTAGCTCCAAAAATATAACAGGTCTCAGCAGAACATTAGTGTTTCTAGCAGTTCTGATGCGCTAGGGATTTTTTGAAATTGTAATTAGCCTAGATACATTGTGATTTCTTTATAATTCTATCTTGTACATTTAGTGTGAGTTCCAAACTCTCCAGCTGCGGTATAAGGGCTATGTTCTTAAAGATAGGCATTGTTTTTTTATGAGACGATATCGTCATGAAGACTATATTATAGTTACGAATAATTATAAAATTATGATATATGAGATATGAAGAGTATGGGGCATTTCACGTGAAGCGGACAACGAAAAAAAATCGAGGTTCTGGATTTCGTTCATATTGTGCATAATGGTACTTCTAGAAGATATGAATGTGGGTGCACAAGTTTTTGTTTCTATGAGGTTTAGTTGCCGAGTTATGGGCTTCTGAATAATTGACGAAATTGATAAAAGGTTTTTTGGAAGCGGATTCTGAGATTCAAAATAAAATCTAAAAAACATTAAACATGATGATTGGTATAGAAAATTAGCTGTTCTTTTTAATTTTGAAATTAGATTTGAAAAACAAATTTTGTTTCCTGTGTGGAACCGGAAGTAAACATTTTAACTCGTAATTTGAATAATTTGGACCAGGTTAATTTTGTTTATTTTTGTAACAAAACAAAGCTTAAAGTGTACTTATTTTATGATAAAAGTTTTAGAATGGGATGGCCAGTAGTTTAGGAGGTAGGTGAATTTCAATACATAAAAGTCGCATGGGGCGTGGTATCGAGAGCTTGCTTAGCGCAGCTAGTTGGCTCGAAAACAAAAACTGATTTGAAATGTGATTAGTTGCGCCATCTCTTGTTTGAAAAAGGTTTTATTTTCCCATAAAAACCTAATTAAAATATATGACGCATATATAATATATTTGACACCAAACCAATTCAAATTTTCCGTTATTTTTCGAGTTATTGTTCAACGCTTGCAATGACTATTACTTTCGCTGATAAGCTAAAGAGTCTTAATTATGTGCATTATGTCTCCGTTCGGCTATCGATGTTTCAATCCATTTGATTTGAAGTTTCATCGGAAGCCTAATGACCTAAAAAAAATTCCAAGAATATTAGCAGAAAATAAATTATGTCGAATCTGCAGGAAAAAACTTATCGTAGGAACACCTCTAGTTATTAAAAAAAGAACTAGTTTAAGAAACGAGAGTAAAATTGTAAAATTAGTGAAGTAAATTCATTTGCCCATACACAAGTACCTTTTTTTCACTAAGTTAATCAGCATTAGCAATTTTTAATATTTTATCTTCTATATGTAAGTGATACAAGTGATATATAATAGTTTTACTACAAATATTTTGCTTTCACATTCACTTGCTATCATTATCAAGCTCCCGGTACCACGCCCCATGCGACTTTTATGTATTGAAATTCACCTACCTCCTAAACTACTGGCCATCCCATTCTAAAACTTTTATCATAAAATAAGTACACTTTAGGCTTTGTTTTGTTACAAAAATAAACAAAATTAACCTGGACCAAATTATTCAAATTACGAGTTAAAGTGTTTACTTCCGGTTCCACACAGGAAACAAAATTTGTTTTTCAAATCTAATTTCAAAATTAAAAAGAACAGCTAATTTTCTATACCAATCATCATGTTTAATGTTTTTTAGATTTTATTTTGAATCTCAGAATCCGCTTCCAAAAAAACCTTTTATCAATTTCGTCAATTATTCAGAAGCCCATAACTCGGCAACTAAACCTCATAGAAACAAAAACTTGTGCACCCACATTCATATCTTCTAGAAGTACCATTATGCACAGTATGAACGAAATCCAGAACCTCGATTTTTTTTCGTTGTCCGCTTCACGTGAAATGCCCCGTATATTATTAAGCACCTGCTAGTAAATATGTGTTGGGTGTAAAGTCGCATTTGCTGTTCTTTTATTTGATCCACTTTCAAGCGAAAAACTAAATATGATTCACTATTTTTAAAAGATTTTAGTGCTCAGTATATCTGCGTTACATATAAAGAGTATGTAGATCATGTAAGTTGTTAGCGTGATGTACTGACCACTCGCGGAGTCTTTGGGGTAATTCTTGAATTACGAATTGTTCCTTGGCTATCCTGTTTCCAGAAAAATTTACATTTGTCGTGGTAAGCTGATATATTATTATTAATGAGTATTAATTATACTTTCATTAAAACGATGTTCGCACTTCCGATAATAAAGCATACCTAAAAGCATCCCTTAAGCCAGAACTCAAAGACTCATCTCATCACCAGCAAGATTGTTTTCTTAAAATTCATATAAATTCAAAGACCAAATTTCAAGAATTATATATCAAACATTTAACCAAAAAGACCTCCCATGCAGTTTTCCAATTCCTATTGCAAGCCACGATCAGTCTGATTGGTCTCATCGAACCACATATTCTCCGAACATTTCCAAATAATCGATGCCATCCGATTTGCCAACAATCACTACCCTACTGTCGACGATTTTTAATTTACCTGATCGTCATGTGAGGCTAGCGCGAGTCAATCTTAAATTTAGCGGCTTCACTTTACGCGCATCTTCTAAATTGTTTTAGTTTTTGGGCTTTGATCCGTCGCTTTAAGACTACCTTCGTATCGTTGAATGGAATAAGTGAGCTTGAGCAAATATTTGACGCATCATCGGATGATTTATCTATGTTACTCGTCGTTGTGATTAAAGATTGTGAGATGGTAAACTGAAGATGAAAAAGATCGGCATGGCTCACATAAAATCGATCAAGAAAGATGAAACCCAACCAAAAAGATCATCCCATCTGTCATCTCTTCATGTTATATCTAAATAATTATTGATCGATCACTGCTACAATCGCCCCGGCAGTCCTTCATTAGTATGTTGAGCTTGAGGCTATGCGGTCAGTGGCGATTGTTCGTACGGTCGATTTCATGGCCTGAAATGAAAAACTAACAAACAATTATTAATAGTTTTTGGTTTCAGCTCATGTACGACTAGAAATAAATGAAAGTATAGAGAAATATACATACAGTATGCACACGAATGTTTCGTGTGATAGCTTTATGAGTTTGAACTGAGCATCTGAGTCCGAGTGGCACCCCAACAAGTAGTTCATAAGATTAGAGCATGCGTCTTCATTTTCGCTGATCTCATTGATTGTTTGACTCGTTTTTAATAGAATCCCGCTAATTGCAGCACAATCTAGATACGGTCTTATCTAGTGTCTGTCTCAGAGGTTTTATTCCAATGCGCCAATCTTGCCGACATACTTAGGTAAGTTATATGAGCTTCAACCTTCTTATTGACTCCATTATAAGTTCCCCGACAAGCTCGGACAGGTGATCATCAATAAGACGAATCTTTTGGGAACATCAAATTTTATGGCAAAGTGTTGTTCGCGAATTGATCTTTCAACAATAGCACGCCGGGGAATAAGATGTATCGATCGATCGATAAGTAGCACAGAATCAAGATCTCATCTTTGCAGACTTATTGGAATCTCAGGGGACTGGGATCGGATTTTATGGGATATTTTTTTTTTTTGATAGTTGTTACGATTGCTTTTCGGGTGGTTTTTATGGATCAAGACTTATTGAGATGTGGATAAATCAAAGGCAAAAAAAAACCATTCGATGGGATACCAGTGCCCATGTGTATGTGTTTACCTACATTTGGAGAATATTTGTTTTTCAAAAATCATTTCTTATAATGACTTCCATTAAATCCTGGAGCATAAATTATAGTCATGTATTAAATCTGATTGTCATTCCGAAATGTTTATAATGTATCTGATGAAAAGACTCGTTTCATTCTTCGAAAAAACGACATACCATTTACCAGCAGCATAGAGGATAAAATTCTTTCGTAGATTATGATAAGGTTTGTATATTTTGGCATTTGTATCTGCGTTGACACTTGTAACTAGTTATATCTGGCCTGTATTTAAATATCCTTCCGAATGAAAAGGTATTAATTGATTATGATGCTTGTTAATAAATAGCTCGTCATTCCTTACTTCCAATACTATGTTGATCAGTATTTGCGCTCATCAATGCACTCAGTGCTAGATTTTCAATCCGCCAGATTTTTTTTTGTGACAATTGCCGATCATCAGGTTTCAATTGTTCCAATAAAAATTGAAAATTTTTTCATCAGTTCGAATTTCAAATGCTGCATGGTGCTCACGTCCAGGTGCTGTAACGTCAGCCGTGCAGTGTTTATGAGTTACAATAAAAAAAACACGTACCTACGAGGCTTACGTATCTTAACTGCTTCTCATTCGAAGCACTTCAAAGTTTCTAGTAGATAATAGAAACCAGGTGTTCTGGTCTTAATAGCACTAATTTGCCATAGACCTCATCCGCGATGCTGTTAAGCTGATAATTATAATGGAGAACTACTTAAGAGCATTTATAGAATTTGAAGTCATTTCCTCTATTTAAGTCGTAGTTAATATTTTCACTACTTCGACTTGATGGCAATTAACGCTATGGCTACAATTGCGGCGATTCGACGGCAAAGATGCCGTCGGAAAATTAGAATGCACTGATTCGTACCGATCTGCCCATAGCACCGGCGTCGAATGTCTGTCATTCGACGTAGCTGTGTTTACCCTGAGTGCGTCACAGTGTAGCGCAATGGCCTTGCTAAGGTCGTTTCCGAGACAAATTCTTCGAAGATGATTTTATCGGTACCAACCTATAGTTCGCTTAATGGAAGACATAATTTGCGTGCAGACAATGATGCGTTGCTTTTTTTGTTTTTATGCCAAGATTCTTCGAAGACCGAGCTTTTTTACTAATTGGTGTCTAATTTAATTTTCAGGACCTGGAGCTACAAGACTCACTCATGTTTTAAAATTAATATTGAAATAATTCATACAGTGAACAATCTGGACTCCAGAGTTTTTGTTCTGAATTTGAATAGAGAATTTCATATACAGGACTAGTTTTAACATAGAACAAATGTTTCATTATCGGAATACCACGAAATATAGGCATAGTTTCAGTTATTTTCACAGTCTGTGATAAAATAACTATCGCGATGGTTAGAACCTACGATCATTTCACTTTACCAAGGGACCTACATGAAATTTAATGCAATATGACGTAACTTCCTTAATTTGAGAAAACGCCTGGAAAGAAATGCAGAAAAAAATTACAATATGTGTCTGCCACATGCCAATGATACTGAACAGTTGATTGAATCATTTTTTTATTTATAAATTTAAGGGGGTAGTACTGGTTAGAACGCTAAAAAACAGCCTAATTTTCAATACTTTTTTTCACCTCCTTTATTTTGTATAAATTTCAAAATTTGCATGGATGAAACACACATTTTGAAGATTGCAAAAAACATATTCCATTATTTTTTCCATTTTTCTACTTAATTATAGAGGGCGCCAAAGTTGACGTCTCGAAAAATGCTTCGTCATACTGCGGACAGATAATCTCAGGAATGAAGAATCTGAAACAAAAAAACCAAACTGCATTTCAAAGAGAAAAGTTTCTTACGTGGTAATCTACCATAATATTTAAAAAAAAAATGATCGAAAAAATATGGCGGTTGTTTGAAAATATTTTTCGAAAAATCGTGCTTTTTTCACTTTGTTTCGCTTGCAAAGTTTTTTTGGGTTAACTTTTGACCTACATATATTGTGGCAGTGCACCAAATTTGATGTCAATCCGTTCGGCCAATCCGGAGAATAATTGTCCGCAGTTTGAAAAAACGCCATTTCGAGAAAAATGCGTTTAAAGTTTTTTTTTCCATTTATTTATTGAATATCGTTTAAAAAATATGTTTTTATCACCTACAATTGCTCAGTCTGCAATCCCTGGATCATACATAAGTATTCTTGAGTCCACATAAGCCAGTTGCTTTTGCAGTTGGGCAGTTTTTTTGCCAAACGCGCTTCCTTTGCCACTTTTTCTGCCTAACTTATGTGCACTTCATCTTTTTTTTCGCAGTAATTAAAAGCAGCGGTATGCCGTCAACTGTCGCAACTTCTTTATTTTTGGGAATATCTTAATAAAATTTTGAGACGTGATTTCTGAAGGTATAATAAATTGAAAAGACCGATAGACACTGAAGAAGAAGCCAGATTACCCTCGAAATATCGATATTTGTCACAAATATATATCTAGCTCCGAAAGGAAAAATCGGTTTTTCTATTAAAATATTTTTTTTACAAGCTAGGAAAAAATTGGTACACATTCAAAACAATCAAAAAACTGATTTTTTCGAAATTATAACCGGCACTAAACCAATTGTTTCCCTTTTGAAGCTAGATTAATTTAATTACTCGACATATATCAATATTTCGAGGTAATCTGCCCTCTTCTTCAGATTCTATCGGTCTTATGTAAGGTGTTGACTTTTAAAGTATTGACTAATATTAATTATCAGCTACATACTTAAGTACTTTTAACTATCTATATTCATTACATTATTCTCCTCCCCATAAAATATATGTTCAAATTAACCTGAAGAACGATGATACACAGTTTCCTTGGTCTGTGTTTAGTCGCCTATCCATCGGGGTTTTCCATATGTTCAGGTTTTCGTACGCATCCAGTTTTCGTTCCTAGTGTACTTCCTTAATTACCTCCACGTTGTCCCACGTTATGTTGTGCTCCTCCTGCAGGATGTGTTTCGCTACTGCTGATCGTACTACCGTTGTTTTCCTTTTCCTTGCTGAGGCTGCTTCCCGCTTATGTTCGGTTAGTTTAACACCAACTAACCGTTTCGTTTGACCAATGTATATTTTTCCGCATTCTGGGAAAGTGATTTTGTATATTCCACATTTTTCCTTCCTATCCTTTTTGTCCTTCTCGTGACATAATTTAGCATTTAATTTTTTGACCCTACATGGTTGGAACTGCTTTTATATCAAAGTGTTCAAGAAGTTCCTGAATTTTTTTGGAATATTGACGTAAAAATAATTGGAGCTCTTATGGCTGTTATTTTGTTTTTCCTATGTAAAGAGCGTCGTTAACAGATCCCGCTGTATTTTGCCATTCTTCTTTTTGACAAGTTTTTCAATTATTTTCTCGTCAAATCCATTTTTCTCGCGGTATTTTTAATATACTTAACTTCTGAGCTAAAACTTTCCTGATCCATGGGCATTGTTAATAGCCGGTGGATCATCCAGTTAAAGGGCGCCATTTTTTGGTAATGCCAATGATCAGACGTGGAAGGTGTTGTTCTCTGAGTGTGTGTGGGCTTCCGGTAGATATTGAACCTAAGAAAACCTTCTTTCCTTATGACCCTTAAATCCAAGAAGGGTAGTTTCTCATTGTTTTCAACTTCCATTGAAAATTGGATATCCTTAAGGGCTTGGTTCAACTTCTCGAAAGTGTCTGCCAAAGCATCTTTTTTTACGATAGCTAGAATGTCGCCCACATACCTCAACCTGACACGAGGAAGCGAACCTTCTTCATGGAGTTTCTTCTCCAGTCTGTCCATAAATATCTCACTCACTAGTGGGGATAAAGGATTACCCATGGCAACATCTTTCATAGCTTTAAAGTATTTCCCCCTGAAAGTAAAGTAACTTTCATTCATGCAAACCGAGGCAAATTTCAAATAATCTTTAGCCCTCTTCCTCCCTTCCGGTGAGCTATTCTTCTCTAATAGCCAGTCCTCAAAGAACGCGAGTGCTTGTTTTACCGGCACGCTTGGGAATAGAGCCTTGACATTAAATGATACAACTAGCTCATCTTCCCCTATTGCTGCCACTCTTCCAAGTCGCTCTATCACCTCGTCTCGATCTTTGACCATTCTATCTTTCTATCTACACTCGTCTACAATCCCGTTTGCGATTCTCCTTGTCTGCTACATGCCAATGAAACTAAACGGTTGATTGAATCATTTTTTCATACCTGACCGAATCAGAAGACGCGATTAAATTTTTATCGCCGTGATACACCGACCGGTGGCCTGCCGATGAACCAATTTCAGTGAATTACGTTGGTGGCCTTGCTCTACACTGTTCACTTGCATATATAAATGATATGGTAATTCGCGCCAATTGTTACGCATCCTTCTTTGAGGTCGCCAGCAAAGCTTCATATCATAAGTAAAGTAAAATAATGTAAGAATAATCCACATTTTATTACAACGAATATCGAATCATGGAAAAAGTAAAACAGTCAGTGTAGTGAAACAATCCCAAAGTAGTGAAAAACAAAACAATCGAACGAAGTGCCCAGGTTCTCATGGAATTTGCAAACTTAAAACAGATTTTCGCGGCAATGAATCAAAGAACTGCCGCTTTTATATGACCCTTTTGTCGTACTAAAATAAAGGATTGTACTCGACTTTTATCCTATTCAAGAGCTCCAACGGTGGTGTGCTCATTTAAGTTTTATTTCTCTTTTAATCTCTCTGTTAATTCAGAACAAAAACTCGAGTAAAGACATAAGATACGTGAGAAGCTTGTCATGATTGCCATGCTTTGATCTTTTTCAGAAATCTCCGATTGACAGTACTTTATTTGAAACCTGAAGAATACAAGCAGTTTCTCATATGATTTGTCCTTATGATACACATTCCGTGCTCCGAATTAGTAAAAGAATGTTCCTTTGATCTGAAAATAGGCAAATTTGACCGCGGCAGATCGAATTCGCTTGGACATTCAAGTGAATATATACTTATATAATGTGCATACATATGCAAAACATGCAATGAATGTTCACTTACCGATAGAAGAAAGGAAGTGAATGACGAGCTTTCGCTCCTGAAAATTTTATTGAGATAACCTTCACATCATATATTTTCACATTTTTGGCTCTAACAGCTGGTTAAGGCCCAACATTCTGAAAATGCATTATCATAAATACATGCCTACAATCTAAATTTCCATAGGGACCAATTGCATTTGCACTGAGGCTGCCAAGTCTGCAAAGGACTGCTTACTTTTTGAAACGATCTTCCGAGCGCTCATTGTCTTTCGTTCCTGTTAGGGAAAGAGATCTCGTTCTTCTTATCCGCCGTTGAAGTTAATTTGAATGAGAATTCCTCGCATATCTTCTACAATTAGCTCTTGGGATATCCACTTCGCGATTGGATGTTTGATTACAGACTCTCGAACACCCAACCGGACTACAATCGTGGCGTGCCTACACTCGTATGTGTACATGCCATGCTCCTAAACAGGCATGTGTAGATAAGCGCTGTAGAAATACATTTGCTACTTTTTGTTTCAAAAGCTGTGATCCCTCAATGCAGAGTGGAATTGGTTACCAGTCAGAGTCGGGCGATTTATTGATTGAGGCTAAGTAATTTATTTCATTGTTCTCCACTGAATTTATGTCAAAGACTGAGACCAAAACCGGAAATTTTACTGTGGGAAAGAGATTTTAAAGTGCGATATTTATCTTGGAATAATGTGCTGTAGATAGATGAAATGAAAATTATTAGAACATACCAGATGTCTGTCGCTACTGCAGTGGCGGATGTACCAGCAGGCTGAGTAGGCTGGAGACTAGGGTGGGTAAATTTGGGGCATAGATTTTTGAACTTATACTTGTTGCTGATCATCATCGTTTCTTACCAGTGAGTATCTTTCAAAGAAAGATGAAAAATCATGAAATGAATGATCAAAATTGACTGGTTTATTCAGAAAGTAAAAAATCTGTATATTGCAGGCCCTGTTTGTGCGTTTGGTCCATTGGAGAATAAGACTCAGTTTGAGAACGAAGGATTTAATGACTGGAAAAATGCAGAACACCGAGAAGCTCAGCATGAAAACTCTGCGCGTTATAAATCTAGTATCTTCAGTTTGAAAGTTAGAAGTAAGACAGATGGCCGACTCGACAATTTACTTAATGTACAGATTGGTGAAGAAATTACTTATTGGAGAAACGTTCTTAAGAGGTTTGTTGCCGTAGTGGAGTGACTGTGCTCAAGAGGCCTCGCTTTCAGAGGAAAAAATGAAAAGTTCGGTGATCCGCATAACGGAAATTATTGTATGATTTTGGAAGTGCTTGTTGAATTCGATATTTTTCTAGACAGTCATATTGAACGATTTGGGAATCAAGGATCTAGAAGTACCAGTTAGTTATCAAAGACCGTTTGCGATCATGAGTTTATTCGCTTGATGGGTTATAAAGTCTTAAACAGATTGGAGATGAAATAAGAAGAATCCAGGAAGACTTAACGAGCAGGTGAACCGATTAAAAGGAATCTTAGTGTCAGATTTCAAAGACGTGTGCCGGGAAAAGTTCCTAAGGAAAAACGCTACCTTATGGTGGAACATACAACGTCTAGAGATCACACACGAAGGATATTTAAGAACGCTAGGCGATCCAGAAACGTTGAAGACTGGGACCGATACAAGCAAGAGCTGTAGCTCTTCAAAAAGAAGATAAGACGAGCCAAGCGCGACTCATGGAGGGAATTCTGTGAGAACATTGAAGGAAGTGCAGAGACTGCCAGAATCAGGAAGGGAAAACGGAAATTGGGTGGAGGACCCGAAAGAATGTTTGGACATGCTACTGGAAACTCACTTCCCGGAATCGGCGTGCACGGCACCGCGTGGTGACGTATTTGGGAAGGAAGTAGTAGATGAGGTAAAGATTGAATGGGCTAGAGGCTAATTCCGACCTTATAAAGCTACAGGGATTGATCGACCATCATGCTTCAAAAAGCAGGCAGGACCATAATTCCCATCCTGTAGCATATTTTTACCGCAGTCCTCTGCCTCGGGGTAATAGAGCAATAGAGCAATAGACAAAAGCTAGGGTGGTCTTCATTCCGAAACCTGGTAGGTTGAATCATCATTTAATGAAGGACTTTAGACCAATTAGCTTAACATCGTTTCTGCTCAAAACTCTTGTGTTGATCTGCACATCATGAGCTCGATTGATGTCGCGAGACTCTGTATTGATCAACGCGCGTATCTAGCGGGCAGATCAGTAGAAACGGCATTACACAAAGTTGTCGGTACAATAGAAAAACCCTTACAGCAAAGGGAATTCACTTTGGCAGCCTTCTTAGACATTGAGGGGGCCGTCAATAATGTCACTGTTGCCAGTACCATCGATGCCTTGGTTCGATATGGAGTGGATAAAACTCAGGCGACCTAGGCATCGGACTTGCTCAAAAATAGGCAGATAGAGGCTACCTTTTTGGAGGTCAAAGCGGAAGGAATAGTCAGAACCGGAACACAACAAGGAGTGACTATACTATATCTCCCCTTCTCTGGATCCTGACAGCGAACGAAATACTGGAGAATTTAAGGACCAGTGGCTTTGAGGTGTTGGGGTATACCGATGACATTGAGGTACTTGTGAAGAGTGCGTTTCCACAAACTTTGTCGGACATTATGCAATCGGCGCTGGACCATATCCAAAGCTGGGCCAGAAAAGCCGGTCTTAGAGCAAACTCAACAAAAACCGAACCAAACCGAGCAAAGAAGTTGGCTCGGGCGTGTTTTCCACAGATTTGATCTTTAACCTGTGGTGTAGACTGTCGGACCATGCTACTCTCTTTCAGTCTGAAGTATATGCTATACGCATGGCAGTTGAGTCCATTAGCGGAACATCAACCAAACCAACGACGTCTTACAGATAATCTTCAATAACTATTAATGCTTGCAGAGTGGCTCTCAGTGAAAAACAAGGCATATTTCTATCCAGATTCTTTGGGTGCCAGAGCATAGTAGGGTCAAAGGCAACGAAAAAGCCGATGAATTGCCGAAGAAAGGTTCAGGAGCTAGTAATAGCCCCTGCATCACTGTAAAACGATCAATTGCTGACATCACAAGCAAACTAGGTGCACCATATGGGTCAAACTAAAGTCTGAATGGGAAAACAGGATGGACATTATGAATGATTGAGAATGACTGCGAGTGTTACTTTCAGGGTTAAAAAATTTCTCGCCCTCATAGAAAGACTCGCATCCGAATTCGAAAAACGGCAGAAAGCCCACAACAGGTTCAATGAAAAGATTTTTTTTTGACCAAAATTAGTGAGCTGTCATCATCAACCGTTACGGAGAAGGCCTTTTTAGTGGAAAAAATGTATCCTAATGATTAAGAGACTGACTTAATTCAAGAATGTATCCATTTCAATGCCACCTTTCTTCTGAAAGAATTTTGGTGAAACCAGATTCTGGATAATTGGAAAGTCTATCTTCGTTCCTGCGAAAATAGAGTTTGCAAAACGTTTATTCAAACTTACATTTCCATGGCTCTATGGCTCTCAAATTTTTCGAGTGAAAATTTTTCGGTTTTCTTGCCTAAAACGGGTGAAAAATTATATAAGATCTACCTTAATAGCTGAGAAAAGCTAAGCTTCTTAGCTCTTTTATGCATAGAGTCAGAACCAATCAACAAGATTTCATAAGACGAAACAATTGATGATTTTACGAATAGAAAATCGCAAAAATAGATATTAGGTTCGTTTTTTTGTTCCGGTCCAGAACAGAATAAAACAATGGCGCAAAAAAAAAACGATCCATCACAGAACAGCTGATGCATTCGTTAAGATTGCTATAGATTGCTGTTTTCACTGTGGTAGCGCAAAACAGTTGAAAATAAAGAGAAAATAAAGAGAAAATAAAGAGAAAATAACGAGTATAAACTACCACAATCGATAGAAAATATGAAAGGAACTAACAGAAAATTACCTATTTAAATTTTTTTACACATTATGAGGACTTTTTCTAATTTCCTAATTACTAAAACATTCAACATAACCTTGAAAAATCCAAAGCCACCTCACGGCAAAAAAGGCAATTTCTCATGCGCTTTTCTTTTTTCTATCAGCACATTGTATAGTATAGCACGTGAACTACCTATGCAGAACAGAATTTCTGTACTAGTGAATTCACTGAGACAGGAGTGTTGTTGTTTCCAATACGTCAGTTCTGTTCTCTGCTGCATAGAGGAGCAAAAAAACACGTCTATTGTAAAACTTTCATAATTTGACTAAATTTCATCGTCATCAGCCGGATAGTTACCAGATAATTGAATGTATTGTTTTTAAACTGTAAGTGCAATAAAAATTAATTAATTGCGTTTACCGAATGTACGAGTACATTCTCGTGCAATCTTGACTAAATCGTTGGATTGTAAAAATAATCTATGAACTGACACTTGTAGAGGTCGGTAGTGGCGGCAAAATTTAAATAGCCTACTGGCGGTAAATGTGTAAAGCATGGATCGACTCTTAGAAATTGTCATTATTGGTTTTGATCTGGGTATCAAAATACTCGATAATTTAGTTTTCGAGTTATATGTAACTGTCACATTACATGAAGAAATATTTGGATATTTAGTAAAAAGAAACGATGTCGAAAAAGCACGAAAGGCATGTTGTTACAACTTTGAAGATATTCAATTCAGTTTCGTTACCAATGCTTTGTAAGATGTGAATCAAGTTCGATGTATTCCGGAGAAAATTATTAATGATCTTTGAAAAAAAAATCGTTAAGGAACAGTTTGAAAAATCCCTTTTTCCAATTAAATTTCAATACTCTGGTTCGATAATGCGGGTACTTAGGTTTTTTCGTACTTTACTTTACGTAGTCTTCAAATTGGATTCACTCTAATACCCCGCAGCCAACAGGTAACAAACATGCATAAGTTCCCGCAAACACCGTTACCAACTAATTTCCGTCTAGCTCATTCGGATAGTGCCGATCATACGAGCCATGAAAATACCTGAAAACCAACAGTACTCTATAAGTTACGCCTCCAAACGAATGTCGCTTCAGATAGGATAAGATATCTCAAGTCGACCACTCTCCATTCAAGTTGATTCAAATGGATGTGATGGTTGCAGAGTAGATGACAAAGGAATTATTATAACCGTGGGGCACTTTTCTACTCCATTAGCATAAATTAACTAACATACAAACGACCGCTATCAATATTGTATCGCATTTAGATAGCTTAGTGTGCTGATATTATTTGAGCGCAATCTTACTTTACGTTTGCAGCGCGCAACGCTACGAGGCATCCCATGCACGCATGGATTCTTGCATTCATGAATCGTTGCAATATGTGGGAGCGAAATGCATTATCACATCAAGAATTTAATCCGACCTACAACCATACGTACGGAGCTCTTGATGGAATTCCATTCAAAAGTGTACTAGTCAAGCCCCCACATGGCAAGCCTAACACTAATTGCGTACAAAACAAATGCCCATGTCCAACATTCCGTGGACCGCCATAGAGTCTAAAAGCACTCAAAAGATCGGTTATATCTTGAGGGTATCATAAGCAGTTCACTGATTAGGTACCTACTTATTATTCTACCGCAATCGATTTGTTGGCAAAAGTGATCATCAATAATAAAATTGAGGAGGCTAAACAGTCCCGAATCCAGTCATTCGTCCATCTAACTTACGTAGATAAAGCGCAAAAATATTTGACCACACACCCGGCCAGTTCGGCCGAGACATCAAGCAATTGAAACTAGAGTCTGGACCGATCAGGTAAGTCCACCGAAAAAGTCATTTTCCTCCTTTTTCGGACGATCCAGCACCGAAAAAAAAACATGAAAACACAAGAAAAAATTCATGCGATGAATAAGCACTGCTGGACATCAGCTCGCCTTTAGTTTTATCTCAACTCTCACTAAATTTGTGGAAAATAACAAAAGGACCACACAGGCGCTTTGTAGAGTGGACGTGACCAGTTGGGAAGAAGATAAAGTGCGCTTAAGGCAAATGACATCCAAGAACTTGTGTTGTGGGATCAAAGAAGCAGAGCTCCGTCTAAGCGGCTAGACCTTTTTGCAATGCAAATAACTCGTGAAACAGGTATTGAAGGCGAGTCGAGCGCGAGCTGCCAAACCTAAGTCCCACTAAGCGCATAAGGCAGCAATGACCAATTATTCCGCTGAAAAGCGATTGATGTGCTTCCAAGGCCCAGCGAAATTGGCTAATCAGGCGCGGTAATTTGATCTGATCCTCGGCAATTGGATCTAAGCAAAGCCCGCAGCTATTGTGCAGCCTAGCCATCATTACTGTCTCAAAATATATATTCAGCCTCATCATATTGAGCACTGTCTTCACCTATCACTTGTTAAACCCTTCATATCCTGATGAGTTCGTACACTTTGCTCTTGACTGAGTTGTTGGCTTTGCGGAGTTTCCATAATTTTGCAATTATCGGTGTATAGTATATTGCAGATATTCGCTTCATACCTGAATTTTAGAATCACAATTTAATGGGTTTGCACAGAAGAGTGACAAAACGAGAGAATCAGTGAATTTCATTGAAATTGCGACCTGAACAAATTTTAATGTTTCGATATGGCAGGTACATTACTCGGTCGGCAGCACTCATAGCGTCTTCAAATCAGACATTATGTCCACACATTTCCCAAGTCATATGCGTTTGGACCATAATCGTATACGTTCTCTTAGTCCGGATTTACACGACTCACTTCCACGCGAGTTTTTAGAAGGCGGGGGCGAAGAGAAACCGTTCACCAACTCGTGTTTTGTTGGTAGATATTTTCCCCAACTCGTAAAAACTCGTGTGGAGTTGAGTCATGTAAATGTTGACTTACTCTTTTTGCCTGTCTGTTTTAGAGCCTTAAACGATTTCTGAAGCGTAATGAAGTTGTTGCCTCAAAATCAGCCGAATAAGTGAATATCCAAAGGCTCAAAAGATAATTATGAGCATTATAACATAGGTTGTGTTTAAGGTTTAGTTTTTCGTATTTTGTTTCGTTGTAAAATTCTCAATCTCAATTTTGTTCGCAATTCGCGATATGGATATCTTCTTGTTGCTGGCTGATCTGGAAAAGTTTAGACAACGAAAAACCACCGTGTTTGTTATTTATCACCCTGCGGCATGGTAATTGGAGACCGTTGCAATTAATTTCGTTGATGATTTGGAATTTGACTTCGATGGCGGTCGAAGGAAGGAAATAAAAACAAAAGTATTTACGATGAATGTTGAAAAGGTGGTTGGGCGGTTTTGATGTTCATTTGTTATTATGCAAGGTACCAAAAAGTAGGTCTTTTATTATGACCAATATCTTAGTTTTCCGAGCTCTTTTTTTACAGGTTCTTTTACAATATTATTTATTACTTTGAGCTTAAGTTAGCTCTTCTTCTGCAATCCGCATAGAGCGAGCCTGGCTGCAGACAAAGATGCCAATCTAGGGATTTTTTTTCATCGGCTGGGAAAATCTAGGAACTTTATTTCGAAGCATCTGTACATTTACCACATTGACTAAATATGCTGGTAATGCGAATTTTAAGATTTTTAGAATATGGAGATATTCTGATTTCGGCTTGAACCCAAACGATTTTTCTGCCTTTTCCTACGCACGCATAAAAGAAGTGTGTATATTGTCTACGAATCGGAAATTATCAGAAATTTAGCACCTGCGTGTTTTTGTAGATAGCGTAGCACATTGTAAAACAAAACACCCAAATGTCGAGCTCCATAAAAATCTGGGGAGATCTAGGGGGTTTCTTGTTACCTGGCTGATAACATTGGATGGAGATATGTGAGTAACATAACAAGATACTCATGGTCCTTCGTATTGAGTACACGTACATACGCGTGAAGTGCAAATAAAAATGCAAATTTATTTTTCTCGAATTGAAATTGTTTTTGCGGGATGATTAAAATTGAAAAATTGTTTATTTGCATTGAAAATTTTATTTGACAAAGTGGTTTCGAAAGTATGCACTGATTCTCATCAGACACCAGCTCACAGTGCATACTTGACTGATGTGACCACTTGCAGTTGGAAATCATTAATTTTTATTTACGCTAGTTGTGACAAATATTAACATCTCCGACTTATATCCATCGACATAATTTACTTGTGAAGGTTATTGAATTGTGATCATGGTTCCCTTCTTCGTCTCTAAAGCTTATCAAAGCAGAGAATAATTGAAAATTTTTTAATAACTCAAAGTTAAGGATATAATGCATCTTTTAGCAAATTAAATAAGATAAGTGTGTATCGATCTGAAAAAAATAATTGCTTAATTTGGTCTACCATTTTCAGTTTTCTTCTGCCTGTGTTACGGATATCGCAGTACATATCCAACTTCGTTAATTTTAAAATATTTTTTAGAATTTAAGCTTGCTACTCGTAAGTATGAAGTATGTATAAAAAAACACTCCGCTCTAATCAGCCAATTCAATTTTCTGTGTTTTTAATTGCTTTGAGCAAGGGCATTTCAAAACAAACAAACAAAAATCCTCTATGGCACAATCACAGCAATTTTGGTTTTCCACTTTAAAATCCAGATTAAACGGGTAAATATTAACTTTCTGAAACACAATCTATTCAATACGCTTTCACTTTAACGAATTTTATGTTATAATTTACTTTCAAACTAACCTTTTATCAATCTTTAACCGACCGTATTAATACGGGCAATACAAAATATTCAAGCCAAAAGAATTATAACAGGTGCGTTTTTTTTCGAAGAAGACGTAAAATATGCACCTAATGTAAACTATAAATACTAAAGAAAGCACTTCAAAAAATATAGGTGTCCAAATCCAAAGCAACAAGTGGTCATACCACCCAAAGCACATGAACCGAGAAACTAATTTTGCGAAAGTAAACCCAAATCAGTTACAAAAATCTGATTTGGGGAAAATTGCATACTCTATTTTATTCTCCACATGAACATCACAATAGCTTGCACCGTAGATACACCATGCGAACAAAGCAAAAAATGCATCAAATTGTAAGGGGAACAACTCGTAAGAAGAGGAACAGAAGAGAATCTACAGATTCTGTAACGTAAACCACGAGTGAAAACAAAAACATAACAGAGACGCTGATGACTTTCCAGCGTTTTAATTTCATGAATTCACAAAGATTTCAGGGTCGTTTAGCGGGTGGATGGGCACGGGTTTTCGGAATTTCTCTATCCACCGAGACGCTGTGAACTGAGCAGCGCCCGCGACCTTTTTTCATTGCAGAGTTTTTGTGGGCATCATTTAGGTAAAGCGCTTAACTAGATCTATGCGAAAATAACGAGCTCGAGCATTGAAACAAGATCACTTCAGTGTTCTGTGTAGTATATCTCAATACGCCGCAATGAACTGAATGTTCGCAATTGATTGATACACAGCGCTTGAGGTTTTGAGTAAAACGCTTGAGTTTTCGTGGCGTCGCTGTTAATTTACCTTCGAAGCTCTGTAGTTTGACTGTTATAAAATAAAACAACTTCATGCATACTGGCAATGGAGTTTTAACTTTTGAAAAAAAAAATTAATTTGTTGGATATTCAAAAATCAAATCTTTTAATTGTTAAATATTGATGGTAAATTTTTTTTTGTTTATGCAAAGTGGTTTAGCAAAGGAAGCACTGCTTATCGCCCCATGTACTTTCAGCTATAAAATATAGCTAAAGGGCTACATTGCCATACATACACCTACAATTACCCAAATACCGAAATTGTTTCGCAGTTTATCTTTAGTTTTTCTGTTTTTCAAGAATATAATGCATGGCATTGAAGGCTACATCGATTCAGAGGTTATAAAACATGATTTAGGAGGTTTAAATAGCGCCTACTCTTGTGAAATTTTCGCCATGCATTATGGTGTCAGGTGGTATGTTTGATCACAATTCCGAAATCAACTGTCTATATATTGCCAAAAGTATATAAATTGTGGTGTCTGCCGATATGCATTTTATGTAAAATTATGTATAATGTCCTTATGAGCCATGAACCTTAGACAGACCGTATATACTATTAATTAACCCGGAAACTGCAATATTTGTTGGGCCTCAAAAGGTAAGATTTCAAATCAGCTGGTGCCTGAATAGACTACGAAACACAATAAATATATTTAATCACATGCAATAATGAAAAAAATATGCTTTCAAAGAATAATAGCAGCCAGCATCATAATGCATCTGTCTATTTCACTTAGGTACAATTTGACAAAATCGGATATTGCTATTCATTTCTCGTCATTTACTGCCACTTGTATAAAAGGTGTCGTAGATATGGTAATTTGTATCGCGAATATCGCAGTTCCCGCGCTAATTTATAGTATAGTAGCTCTGCTCTAGTCACAGATTCCCGCCCCTGAGATAAAGAATCTAAAAAAATCGGAAAATATGTAAAATGTGCGGAAGACCCGTACAAACATAAGGCTATCGAGTGCTCCAAATAAAACTCAATTTAAAAATTCTTATTCATTTACATCGCTATTGTGTTTTTTACAACAAATTAGTTGATTACGACCTTAGTTCAAACATATATGTTACAGCTTCAGGTTAATAGCTCAACCATTAGATAAAGCTCACAGACTCTCAAGTCGAATCCCTATAAATATAATTGGGACCAAATCATTTTATTCAAATCGCAGTGCCCGCAGTATCGACGAAGAACAATTATGTATATGGTATGAAAGATTACGACCATTTTGCTAAATTTCGGACGTGTGGTTATGTTCGGTTCCCATGCTATGTTCTGTGGTTGGGATGAGTTCTTCATCAGTGCGGTCACGATGACTCGTGATGCCATTGGTTCAGATTTCACTGAAGAGCTCCAAAACAACCATAGAAAAATTTATTTGAGATTCTCCTCCTTTGGACCCACCTTCATGCAGTCGAATTGTATGTCTGTTCTGTGTAGAGAAGCCAATGGAATTAAATTTTACCGCTCTTGAGCCCACCCCGAAAATGTACGTATTTTCCCAAGTGGAGAAAATAAGAAAAGGTATTGAAAAGAAGAACGTGTAATATCTCGAGAAGAAGAATCGGAATATCATTCTTCATCTCGTGAATTCCGTTCTTGTATCTCATATATAATTTCTCATAGGAATTTGTATATTCAAGTTGTTGGCATATCTGACTTAACCACAAAGCCTTGAGTACATAATGGCTATCTGATTGCCTATTATATTAGATATGGCCATGAGAGATATCAACAGGCCCTTTTTCTTATTGTAAAGTATCGTTGCACACATGGACTTTGTTCATTTCGATTTTATAAGTTCGGATTCAATGTGAAGATAGCATAATGAAGAATTGAAGCTCCTCCAATGAAACCGATCTTTCGTTGGCAAACTTTCATACCGTTCCTTCTGAAATTTCTAACGCTCTGCCAATACAGCATTAATCTCAGATATTCCAATCGAATGTCGTCTTACATTCCGCACGTACAAACGAAACATAGTTCCATGCTTTACTGCAACTAACTAGCTAATGGTATCACGGCGCAGTCCAAGATTTATGACTGTTTGTTACTCTGTACAGGTAAGTGCTATTAAACAATAAATAGAAACGTCTTAGGCTTATTATATATAGGCTTCTTACATTGGCGTCGTTTACTCTTTTGGGACCACACAATACCTGATGAAGTGGCTTCATGCTGCGATTTCGAGTGGACCACTTAGCGTGTCAAGACAGCAAAAAAAAAAAACATAAACGAAGATAAGAAAAAAGCAGAGAAGAGGCGAGCACAGCGTCCGGCAATCGGCGTGTACATGAAAAAAACAATCGTTCAGTGTTTCACTGGGGAATGTTAAGTACCTACTACCTATACCTACCTAATAGAGAACTTGTTGAAATCGAAGATGTTCGAATTGAAAAGAGATATCGGCAAAATGTTTACGGTGTGATGTGTGCGTAAGAACATCTATACATGTTTGGTTTACTGTAACTTCGGTAATTGTCTCGAAAAACTTATATTTGCGGTAGAAGTAGTAATAGGAGAGTCTACAGTTTGATTAAAGACTTTATTTCCGATCCAATTAACTGATAACTTAGAGCAATTCAATGTGATGTATTCAGGAAAAACAGCAGGTACAATCACGAATCTAATACTTTCGTGCCTAAATGCGTTTGAAGCAAAACTAAGTGATTGACAGAAAGCGTGCATGTTATGCAAGCTATGCATCTTGTATCCATCAATGGAGAAGGTGCCATATTCCACCTTGTTTTATTGGAAACAAGCAGCAGGATATTGCAGCTGGTCTGCGGGCTCTTGTCCTATCCAAATCACTCAAAGGGTCTGCGTGATCGGTGATAATTTCAATGGCGACCGAATTGTGAAACACTTCCCGAATTTCATGATTTCTAACTTTAGAGTTTGTAAAACAATCTCAGATATTCAGCTACAAACTGAAAGTCATCAGAAAAATATATTTCCCAACTCTGCAACGAGTAGGTATATAAATTAGATTAAAATCCCAGACAAGTGTAATGGACGACCTAATACCACTGTAAAATACATGTCTATATTTCAACTGTGGAGAAACTTAGCAGCCTATTAATTTAGCTAAAAAAACAATGAAGCATATAGGCAATCAGTGAAAGACAGATTGGCATATTTTTAAATGTGTCTCAGTGATGAATTCACACAATTCCGTAAGCCAGATTTTTGATCATAAAGTAATTTGAGGTACGAGATACACCGCGTCAACATTTCAACCTTATATTAATTAATAAAAAACCGCAATATTGACACAAAACTACAAAAAATGATTCTTTCCACCAGACAATTTTAAATATCATACTTACCACAAAAAATATACAGAGTAACATTCTAAACTCACTTTACTTTGTTTGAACTAAATCTCAAATACAACCAAGTTCGGTCTAACAAAATGCTTGTTTTTCTTGCAACTGAATTCAGGTACATATGAATGCTTCTGTGGAAATCGGCCAGAGTATTCACGCTGAAGTTGAGAAGAATCCAAAGAAAAGCTTTGAATTCGCAGAATCGCGTCTTTTCATATGGAAGATGACAGGTTTGACTTTGTAATTGGTGCTCATAAATGTTGTTGGTAATGCTAATGACCATGTTATGCAGTTTCTTATTTTCTTAAGATGTTTTCAGGCCATGTTTTCTGGTTAACGAAATTGTAATTGTTTTGGTTATGGTTATTTTCATGAGCTGGTGCGTGTGAAAATATAAAACGCCTCAACACTTTGAGAAGGCACAAATTACTTCTTCCTTCCTACTAATAGTACTTGGTAATAATTGATAAGGTAATTTGAGAATCGCGAGTAGCTAAATTGTGATGCGCTCATACGTTTGAACTTAGCTTTGAGTTGTTTAACCCGGAAAAGTTGAAGTAAATTTTGAGCTTGAGATAGACAAGATCGCAATACGTGGTTTCAAATGAAGACAATTAGGCATATTCTTTCGCCGTTCTGAAAACGTGGATAAGATCAGGATAAGATAGATTTAAATTTAACTAGTTCGTCAAATAATCACATTGAGCTGGAATGCAGAGCATGCAAAAGAGCGAGCGAAACCCAAATCACGATTTGAGTTTTCTGATTTGGTAAAACTAAACAAAGGACAGCCAGGTTTATCGTATGAAAAAGTGGGCTCTCATGTTTCGCATATCAAATACAATTAGATAGAATATGTTGGCGCATTATTTTACCCTTGTACAAGAACTAGATTAGAAATGAATTTACAGTGCATTAAGATAACAACCACAGCAACACATCTAATACATCGTAGAACTTTCGTAATTAATAAGATCAATCCAATCCATGTATACTACCAGAACGTTCGTGAACTTAAGACTAAGCTAAACACGCTGAATCTCTACTCTACTGACCATATAATCTGTTTAACCGAAACATGGTTAACAGAAGATATTTACGATAACGAGCTGTTCCCGTTTCATACAGTCTTCCGCCGTGATCGTGATCGAGCTACATTAGGTAAAAGCGCTGGCGGTGGTGTGTTAGTTGCGGTTCACGATCGCTTCAAGGAACACTCTGTATTGACTTCTCTCCTTCTCCTCCTATTGAATGTATTGGTGTGCGCGTTACCCTTGCTCCCGCAAAAGTTCTCATTATTTCTTCAGTAGATGTTCCTTGTAATTCTTCAGTTGTAGTTTATAGCAAATTTTTTGCTGAGTTATCCATCTACCTCAAGACTAGCTTTCCTTCTGCCTTGTTTTTAATGTGTGGAGATTTCAACATTTCTTTTTCTTCCATAATCTCATCTAGCAATATTCTCTTGATAACCTCATCATTTCTTTCATTGTGTTTGCTCTCTCAACTAAACTGTGTTCACAATATAAATAAAAAATTACTAGACTTCGTCCCATCTAATATTCCCTCTCATAACATCAGTATGCATACCGCCTCCTTCCCCTACGTTCAAGCTGACTTACCTCATGCTCCTCTCTCAGTCGCACTTCAAGTTATTCTTCAGACCTTTAGAGCTCCGTCTCGAGCTGTGCGCTTTAGCTTCCATAAAGCAGACTTCGTTGGTATGATGACTGAGATGAACTCAGCTAACTGGTTCTCCTTTTCCCGAAGTCTCAGTGTCAATGAACTTGTCATAAAATTCCACAACTTTCTATCCAACCATATTTCTCGTTACACTCTTTTCAGACGTCCTCGCAAGCCTAATGATGCTCCTTGATTTTGTCGTGATGTGACGGCTGCCCTTAAAACTAAGGATGCTGCTCGAGCTAGATTTAGACATACAGGCTCTCATGATGACTTCCTCGCATTTTCGAGGCTACGTTCTTTTGCCAAAACTGCCGTCAATCAAGCTATCCGAGATTACTTCTCCAGCAGTGAGTCATCTATCTGTTCTAATCATCAAAAGCCCTTTTGGTCTTATGTCCGGTCCCTCAAAAGTTCCTCGATAGCACTACTGCGTCTAATCCACGTGAAATTTGCGACCTCTTTATTTATATTTTTCATCTTTTTTTTTCAACACAATCATATCTTGCCTGGTGAAGTTCTCCATGTTGCTTCATCTTCCCTATCTTCCATTTACACCAATCCTCATGAAATTGAAATCTTACTAGAGTGCCTTGATTTCAGTGTCGGCTGTGTTTCTGATGGTATCCCTAATATGTTGGCCAAATCACTTTCATCGTCCTTATGCGTACTTTTGTCTTTTATCTATATTTAGCCTTTGTCTATATTTAGCCTCAGCCTCTCCTTCACCGCCAGTTGGAAATCTACTTATTTTCACTGATCCACAAGTCTGGCGACCCAAGCTGTGTTTCCAACTACCGTTCCATTTGCCTCCTTCCTTGTTTTGAAAAAGTTATTTAAAGAGTGGTTTGCAACATGCTACTTCCTATCATCCATCCTTTCCTTGCTCCTGAACAGTATGGTTTCGTCAAAGTTAAATCTCCCATCTCTAATCTTATATCCTTTACTAACTTGGTTGCTTTTGCTTTAGACCAACGGAAACAAGTGGATGTAGTATGTACCGACTTCTCAAAAGCTTTTGATTCTTTTGATCACAGAATTCTTCTTGCAAAGCTTCGAATTTATGGGGTATCTGGTCTTCTTTTGTTTTGGTTTTCATCCTATCTTTCCATCTCTTCCCTTTTCTGTCCGCTTTCCGGTGTTCCTCATGGGTCCATTCTCGGTCCATTATTATTCCTAGTTTTTATAAATGACCTTCCTTCCTTTATTCGTTCTCCCTGCCTCTTGTTTACCGACGACTTCAAGCTTTTCAAAGTAATTGAATTTACCAACGACTGCCTCCAACTCCAAAATGATCTCTGTATCGACTGGTGTTCTAAAAATTCACTTACTTTGAATGAATTAAATGTCCTATACGTATAACATGTCACCCTTAATATATTCTTATACTCTGTACGGATTTTCTATTACGGCTGTTGATGATTTTAAGGACCTTGGTGTGTATTTTGATCCAAATCTCAAATTCGACCAGCACATTGCTTATATAACCGCAAAGAACTTTCGTCTGGCTGGTTTCATCCTTAGATGCTCTGCTCTTTTTACTAGCATCTCTACCTCCTTCCATCTGTTTTTTTTTTCACTTGTTCGTAGCATCCTAGAGTATTCTTATCAAGTGTGGTCTCCCCGTCATAAATATCTCAATGAGGCAGTGGAATTAGTTTAGCTTAGGTTTACTTGCCTTTTGTTGTGTAAATTCAACATCCCTTACAGTGGGTATAGTGATAGTCTTTCTTTTTTCCAAATTCCTTCATTAGATTCCCGACGAGTGTTGCTTGACGAGTACTTGCTTTTCAAGCTACTGCATTAACCTATGCTCTCCGATCTTGGTTATATGCTGTGCTTACATAACGTCAATCGAGCAGATAGATCTCAATTAATGTTTTCTCTTCCCTTCGCACGATCTGAAGTTCATTTTAACTCGCCGCTAGTGAATATCGCCAGGAAACACAACGATCTTCAGCTTGGTCCTTTTCCGCTAACGTTCTCTTAATTTCAGTCTCTAATTAACGATTTAATTCTTAAAGTACATTATAATGCTTGATTATTTTACCGTTTTTGCACTTTCTTCCATGTTAACTTATGTATTACTTTAATTTGTTAAAGCTTCAAATACGTACAGTGGCTGACAGCCAAAATGATGTGACCACGCTAACCTACGAAAAACGATCAATATCTTTCAATTTCCTTAATGACATTTTAAAAACAAAACAGTTCTGAGGAATCGCAGACATGTTTATTTATTATTTAAGTGAAAAAATATCAAAACAAAAACTATCCGCTATGATAAAAATTAATAAAAACCCAAATAGGAACGGATTTTGACCTCACAGCCAAAATAATGTGAAACGGGTTTTCCTAGAAAAAGTACCACTAGTTCCAATAATCCGTTTGTGGGATTCGCATTGTAGACATAATGACAATCAGTTAGACCTTGGTTTTTGGACGAAATCCTTATTCTATAAAGAAAAATGCGATACGTATTTCGCGATGGGTCGTCACACTTTTATTGAAGAACGAGAGTTAATAATAAACTATTTCAAGGACGGGAAGCCAAAAAAAATCGCTGATATTGTGAAAAGGAGTGCTTATATTATTGAACGGTGCAGCATATTATTGAACGTTTTCAGCGAGTCAAAAAAGCCCACAACAAAATTTTTTTTCAAACTGATTGCCGTTGTATCGTGAGACAGTCAAAAAAAGGATCCTACATTGAGTATCCCGCAATTGGCACAGATTGCTGAAAGTACTCTCGGCAAAAACAGCGACCCCCAAACTACCAGGATGATAATCAGGAATGCCAATTTCAATGGTAGAGTCACCCGGAAGAAACTGTTCATCAATCGCAGAATTGATTACGTTCGAGAGCATCTGAGGAAGGATACTGCTTTTTGGGATACCGTAATTTTCTCTGGTGAAAATAAATTCAATTTACTTAGATCTGTCGAGCAGAAATACGTTTGGAGGCAACCAAATACAGACCTCAGTTCAAAATATTTAAGTGCCACCGTAAAATACGGAGGTGGACGTGTTATGGTGTGGGCATGTATGTCGTCAGCAGGGATCGGGAATTTGGATTTAATCGGACAAACGCCAGTATCTGAATACTTTGAAAGGAAGCTTACTGTAGAGTGCAGAACAATTGAATATAAGGGATGATTTTCGATTTTATCAGAACAATGATCCGAAGATTTCCTCCCAAATCGTTCAAACGTGGCTCATTTGGACATTCTCCGGACTTAGGTGTTATAAAAAATTGGTAGTCAGACTTGTAGAAAGGCATCAGGAGAGAGTTTTGCGGGAAGAGTGGAACCAAATTCAGCCAGAGTATACGAAGACTTTAGTGGAATCAATAATTCGGAGATGGGACGTGGTTCTCAAACAGAAGATCTCTTCCACAAAATACTACAAGTATTACTTTATAATTTCATAAGATATTAAGAACTTGATACCATTTTTTTCCTAGGAAAAACTATTTTTATATTATCATTTTGGCTGTAAGGTCAAAATCAGCTTTTATCTAGATTTTGATAGATTTTTATCGTAACTGATTTTTTTTATCAGTGTACTGTATATACTTAATATATTCAATTATTTGTTAATTTTTTCTTATTTTAAAATCTTTTTTGACTCTTTCTAGTATTTCTATTTTTGTAACTGGGCAGTAGCCTGTTAAAATAGATTTAAATAAATAAATAAATAAAAACAGCTTTCCAATATACACTAAAAAAAATGAAATGCGATTAGAAATTTGTCTAATCGAATGACAATTATGCTTCGCTTGCCGTTAGAAAGTCTATGTGGCACCACACGTTCTTGAAAGGAAGTCAATAAACTTCGACTGTAAATGTAATCGAAGAAAATAAAACGTGTCCTCAGTGCAATTCCCCATTATGAACAAGCGCTTATTGCCGTATTCGATACTGTCTTCGATAATTCAAATTGATGCAACACGAAACAACACTCATTAGTTTCAAACTATAAACTTTTCTAATTCACTATTAAACGTGTTAGACTAGATGCAGCAGCAAAGGGCGCATCGAGACTTCAACGCTTGGCGTTCACCTGTTGCTTTAGATTCGAGGCCATAAGATTTGCATTCTCGCATGTAATACTCATCACGTAATACGATTGTCCTCAAACGTTCGTCAAGCCACCAGCGTTGCATATGAAATTTATTCGCACGCATCACATATTCCACCTTAAAGTATTTTCAACTAGTGACAATGTGAAATTAATCCAAATTGTTTGTAAATTAATAACCGATCCAACTGCACACTATTGCCTGCGACGTGTTGCGCATATGAGATTGGGATGTGACGTTGACATCCACACTCTAGGCAGACTTCTGCAATGTTAGATGCTTTGGATGGTGTGTACGATAGTTCTCGATGCGCATATTAGCACAATTGACGATTTCTTCGAGTTCGCGCAGTGTTTTTCTTCCCTGTCGACTCGAGCCAGCCCAGAACTCTGGCCTTACCTACTTCATTGTTAGTAAACTTGTGAAATAATTATCTAGAATTTTAGTATGCATTTTAAGCAGTTCATGTTCATCTGAATTGCACTCAACGATCGACAGAGCTGCCCCTGTACAGTCTGTTTGTGATTGTTGTTTTTTCCCTATCAAGTAAATTCGACATACATACATCGTGATGCCAATGCTTATTTACAAGTGCGACGACGAGCCTAACACAACTAAATTGCGAGAAAATTCCACAATGTTTCATTCGAACAAATTTCTTAAATTTCAATTTAACATGGAAATCGTGCCAGGCGTCCGTTTGTCTATCTCTCGACTCTCGAGAAACTTGAAAATTTCTCAACATCAGTTGATGTAAGTAAACAGCGTATGTGTACGATTGGTAGTTGGAAATATAGTAGCGAGAATGTGTAGTTAACTTGTTTTAACTTTTGCACGGCCGACTCGGATTGTTGAAGGTTTCCGTCTGCCGCTGCTGCTGCTGTTGCCCATGCCGCTTCATTTGCTACTTCGGCATCAAGATTGCCTTCTGGAAGCTTGCTGCGATGCGACGGCACAAAAAGCCAAATGAGTTAAGTTGACATCGTTGTTTCGAGGTTTATATTGCAAATGAGAAGATCGGGCGGCAAGTAGATTCGGAATGCTCGATTCAGTGATTGAAATCGTTTTTATCGTTTCGAGAAATGAACTGAACTCAGCCTATGGAATGAAGATTGGCGAATTTTTTTTAGCAATATTATAGGCAGGTTGACAAAAAAATGCATTGACTTAATTCACTAATTGAACGTTTGCTGTGAATTGTTTTTCGAAAACTCACTAAAATCTAATAAGTAGCGTTTAACATCGTTTCAAAAACGATATTCAAGTAGCCATACGGAGCTTGTAAGCTGGTTAGAAAAGAAGTGAGATTCGTGTCTTTCGTAAAACTCAAAGCATCCACAAATATTGCAATTTTATTGCTGGAAATTAATTTCAAACGAACCGCAAGAGTAGTATTTTCTTGCTAAAATGAAATGTTAATGCATACCGCATTCCTAATGACAAATTTTTTGACTTCATCATACATTCGGTATTATCTGAACACAAACAGAACTTATGCAAGCTTACAAAAGATTGTGTTTTAAATCGAATGTAAAGAACTAGTACCTATTTCTATCCTGAATCAGTAACCAATTTCAGAAAAATACTAAATAACACAACCTGAATTTTAGATAGCACACTCAGTCTATAAGAGCTGCGTCCCAAATTTATTCTGAAAATTGGAGAGCACAAGACAATGAGTGCCAGGAACGTATTAAAGCAAGAACAGAGCTCCCACTTCAATTCCTTTCGAATGATGGAGATGGAAATGGGCAGACTTTTTTTTTAGTTTGGTCTTGAGGTACTTGTTCTAAGTGGAGGAAGCTAAAGGGATGGTTCACATCGAATTATATGTCTTCAATTGAGCCTCGATTCTAGCCAGAGATTCCAATTGGTACCACTAGCCAATATTATACTTAATAGAGCAGAAAAGCTGCAGCTATAGTATTTAGTATATAAATAAATTCAATAGCTCAAGCTAGAAAAGATAATAAGAAAATGAAGCAAAGCGAGAGGAAATCGAAATGGTCAGTATTTGCTAGGCCAATTGCCTAGCTGTTATTTTATAGAAATCATGATAATTAAATGCAACAGAAACAAATTTTAAATTATTTCAAGTCCAAAAATTCATCTTAAAGACTTCTAATTGAATTTTAACTGCTAAAATTAGATAATTGTGCTGTATCCCTAAAAGAATTTATTAGTTTTAGATGTGTGATCCTTGACTGACTGAAAGCACTATTAACATGCAGTGCAAGAGTGTACAGAGCGAACAATTCACTTCTACCTTGATGTCAGTTTGCCCGAGACTTGAACATATGTCCACGGCCCGATAGATTCGAGCCCAATCGAAACTGCGGATGACATTGCGTTGCGCAACGGAACGTAGCAGTCTTCGTTGGCGGTGTCATCGACGTTGCTATAATATAATCATAGTTAGCCAATACATGCAGACGCTGCCACAATTATTTGTGCATAGTTTAGCCGAAGGGAAATTTCTAAAGCCGAAGGGTAATTTCTATAACTTTTGGAATCACTTTTAGAGCAAAAGCACCCGCGATTTTTTCCCAGACTCCTAAAATTTTTTCGAGATTTGCTTAAACTCAGCATAAATATAAATACTTATTTTCAAATATTTATCTAAGCTTATAGTGAAAGAACAATCAGCGAGTTTATTATCAGAATATTTTTGAACGAAAAAAGGTCAGAATAATTTTTGTGCATATTTTCACTATAAACATGCAATTAAAATCACCAACAGATGCAAAAATGTTATGAAAAACAGATATGCATATCAGGTTGAAATCGCTTGAATGAAATTCCTAGTTTGGCAGTTGGTTCTGGTGTCTAATTTGCATCCACCTTTTGTTTTTTTTCCACATGACGTTGCTATAGACTATTCACTTATCTTCCCCTGTTACAACACAGAGAAGGTTCTGCTTCGTTATGACGGAACAGATGGGAACAAATATTCACTCTTTGCTGGAGATTTCATGTTGATAATTGGTGTGGGACCCATTTTCCAAGCTTCGATACTTTTTGTATTTCCACAAAATGGCGATGAATAGTTCTATGCTAAAATTTTAGCCTCTTTGCAATCATATCCACGATTAAAGTTGGTTTTGCCTCCACAAGGTTTTTTTAATACCGTCAAATTCAGTAGGACGTCCTGAGCGAGGTGCATCTTCTACTGTCGTGTATCCATCCCGAAATTTCCTAAACCACTCCTGTGCAGTTCTTACACTAATAGTGTTTTCACCATGAATCGTATTTAACTCTGTTGCAGCGACTGTATCATTTTTACCACTTTTAAAAAGTATAAAATGTGTCCTTTGTATTCGTTAGTATTTTTCATTTTTTTCACTATCGCTTTACATCCGATCTTCTCAAAAACTGATTATAAAATGACCAACTGTAAATAGTTTCAGAGGAAAGAAGATGAAAAGTTTCATTTCCAACAAATATACCTCATACAAATAACTAAGAGAAAATGCGTGGGAACTTATGGACTGACCTTGCAAATCTGATTGCCAGATTTTTTTATTTTGTCAATTGGACATAATACCTTTAGAAATATTTTACAAAATATACTGAAATCGCATCAATGAATCGAAGCCCAGATAGTGACTTAAAACTTTTTCGAATTTTCGAAGAATTTCTTTTTTTGTCAATTTATTCCAAAGGCGAGCGAATATTTTCAATCAGAGTATGCTTTGATTTTTAAAAAACCCATTCGATTGCTTTAATCATAAAAAACTGATCTCATATCTTTGTCCGTATAAACTAAAACGATTTTAGCGCCCAATTCTCTGTTCAAGTTTCTACTCACTTGCCCCATAATCTTTTTCCTAAAATTTTTGCAAATTCTAGTCATCTGTCGAATGTTTAAATTCTTTTCAGTTCATAATACAACTTGTTTCTAAATTTTTGCTTCTCCTAGTAGATTTTAAATAATATTTACAATATTATATATATATACAAATTACAATATCTACAATACGTGCATTGAGAAATTTTATTAAAATCCTGAATCACCAAACCCCGAATTAACAAAAATTCCCGTATTCCAAAATACCAAAATACTAAATGCCGTATTTCAAAATCCCAAAACTGAATATCCCGGAACTCAAAATCCCGAAATTCTTTAAATTGAAAATCCCGTATGAAATCTATTCATATAATAGAATCGTTGTATTACGATTTAAATAAACTGTGAAACGATCTCGACAGCTCCTTATCTCGCCTTACGAACGAAAGTAATCAGTAATCGACCCGAAACCTACTAACCATTGCTGAATATAAGAACACTATTAGATTATTATATACCGTTATGTATTATATGAAATATATTATCATGAATATGAAACACAAACATGATTTGAACAACATGCCTAACTTTTCATTGAGAAGCTTAATGAAAAATCCTGTAGTTTTGCATAATATATATTATGCAAAACTACGGGATTTTGTAATACGAGACTATGTAGTCGGGAATATGTAATCGAGATTTTTTAATCGGGATTTTATAAATGGGATATTGTAATACGAGATTATGTACCCAACCCGTGCATTGACTTTCTCCTATCAGACGGTGTCTCGCCAGGGGGCGTTTGTGGCGTATTGTAGATCCGCCATTTCATTCACAGTTTTTGGACGAATTGAATGTGTCCCGAAAAATGAGTTCTGTCAGTGGAAATAAATGAAAATCCGCGCAAATATCGGTGCCGCATTCAACTATGTGTTTATTTTTCAATAATTACACCGACCAACAGTGGTCATGCCACACAAACTCTGATAGGTGATCGTGCTTTGACTACGGAAACGTATTTATTTTGTTTCAATCGCTGGCAGTTTTCTTGTGATGAGGTCAAGTTCATTTTCGGTATTGTAGCGATCGGCCGTAAAAAGGAATGCTATACATTTGTTTTCGCTATTAATTTAAATTGTTTTGGTTTTAATTAACTTCTGTGCTTGTTTGAATATGTCGAGAAAGTGTTTGAACTACCCTAACTCTTTTTGTTATATTTGTGGTAAACCGACTTTCACAAATCAAAGGCGAAATTTTTCTGATTTTATTTTGAAATGTTACCGCGAGTATTTTAGCTTTGCGGTGGCTCATCAAAACAAAGCTTGTGCCCCACATATTTGTTGCATAAAATGTGTAAGAAATTTAACTGATTGGATCACATCATATACCGTTTGCTCTTCTCATGATATGGACTGAGCCTTAGAGATCAGGTTTCAGACTGCTGTTTTTGTCTTACTCCAATAAAAGGCATACATTCAAAGGCAAAATACACAGTTCGATACTCTTATTTATTTTCAGCAATAAAACCTGTCCCTCATAATGACAATTTATCTATACCTGATCCATCTGCATCGTTTAAGGTTGACAATTCACAACCCTCCACTTCAAGCCAATTATGGGGCGATGGATTGCAATGGAAATTGATTTCTGTATTTAAAAGACAAATTCCCCGGAATAAGTGATGCTTAAGTCAAAGAGGGTATTTTCGTAGGGCCTCAAATATGGGAATTAATAAAAGATCTGAAGTTCGAAGAAAAATTGAACGTTTTAGAAAAATCAGCTTGGCAATGCTTTACGAACGTGGCTGCAAATTTTTTGGGTAACCAGAAGAGTGTGAACCATAGAAAATTGATTCAAGCTTCTATTGACATATAAAGCTTTAGGTTGCAATGTGTCGCTTAAAATTCATTTTCTCACTCACATCTGGATTTTTTTTTCCCTGAGAGGTTTGAGGCTGTAAGTGATGAGCATGAAGAAAGGTTCCATCAGGACATTTCAAAGATGGAGATGCGTAATCATGGTAGGTGGAGTCCAAGGATTTTGGCTGACTGGATGATCTAAAGGGACCAACCGGAAGCCAAATATTCCAGAAAATTTTAGACCTTTAACTTACAAACCATATTATTCGCATGTTTCTGGAGAACTATTCAATATTTTCTTTATAATTCATGTTTCTTAACCAAATAAAATTCATACATGATAAAAAAAATAGCTGCATATTATTATTCACAACACCTAATACATAGAACCAACACTAAAAAAGTTCATGTGGCACGACGGAGATTAAATTTTGTTAACCAGTGTTATGTTAGCTATAAAACATATTCTTTAAATGCAGGGCCTAAATTTGCGTTTCTACGACAGAAATTGTTACGATTGTCAGCGTGAAATTCTTCAAATGGTTTACTTCCTCAATTACATTTATTAGCTTTCGCAGATGTATTGTCCTCCGAGTTCCGTGAATGAATCGGTGCCGTTATTCAAATAAGTATTTAATTGCTAACAATAACACAATGGGGTCAGCTTTATTGCAGAGCCTCTTCTTCCTAGCCGCAGTAAGCCGCTTAGTCAAGAAACAAGCAATTAAAATTATCATCATCCCCCGAAAGGGAATAGGATAGGAAAGGAATCCCAAACCACACTCTCGACACATTCAATTTGTAATTAAATTATATAATAGTAAAAAAGAAAACATAAATAGGATAAATGGAGAATAAAGAAAGTAAGATAGAGTTAGTTGATGTGAAGTTAGTGGAATAGATGAAAAATAAAACAAACATGCAAAGAAGAAGAAGAAGCTCGTTTATAATATAAAAAGATAAATTAAAGGATTTTTAAGAAGAAAACAAAACGAGAAAGACTGCTCCCAGACAGCAACAGAGTGCTGGTATTAGGGATGCAAAGAGAAATGTGCATTAAATTTAAAAAAAAAAACTCAGCAATCAGGAAAAAAACTAGTAGTAAATAGTACGAGATTTACTTTACATGGTTCTAATGTGATTCTTCAGCAGCCTTTTAAAGACGGGAAAAGATCTAGCATTCTTCAAAGAGTTAGGTAAATTGTTAAAGATTTCCGTAGCTAATCTAATAGGATCTTTATGTTTTCTATTCGTTCTAGAGATATCAAGCCTGAGATTATCTTTAAATCTTGTGTGATAGCTGTGATAACCACAGTGTCTCATTGGAAATATGGAAGATTTTATATTGTTATTGAGTATTTTATATATTATCTTAGCTTTTTCCATAAATATAATATCCCTTACATTGAATTTATTTGTTTGTCTGTATAGTATATCACTTGGAGTCATTCTATCAAGTCCATGCACTGCCTTAACTATCCTATTGAGTATTCTATGAATTGAGTCAATATTCATCTCTGAAGTTTGACTCCAATTCAATATACCATAGGTAATCTTAGGCAGCACAAAAGAGTTGTAGATCATATTTTTCAGGTCTAAATCCAAGTAATATTTCATTCTGAACAACCTAATCCAGAAAACCAACTTAGATTTCACATTACTTATGTGAGGGGACCAAGATAATCTATCATCAATAATTAGTCCTAAGTATTTAGATCTAGCCATTCTTTGTATCTCCTCTCCATGTATTCTGATGTTAAGGCAGATCTCACTCTTATTAATCTGCTTGAATACCATGTAACTAGTTTTAGAGGTATTGATTGTAAGCCTGTTTCCCAAAAGCCAGGACCCATAAACAATTAAATCATTATTCATTTGTCGCTCCAAAAGTTCAGCAGAGTTAGCAGAGAATAGTAAAAGGGTATCATCAGCATAAATAATATATTTTCCAGTAAGACCAGAGAAATATAAATTATAAATATAGAGTAAAAATAAAGTTGGCCCCAGAATTGACCCTTGAGGAACACCAATGTTAACTATTCGTTGCTTATTTAAACGACGCTTCTTACAATTCGCTTCTAGAATTTAATTTTATAATTAATACTATGATCCGACATTTATTTGTTTGAGAATAGTGCTTGAGTTTTATATCCTCGTTATGACTTGCTATTATTAAACAAAATTCTAACATGCTAACACACCTATTGCGAATTATTAGATTAATAGGATCTATTTTGTGCTTTCGCCAGCAAAGCCACAGTTTTCACAATTTACTTAGATAATTAAAGTCTAGTCTAAGGCAAGGTAACTAAGGTTACAATTAATTTAGTATTATTCACCTACATATTACAGACTCGTGTAGCCTAGTAATTAGAAAACTGGCTCTTGGCGTATGGGGCTCCTGGCTGGAACCTCAATACAGACGAAAAACCGTGCACCGGGTATTGAGTTAACCTAGCTCTGAGCGAGTATCTAGACAGGTGTAAAAACAGGCAATCAACTATCGTAAAAATTTCGATGATCCAAACAGAGGCTCTACTACCCCCACTCCACAAGACCTTATATGGGTTGTAGCGGAACAACTTTAGTTTGCTTTTTAACTAACATTTAGACGCTGTGACTTTATGTACCTATCAAATTTCTATGACATATAAATTGCGAAAGACATGCTGGCAATCAACATAAATGCATTCACAGAAGCTCTGCAATTGAGCGAACAAGGAAAATGGAAAAGATTTCAAGTGTCTATTGAGGTCGTCGTCTGTTGTTTATTTAAAATTTGTCGAATCAGCAGAATCGTGATCAGTGTTTCTGATTAGATTTATCCAATGATTTTATTGGGGTCTTCTCCACAAAATGAAATATGTATATAGTTTAGTACCTTATAGTCCAGTGCAATGGAACTAACCCATTTCGATAGTTCTGTGACTATATCCAACCACAAAACTAAACTTCATACCCAAACGTGCATAGTTTCGGGTAGTAGGCTATGGACTGGATGAATACTTTGCATGTTTGTGAAATCGCTGGGCAGAAATTCCCACAAAACTACAACTCTACTCTTGTTACAGCACACTGCGCTGCAATCTCAGCGATACCATGCCTTACGAAACGGCCAAACGAGGAAAACTGTTGACATCATATATGCACAAACTTGTCAAACGACCTGCAATTAAATTTCAATCAAATGCAAAAATCGTCATATTCAACGATTTGAAAGTGAAAATATGATTTGATTGAAAAGCAAGTTATCGTTATCGATTCAGTGTTAATGGTGAGTGGAAAATACCGGTGGAATATTCACTTGTATTTAGTTTTTCGCAACACTAACAGCAGTAGTGACGATCATGCATGGGATGTTTGCAAACAGACTATGTTCATAGTGTTTCACTGAAAATAAATAAACTGCATTTGTTGAATGATCGAGGTTGCTGGCCTAAGTCTTTCGTTTTCGATGAGTTTAGCCACTTGCGTCGTATTATTTTAATAGAAATACACATATTTCCCGAAAATCATATACGTTTGTGAAAACATGTGGAGCGAAACAGCAAAACCTGTTTTTTTACATACTATATATTTGTAGCAATTATATCTGGCAAGCGCTACTAATCTTTTATATCTTCAACGACTCAGTATAGGTGCCACACACTATTTGTATATATTTCAAATAAGCAACGATGGTTAGAATGATTGAAAAAGTAGAATGACCAGACCATGAAGTTGAAATTGCATTCGTGTGAGATTGCATTGACGCGTTTTCATATTCCGCTCATCCAGGATCAATATTAAAATTCAAATGGATAATTTAAAGTGAAATTGATTAACAAGAGTCATAAATAATGGCTTGTAGACTTTAGAACTATTCGTAGTTTTTCTCATCATACTCGCATGATTGCTAATTAACTTGTCAGTATGCACATCATTTTGGTGGTACACATAATGGGTCAGCCCGTATCTAGTTCCACCATCAAGATTGAACCTCTAAAGCTGTTTCTTGTGTTATGCTCAGACCAGTTGAACATCCAAAACAAAAATAATATTACGTTAAAACTAATGCGCTGGGCACACAGGACGCGTTTCGGTGACGCGTGCATCGCGTTTTGAACGCCGTGAATAATATTGTTTCGGCCACACGGAGTGCGATGCGTCGAAGCGGTACAATTTCTAGCGCGAATGCTGTACAAAATTACGAAATCGGTCGAACGATCATTGCGGGCACGCTTGTGGGGTTGATTTTGGTTTGCTGCAATGTCATGATAGTTAGTAGTAGTCTTTGACACATTGTGTGTGGCATAGCAAGAATTGTTGAATGCTGCATTGCCTATAGTGACGACAGTTTATCAACCACAATCGCGTTCTATGTGCCCAGTGCTTAAGTTAACTTATAAACATACTCATGCTGGTTATTGATTTGTGATCATGGTTCCCTTCTTGTCTATAAATCAGCATATCAAAGCAGAGAATAATTGATACGGGAAACTCGATCGTTTTGCGGAATTAGCCTCCGAAAGCAGAATCAAAGTGAAATTGTTTTTGCGGGATGATTAAAATTGAAAATTTTTTTATTGAAAAACTCGAAACCACTTTGTCAAAAAAAATTTTCAATAACAATTTTCAATTTTAATCATCTCGCAAAAACAATACACATGCTATTTAAAAAACAATACACATGCTATTTCAGGAACGCGTCATCCGATTGAACTGAAATTTTCAGGATACATTGGTGTATATGCAGAATAGTGCCAGGTCTCACAAAAAGTTAATAATCTTTAACCCTTTGGCGCCGGCGGCCATTTAAGTGATATTTTAAATATACCTATTTTTCTGTCAAAAAATAACTTTTGCAAAAATAAAGTTTATGTAATGAATTCTGAACGTGTTTCAAATGTGAATATGATAATTCTTCTGAAATGTTTAACCTTATGTGTGCGCTAGGCGCCTAAAATAAGATTGGGAAAATTTGAAAATTTTTGAATTCTGATAACTTTTTATTAGATTATCAAATCATTATGAAACTTACAGTAAATATAAATGTTGCTAAGTTGCACACTTTAACCATCGAATCTCCTAAAATATGTCCGTTTCTTAGAATGAAAACCAACTTGTATACAAATCTTATGCTTTGTCCAAACAGTCAAGGGAAAACTTTGGAATTTTCATGTCGGACAAGAACGGCAGCCCTTTTCCAATTTACCTATATTTTTAGCATCAAAAACTTCTGTTCACGGGAACTCACGAACCAATAATCAAATGCAGTTGAAATTTACAGAATACATTGGAATTAGGTAGGACCAGATCTGATAGAAGCGATTTTGAATTGTGGGCAACCCTGTGCCAGTGGTGCCATCTTGAAAAATTACAAAGAAAAAAAACTGCTTTTTGCCCAATGAATTCTGATTCAGTTACCAGATTTTTATGAAATTGACACAGTAGCTGAACCTTACTCTAAGCCGTGTTTGATATAAATTTGATTGAAAAATTTGATTGGTGCTGCCAGCTATGGTACTTTTTGTGTCTTTGGTTTTGAAAATTCGCTCAGGAAAATAAAGCTTTTTGCCCTATAACTTCCAGTGCAGTCATGAAATCAATACGAATTTCAAACATTTATTGGAACCTTTTATAGGCATTATTCAGGTCAAATTCGGTTAAAAAGCCACGATAGGGTTGCCAGCTGTTGTTGGTTTTGTGTTTATTTCCAATATATTTCTTAAGCGACTTGATCGTAAAATTTTCAAATGGTAATGATATTATAGTGGCAATATACAGCAAATATTAAGTTTTCGATTATTTGAAAAATTCCGCGGCTGGTAACCCTAAATTTCTTTATACTCCTATAACTTCGAACGCAGTCATCGGATCGAGACGAAATTCGCAGGGTAGGTTAATTTTAACGTGATGCAGATGCGATACTGGTAAAAGGTTGCTAGCACGAGTCCGTAGTGCTATTTCTGTATCAATAAATGCTTACAGTTAGTATTCATACCGGAAATGTTTACAATGAAAATTAATAACCAATGTTTCAATTCCCAAAGATCTGAAAAATTTTCGGATCGCAGCCCCAAACACCAACTTCAGTTACAATGCTGCAGGCACTAAGCATTTTCTTCATTGATGTTATATGAGATGCTGCTTTCAAAGTTTTGTGAAATAAGCAACTGATAACGAATATAGTTAACAAGTGTTTTGCTCTCATAAACTTTGAAATTCATGCCAGTGGTAATATCTGAAACCTTTCCACCGTATGCGGTATAATGCATTCTTAAGACCAAAGTAAAACGTGGTGTTTGAAACATTTTGGCTGTAATAAGCAGCTCGTGTGGTAGAGTATGCACTCAAAATCTGCACGATTCTTCTACTGTTCTTCGAACATTAGTGTTTCTAGCGGTTCAGGTGCACTAGAGTTTTTTTTAATGATCATTTTATTTTTGGTGCTAAATCTCTTCGCAACTTGCGCTGAATGAAAGCTCAGTGCATGATCAATTATCATTATCTATATATTTAAATCAGAGACACATTCGGACAATGACCTACTCACACAGCCAAATATATTTCGAAAGTTAAAATGACGCATAAACGGTATTCTGCATTATTTTTTTATTCCGAAATGCGAAGTCTATCTCCTTTCAGGAAATTGAAGAAAAATAGTAAATGAAACAAATCAAAAGCCAAACATTACAAAATGCTTTTGTCGAAACACATTTTTAACTATGACCGCGAATGAAATAGTTATCTCAACATCTATGAGTTTTATCAACACCAGAAAAGCCGGATTGTGTATCATACTTACAAAAGGTGCGACCGTCAATTTGACGGTGATCAGCATTGAGCATCCAACTAGCAAATACTTTTGTGGCAATAAGAAGAAAATATATTAAAATTCAATTTTAGCAACTTTATTAGCTAGGTATAATAATAGATTGCAAATAAACAATAGTTATCTGCACATTCTTAATACATTTGCCACACACACAACTATAAAGTTGTGTGTAGTAATTGTGCTATAAAGCTACTGGTTGTTTCTAGTAACGATGTCTTGGCCTTTCTAGTGTTTTAAAAGCTGTCCAGGCTTCTACGCAACACTAGATCATGTCATTTCAGACTTGGAGCCGCTCTGTCTGTTAACGGAGTTGCGTTGCCGATGGTATTATGCTGGTGAAAACGTGTAGACATAATGGAACCTTGTATCACACAAATCGTCCAATGAATATATCATCCAAAAAAGGTAACACAGACACGTAATAAAATTCAAATGAAGTTGCTCGAGATAGAACCTAATAGGAAACGCAAAGATACACGATACGCTTGGAATTGAAAATATTGAATAGAAATACCAATTCTTTTGTGCTTTGAATAAACTCAAGCTAAAAGTTATGAATTGATCACCTGAAAAATATAACGTCATTTCAATACATATTTGAATAATTATTTATCGATTTCAAAACAGATTGGATTTCACGCAAACGTGAGACTTTTAAGTTGTATTTGAGTCTTTCTCTTCACTTGGTGACTGGCGCAGCGAAAATTGCGATAATTTAATTCTTTTCATTCAGTGTGAGCATTTATTTGAATATTTGGTTTGAGATTCCGGCATTAAAATCAAATTTGGACGCAGGTTTGGTGCTGGATTTCGGATTGACGTTAAGTGTTTACTGTACATGCTGTCTCTTCACCTGCCAAGTTTTCGAATCGTGGCACGCGAAAGATGTTATGTTGATCAAATCGAGGAAACTTAGAGTTGATTTCAAGGGTATCTACAATATTTCAATATATCAAACTGATTAAATCAAAAATTGTTTAAGGGGCTATCAGTATATACATATACTCTGTGCTTGTATGCGTTTCCAATTAAATTAAAATTAATTTAATTAAATTAGAATTAAAAAGATTGCTAGCATCAAAACCTATTTCAACTTAATTGACACATTCGGCTTGTTTGTCACCAGTTCGAAAGGTCGTAATACAAATGTATTAAACGATTTATGTTTAAATTCGACCAATTGATATATCACCGTCTTCTACATATTTCGCTATACTTCTGCGTGTGTCGACATTCATGTAAATTTGAAATAACACCGCTCATTGCCACAGTATGTATGTATATCTTCAAACCTGGCTCTTGAATAATGCTCCTGATATGATCGATTCTGCTCGTACGCAGATGATTAAATGTTTTTCGAACGTTGCTTGGCTTGTTCAAAGACAGGTCTTGGTGAGAATGAAATGATATTTTGCGGTCATTGCGGCCACGTATGCATGCACATTAAGAACCTGAAATAAAAATAGTTATTTGTAACTGCATATGTCAGATGTAATGATTCGAGGGCCACAGCTTCATTAACCGAGAGCATATACATACAGTATTTTAGAAGATTATGTTACTGCCGTTGGACATCGATATGTCGATCGATGTCATAACTACTTTCATTTTTCAAACTGCAGTCCAATGCAATCAATGCATTCCCTGCGTTTTGTAGAATGGGGGCTGCATTAATTTTTGAGTATTTCATCATTTCCCTGTGGCTAGACACAGCGTATTCATTACACTCGATTTAATTGATTATGGAATCACGTTGCAATTGCAGATATCTACCTTAAATGAAAGACTGAGTTTTTGAATTGAATGTATTCAAATTATGAAGCATTTTACGACTGATTCGCATGTTTGATGACACGAGTTTTGTCGTTCTGCATATGATTCAACTGCAACTTGAATGCACGCTGTTACTGTAATTCAACAAGAAACTTCATGCCGTAGCAAGCAAGCATGAGTAGTAAGTAATAGCAGTAAGAATAGGTCTAAATTGGCGCAGTGACAGTTTGTTATCTTTAATTTGTTGCTAATCACTTTGACAGACACGACAGCACTTCAGAGTTAAATTGACGCAAAGAGGTTTCATTATGCCAAGCAGGTATCTTGTTCGTGAACCAATTAACCAAATATGGGAAAGCTCATGTTCGGTTAGCCATGGAAAAGGTAATTGTAGCAAAACCCTGGCTGATTCGAAAACTTCAAAACGAACGGACCAAGCAACTTTGCAGTGGTTCGCTGTTTCACTAAACCTAAGCGAGCAAAAACTGTGAAACAATAACAATTAACGACAGTAGAGGCTACACATCAGCGCAAGTGGACATTGCTCGTGATTCTTCCACGGTTTGTTTGCTTGTTTGCCTGTCTACTCAAGCAATCATCGGGCAGCTTGCTTGCTGACTGCCCAGCTTCTGGACGGTCAACAAAAAAGCGCTATAATCGAGGAATGGTTCTCGGTCACTAATGGTTGAATCCGAGTGCCTGAAACGCATACCAAATGTTATGGCTTTGTCATCTTTGAACTGACAGACTGCTGGACATCTGAATGACTCAGAGCTCATCAGATTCTTCGCCATCCAATCCGCATGAAGTCGTACGTAATAACGATCGTAATGATCAATTTCGACAGTCACAATCGGCATGATCAAGATGATTACGATACTAGGACCTTTTAGTTGATTGTGAGTATAACTAATACGGCTCTTAGAATTCACCTTTGAGGGTCCTCATGCTGCTCGTGAGGTTCAATCATGCGAGGAGTTTGTTGGCATGAGTAATCAGCGATTGTGTATACATTCGGTTTTTAGAGTTTGAGCTCGAGCTCCCTAACACCTGACGTGTAATATTTTCAGCTGGGTTTCTACAATACATAGTCTATAGTTTTAAAGGACATTTAAAATGCATGATAACACGGTTCGGAAACATAATAAGTGTGTCATTATAACAAACCTACAATATTATGGTTGTTTTAAGGATAACTATAAGAAATTCACTATTGCCTAGTTGTATGTCTAGTAATGTGCCTAGTGAAATTTTTCTAAAATCATCAACTACATTTTACAAACGTTTGAAACAATCAAGCTATCATTCCCAATGTACGACTGAAGCCCACGCTGCTGCTTAATCTGCTGCTGAAGCTATATATTGCAAGCGCGAGTAATTTGTGTCACTTTCGTAAAGAATACTGATATACTTGACTCTACACTAATCTCATGATACGTCGATCGCTATGCCTAGTTTTTGGTTCACTCTTGCTTGGTACATTGTATAACCCCAGAGCAGTCGGTGTCCGTCAGTACGATTAAGTGGATAGTCAAGGTGCATATCGCGTGAACTATTCATTTACTATTACCTAAGTGTGCGCCACTATGAGTTGAAACAAATAGCGTGCCGGGTGATATCGGATGCCCTCCAAAAATAGCTAGAAACGACTTACCAAAACGGGAAATGACCACTTAATGTGCCGCAGAGCGTCTTCATCAGACTCAATTTGTTTGCACTCTGGCAAAACATTGGTTTTTTGACTGCTGCGCCGACAGGTATGGTTACTGTAATATATTATTGGAAGTTTTCTTTGTTTGCATTAATAATGACTATTTTAATACAATGCCTCTAGTGTATGACCTAGAGGGGAAAGGATTATTGAATTATATTAAAGTGGTTTGTAGAATGCTGGATCTATGAATTATTTCTAATGCCATTGATAATATACGCATATCTTAAAAAAAATTTACATACAGACTGATCCATATATGAAAAGGAACGTGTGTGAAATGAGTGCTTTTAGCGTGATCGAGAGTGAACTCAGAGCAGAGAGATTTAAGGAAATGAAATAAGCGTATATGTACATATACGAAATTTAGTGAAGCAATTTTACTAGAAAGGTAAAATCTAGAATTATAACAAATCGAGAGAATTACTACCTCAGATATTCTCTTTTATTATATTCTCTTTTGTCTCCGATACCTAAGATCTACGAGCTTTTGGTTATAACGTGTCAAATGGTTTACCATCTCTATCTTTACCTTCCTGTTCGCGAAGTAAAAGGTTGTCAAATTTGCCCATAGTGCCCATAGTTTTTCTTCACTACTACTAATGCTCTGATTCAGGCAAATTGCTTCACTTCTCACCAGTGCTGTAAGATCGTGGGAATTCTCCCGCTTTGTGGTAGTTTACGACTTCTAAAACTTGAAAAATGGAAAAGGGAGAAAAAGCTGCTCGTTGAACCAAATCGTTGGAGAAATGATTCAAATGACACAAAAACTTTATTTGATCGAACAAATTTGAACTATGTACGCGAAATTTACATTACATTGTGAGACCTTAAATTTCAGTTAAAACCAGGATTGATATGGACTAGAATCGCTTCTCACGCCATTGGGTTAGCGATTTTTTCAGTTAAAATTTCACTCACGGCACTAATCATTTAATTAAGGGGACATAGCACCTTCAAATTGAAAAAAAAAATTGTTTATTTCAAAGGTTAGTATTTAATTGAATAAAAAAACATATCTTAATGAAACTTTGTACATATACTTAATTTGCCTTATACTACGTAAAAAAAATTGTTAAAAATTTTTGTGGCCCCCTGTCGCCTGCTACATTTTTGTTGTTGAAAAAACAAAAAAAAACCTGGCGTGCACGATAACTGCCCTCAGAAGAGGCTGGAAAAAAAACAAAAAACTGGGGTTTTATCAGTATAAAAGCGGCCTTGGAATGAACTGAAAAAAAATTGGTTGAAAAATAACAAAATGGCGGCGTTTTTTTTTTCGAAAATCGAGGTTTTTTTCCCCCAGAAATCGGTTATAACTAAAAAAATTTAATGCCGATTTTTTCATCCGTAGCTGATTCTGAGCATTAACATGTGCAGATTAACGTGTTAAAATTTCACAACGATTGAATAAATACATTTTCTTAATCCTGCACGCCAACTTGAAAAAGGTTGTTACTAGAAAATTGCGTTTAAAGTTAAAATTCAATATTTTTGTAATAAATCTTACCGAAATTTAATGTGTGTTGCCTGGACCATACAATATACCTTCCTCTTGCTCATACTCCTCCTCTTCCAAAGATTTTTGCTCCGTTCGAGCAGCTCTGGCCTCTTTAGATGCCTCAGTCGAGTGTTTTTCCGCCTGGTTGATTCTTACAGCATCTCTATTTTCTGCATGTTCCAGCGCACGTTGGCCAATTGTAATTCCCATGACTTACATTATTTTCAAGATAGCCATAAATCATTCATTGAATGTACATGCAGAAATATTTGCAGCCATATTTATGACATTTTTTCCACAAAAAGTATGTTTCGGGACGAAATTTCAAATACAAGAATTATAGATTTCGTTATTATTCTGCGTAAAATTGCCCAAGTAGCACTTTAATTAATCTTCTGATGATAAATCTTCATAAATAGGCTTTAAAATTTCTTGTACCTCACCATCTAAAAGTGGAGGATGCCTGAAATTTTTTAAAGCATTACCACCAGCTGTTTTTTCTACTATAGGACAATAAGAGTGTTGAAGGTTCTCATCAGTTGAAATTTTTTGGTAATATGCTGCCCATATTTCCTTGCACATGTTTTCAACCGAATTAGAATTTCGTCGTATATGTAGGCCATAATATTTTGACAAATTTTTCATTAGTTTTAGTGTCAGTTGAACTTTTTTCGGACTTATTTTTGAGTTTCAACACTTTTTTAGAAGCATCTTTTTCAGCTATTTTTTGTTTGTTTTTTTTGCCGAGGCTAACTTTTTTTTGCTTCTTTTGAAGGAGTTGACTCACTTATCTTTCGCTACACTTTAGCCTACGTCGATTAAGGGGTGAATCGTCGTGAACGAAAATCATAGAAAAAATTACCTTGGCACGCTTCGCTACATATGCTCACAAAAAATTGTTTTTTAGAATTTCAATATTATATTATTAAAATCATGTTTTTAAAGCTTCATTCTAACATGTTCAATAAAAAAAAATCGATTTATTAAAAATTTGAAGGTGCTATGTCGTCAAATATAACATTTAAATTTAAATTTCTTGATAGGTATGGATTGTGTGGCCAATTTGGCATTTTCAATGCTAGCTTTACCACCAATTTCACCTATTTAGCATTGAAAAAGGTACTTAAGCATTCAGCACTTTTTATTAGCATTCAAATTTTACGCTAGCACTGCTTTACACGAACGTTCGATGCTACCAAATATTGCATATAACAATATCATTCAACATACATATTTGAATTCTATTCCCTTGTCGCAATCTAGTTTAAAAACTATAGGGGTATGCTGCCAAAACTATGAAGTATCAGAGTCAATTGTTAAAAGTCCTAGCTCATTTTATGCCATATATAGCGATTTATCCGCAGAGTTAGATTCAAACGATTCAAATACTGAAGGTGACTTTTAATTGTGCGCATTACCTTCCTTATTTTATACTTTTTTTATACATTCAATGAAGATATTGTTGACACTACTTTCACAAATAGTCGAAACGGTTACTTATTACTCAAAGTATGAGTAGACAATACAATAAAACATTCCTAAATTCACACCAAAAATTCGAAACAACAGGCAAGAGAATGAGCAAGTTGCTCTATTACCGATTAAATATAAAGTTATTAAATCTTCCATTCGTATACATTTCACAATGTTATCATATCAGCCTTATAAATTCAATAATTTAATTTGTGCGTCGCAAAAGATTTTCTACTAGAGGCCAAAATTACAATCACGAAACAATTCAACCGAAATGAATGCACCCACCTAAAATGGAGACCACCCGTCGAGTAGATAATAATTTTATCCCAAGCAGATATCTCTGACATTAGTATTCAATGAACAAAGACACGCGACTTTAGTTTCAAACAATCCAACAGCTGGCTCGGGAATGGCGAACACTCGCTGCAAAAACACTCTCATTATGCGCTTCTACTTGAAGTAGCTTTGGTGTCAAGCAAAAAAATTACTTTCAATCTATCTTCATCTCAATTATATTTTTACTTGGCGTTGTTATATTTCAAAAGCGTTAATTTACATAGGTAGCTTCTTCTGAAAATCACTGATTTTCTGGATTGCGCATGTGACTGAGAAAATTTAAGCTCGATACTCGAGACATTTCACAAAATACTTCTTCAATCTCTTTGTTGCTCAATGTATGAACTTTCGTATTCGATTGTTTAGCAATCGATGTCGATCATGATTTTGGCTATTATAATGTTATTTGCATTAGAAAGCACATTTATAACATACATACATGAATCCGTGAGATTGTTACTTGTGTCAAGAAGATTACATGATACCGTGCTGACATGAATTGTCATCGAAATGACTGTATCTATCAGATTCCAGGGAATGGCGATTGGTAGCTGTGAATCTAGGCCGGATAGAGAAAAGTATTGACTAAGCCAGCTGCCAACAATATATTGGAGTATTATCATCTTCTCAAAACTCTTTGGTGATGTTCAAGGGGCATTTCACGTGAAGCGGACAACGAAAAAAAGTCGACGCTCTGGATTTCGTTAAAAATGTGCATAATGGTACTTCTAGAGAATATGAACGTGGGTACGCAATTTTTCTTTTCTATGAGGTCTAGTTGCCGAGGTATGGGCTTTTGAATAATTGACAAAATTGATGGTTAGTCAATTCTGAGATTCGAAAAAAAATCTGAAAAACATTAAATATAATGATTGATATAGAAAATCAACTGTCCCTTTTAATTTTGAAATTAGATTTTCAAAACAATTTTTTTTTTCCTGTGTAAAACTGGAAGTAAACACTTAAACTCGTTATTTGAATAGTTTGGACCGGGTTAATTTTATTTATTTTTATATCAAAACAAAGCTTAAAGTGTACTTATTTTATGATAAAAGTTTTAGAATGGAATGGCCAGTGGTTTAGGAGGTAGGTGAATTTCAATACGTACAGGTCGTATAAACCGTGGTACCGAGAGCTTTCTTGGTACAACTAGTTGGCTTAAAAACAAAAATTGATATCAAAATGTGATTAGTAGCGCCATCTTTTATTTGAAAAAGGTTTTATTTTCTCAGAAAAACCTATTTAAAATATACGGCGCCTATATAATATATATGACACCAAGCCATTTCGAATTTCCCGTTATTTTTCGAGTTATTGTTCAGCGCTTGCAGTGACTATTACCTCGTTGATAAGTTAAAGAGTCTTAATTATGTGTATTATGTCTCCGTGCGGCTATCGATGTTTCAATACATTCAATTTGAAATTTCATCGGAAGGTTAAAGACCTAAGAAAAAATCCAAGAATATTAGCAGAAACCAATTTATGCCGAAGTTGCAGCAAAAAACTGATCGTAGAAACATCTCCAGTAATTAAAAAAAAAGAACTAGTTTAAGAAACAAGAGTAAAATTGTAAAAATTGAGAAATAAACTAATTTTTCCATAAACAAGTATTATTTTGGCATTAAGTAAATTAATATTAGCAATTTTTAATATTTTAGCCTCTATATGTAAGTGATATAGTGATATATAATAGTTTTACTACAAATGTTTTGTTTTCACACTCATTAGCTGTCCCAAGCAAGCTCTCGGTACTATGCCTCATACGACTTGTACATATTGAAATTCACCTACCTCCTAAACGACTGGCCATCCCATTCTAAAACTTTTATCTTAAAATAAGAACACTTTAAGGTTTGTTTGATATATAAATAAATAAAATAAATAAAATTAATAAAATTAACCCGGTCCAAATTATTCAAATAACGAGTTTAAGTGTTTACTTCCGGTTTTACACAGGAAAAAAGTTTTTCAAATCTAATTTAAAAATTAAAAGAGACAGCTGATTTTCTATATCAATCATTATATATAATGTTTTTCAGATTTTTTTCGAATCTCAGAATCGGCTTCCAAAAAACCTTTCATCAATTTTGTCAATTATTCAAAAGCGCATAGCCCGGTAACTAAGCCTCATAGAAAAGAAAAATTGCGTTCGCACGTTCGTATTATCTAGAAGTACCATTTTGCACAATTTGAACAAAATCCAGTCCGCTTCACGTGAAATTCCCCTCAATCTCTTTGGGCTTTTCCACTCCGCATATCACCAACGAAAATAATGTTAGGTAGTCCGCGGCATCCTAAAACCAAATCCGACGGGCCGTTCTGAATTCATGTCTTTGTCCTCCTTTATTAGGGCAAGTAGCTATTCTTTTTACTAATGTTCGAAGAATATTATCAATCACTTTGGCCAAAAATTCATATATATATATATATATATATATATATATATATATATATATATATATATATATATATATATATAAATATATATATATATATATATTTATATATATATATATGTATATATATATTTCTATATATATATATATATATATATATATATATATATATATACATATATATATATATACATATATATATATATATATATATATATATATATATACATATATATACATATATATACATATATATATATATATATACATATATATATATATATATATATATATACATATATATACATATATATATATATATATACATATATATATATATATATATATATATATATATATATATATATATATCATCAAAAAATTTCAGTGAAAAAATCTTTCAGTATACATTGGTGTACATATATGCAGAATAGTGCCAGGTCTCAGCAATTGTTAATAATCTTTAATCCTTTGGCGCCGGCGACCATTTTAGTGATATTTTAAATGTACCTAAATTATTCTGTCAACAAATAACTTTTGGAATAATAAAGTTTATGGAATGAGTTCTGAACCTTATGTGTGCGCTAGGTGCCTAAAATGAGATAGGGAAAATTTGAAAATTTTTTAATTGCGGAATTTTTTGACCAGCTTAACAGATCATTATAAAACTTAAAGGACATATTTATGCTACTAAGCTACTAACGTGCTGGCAACCCTATAGCTACGATAGGCACTGAAAGGGAATACCTTCAAATCATCGACCCTCCTGAAAAATTTTCGTCTTATGCAATAAAAACCAACTCATATAAAAATCGTTTGCTTTATTTACACAAACAAAGCAAAACTTTTGAAATTTCACATCGGACAAGAACGGTAACCCTCCTCCAATTTGCCTGTATTTTAATCATCAGAAACTTATGCTCACGGGAATTCACGACCCAATAATCAGATACACCTGAAATTCACAGAATGTATTGGCTTTAAATGGAACCAGGTCTGATAGAAGCGATTTGGAAATGTGGGCAACTCTGTGCTAGTGGTGCCGTCTTGAAAAATTACAAAAAAAATAAAAATTGCTTTTTGCCCTACGAATTCTGATTCAGTTATCAAATTTTCATGAAATCTCATGAACCTTACTCTAAGCCAGATGTGACAGAAATCCGGTTCAAAAATTAGGTTGGAGCTGCCAGCTATGAAAATTTTGGTGTCATGGATTTTGAAAAATTGTTCAGAAAAATATTTTTTTTTGCCCCATAGCTTCCAGTACAGTAATGAAATCAAAACGAAATTCATCTGGTAACTGGAACTTATTGTAGGCAATATTCAGGAAGAATCTAGTTGAAAAACCATGATAGGGTTGCCAGCTATTGTCGGTTTTGTATTTATTTTTTTTGCTATATCTTTAGTAAGCGATTATAGCGTAAAATGTTCAAACGGTAATGATCTTGTAGTGACAGTTAACAATAAAAATTAAGATTTCGAAAATTTGAAACCTCTTGTGAGTAATAACCCTAAATTTCTTTGTATCCTTATTCCTTCCAACGCAGTTATCGGATCGAAACGAAATTCGCAGGGTAGACTGATTTCAATATGAGGCAGGTGTGATATATTTTTGGCTTTGATGCTAGCAAAGGGTTATCAGTGCGAGGCGTTTTGTATTTTCGTTTCAATAAATCTTTACATTAAGTATTCATATCGGAAACATTTGCAATGAAAATAAGTTACCAATGTTTAAATTTTCTACGTTCTGGAAGTTTTTCGGGTGGTGATCCCAAACATCTTTTTATCTCTGTAATTTTGACGAAATCATCGAATAAAACCAATATTGATGGAGTAATTTGATTCTAACGTGATGCAGTTGTTTGAGACTTTTAGTTGGAGTGCTGGTAAAGTGTTGCAAGCACTGAGCATTTTCTTTATTTATGCTACAAGAGATGCTGCTTTCAAAGTTTTGTAGTGTTTGACTTTAATAAATCTTGAAATTCGTGCAAGTGGAATCCTTGAAAACCTTTCCACCCTATGAGTTTAAATGCATGGTCAAGATTAAAGCGGTTTTGCCGTCAAAACAGGCTGGAGCACGTGTGGTGGAAAATGTACTCAAAATTTGCACGATTCTTCTATTGTTCATCGAACGTTAGTATTTCTAGTAGTTCTGTTGCGCGGGAGTTTTTTTGAAAATTGTTACAGTTGCAATGAAGACATGAAAAGGATTTTTAACAACTTTTTGATTGAACGTAACAAATTTCGACGACAAGCATATCGTTCGTAGATTTCCAGTTCGATTGACTCCTTTCCAGTCTGCTGAGTGTGTTTGATGTGATAACGGTCAATTTGGCTGTGGTTTCATTTAATACTTGTCAGGTTCTGAATTCACGCATTTTGAGGAAAATCTAGACAGCATTTAACACAGAAATTCAAAAGAATTTATTAAAAGACCAAATGTTCCTTCAGAGGCTAGATATATTTCATTTTCTTGATATAAAGCGATATTTCAATCATATTCTGCCCTCTTATTCAGTATCTATTGGTTTCATAACTCAATAGGCACTAAAAAATAGGGCAGATCAATTTGATCCTTGTTTTAAAATTCTCACAAACAAAGTTCGAAGGCCGATTAGAATAATATTGAACCTTGCATTACAAATATTCAATATGTCGTTTGATTACCTGATGTACTTCATTTTCGACTAATGGTCTTTTTCATGTTCCTGTCCAATATTCCATGCCCACAATAGAACGGCTCGCATTGCTTCATATATCTTTCTAGTATCTCTTTAGAAGGAAATGATTAATGACTTTGGCAGTTTCGCCAAGCTTATAATGTGCCGTGCCGCATGCTCTAATAACATTATATGCAAAAAAACAATCATACAGTCTTTCGAATACCTTTAAGTAGTTCCAATAGAGCCGAAATAACTTTAAAATAATCTGACAATAATTCATTGCGAGAACATATTGCCGCAATTTAGTTTGACACGATGATAAAATGTGTATGTATGAATGCTTGTGAAGGGATTTGCTTTAACTTGATTTCGATTTATCAGCTTAAAAAATGCGACTTAGCACGGCAATTAACAAGTAATCGAAGGACGGGAAACAATGTATTAAGGGTTCATTACATAGAATAGTGCAATAAAATTTGAAACCTTTCGAGTATCTTTTTGAATTGAGATACATGGGTACACACGTACATGCGTGAAGAAAGTTGAGTAGATTTTTTCCATAATCGAAATCCCATCTACTCTTATGAAAGTGCCAACCCATTATTCTCACGAAATGAAAACCCGAAGTCTAAAACATATCCTTACTAGGAGCTGCCCAAGCGAAGTATTTCCGAATTTTTCAAAATCCTGCTAGTTCAACAAACAAGATAGCATCAACGTCAAATGTATTGCGATTCCTTCGTAGTGTCTATAAATGCTCTACCGCTCATTTATACTTATTTATGTAAGGTCACACAGCATGACTCATCGCCACTCGACATTCTTGGAGGTCCTGGACTAAATACAAAGTGAGAACGTATCTCCGAAATTCGTGAATGATAAAAATTAAAAATTCAATTAGTGTAGCATCGGCTATAGGTTTATATGGTCAAACAGTTACTGATAAGTAAACAACTGAGAAGATTTACTAAAAGCCTGTGATCGCAGCTTATACTTTTGGGCTGTATCCGCACCGAAAACATCATCCATTTATCCGGGTTAAGAACAAATCTGACAGGTCGTATGGTTAATTTTAAGAACTGCCTCGAAAGATACATACATGCAACCGAAACAGAATGGCTCTCGAGGGAGGTATGAGCTGTTATCGTTGCATTCCATCGTCACAAAAACTATCGGTCACTTTTGTAGTAAAACGTGCATCCTTCTTGGGACTGATTAGGAAGAATAACCATATATCGCCGCAACACTGCACTGTACCGCTCGCATCTCGAGTGCCTGCGGTTATAAAAAATGGTAGCGCAAAATTACTCAGGTGTAGGTGTGTTTATATGCTATGATAAGAGAAGGTCGCAGAGTATAAAAACAGTAAAAAGACCGCACGGACCTCATATGGGCAATTATACGAGTAGATAGTATCTGTACTGGACGCATCCTAAGTGCATTTGCACATGCGTATTTGACATTCTTTTGCACGTGAGTGAGAAAACTATCTTCCGGACTTCTTCATGACAACCACAGGTCCTCTGTTTTATCTAAATTGAAAGTGTGGTGATGATTCACAAAGAAAAATCACTGGCGCATGTTCTTTGTAATGCTGGGTCAAGATGCAATCTAGATATGCCCAGTTTGGAAAGCATTAGATGAAGATAAGTTGGGCATCGAAACGGATCAGCGTCGCGTGAGTCATGGTCGATAGCAGTTGACATTTTGAATGAAAGTTCAGTTGATACTGGTCTTTAAGAAAAACGGATGCCGGTATATAGTAATATGTACTCGTGTGTAGATTGAGGCTTAAATTGTCCGAATGCTTATGATTCTTTGTATATCATAGAAGAAAGTATGACTAGGCTCTTTTTCTCATACAACAGATCCCATTATTATATTGAGTTGTAATAACCCTAATTTTTTCGTCGTGTGTATACGTAAAATATGAATTTGGAATCCGAATTTCATATTTCCATACAAATTTCCATGCACATCCTTACAATCCGTACGTATCCACACGTAGATCAAAACAATTATGTTACATATATAATTTCTTTCATGCGCGCGCACAAATAATAATTGGGTTTAAGCCAGTTTACACGACTTTTGACTAGTATAATCCAAAATCTAAACTAAATTGTTAACCCGTGTATTCAAAGTCATAGTTCCGGTATTCAATTAAGCTACCAATAACCGAAACTCTTTCGGGAAATGGAATGTTCTAGCTTCGATCAATCAACTCTAAAGACGACAAGATTGATTGAAACCCCTTTAGGGCAGATATTGGAATAAACGAGTATGTCCATATGTTTTTCGTAGGCTAAACTTGATTGTAGGTACTTATTATTTCAAGCAAAAGTTGTAATTTATTTAGAAGATTATTATTATGATTCTGTAAGATTATGAAACTATGAACCCGTTTTAGAGCTCGTCTGCGAGTAAACAATTTCAATCTCAACAAAATCCAAAATTAATATCTGAATGAATCTGAAATATTAACTTCAGTGTTTTTGTCATGATCATGTCCGTATGGATTCGCAAAATCTAAAATAATTATTTAAATATATCTACAGTCTACAAATAAATTATGCGCTGAATTAAATTTACATCGCTTTTATTGTAATCACTTGACTCAATGATATCGTTCTAACTGACAACAAGTCTGTGATGCCTCTTGACTATTTTCTGTTGCATATACATATGTTATTAGTGCAGGCATTATAAACCGTACGTGAGATTCGTGGCGAAGCCGAAAACTCCTGAGGCGGAAATGGCCACCAAGAATTCAACCGAACCTTGTCGTTCCGAAAGATGTCTGATTCGCCTTTGTTTTACTACGTGTCCTACAAGGCGTAACTGACAAATGCTAAGCTAATCGACTGGAAGATACATTACATAGCTCAGAGGTAATTAATAACCTGGCATAAGATGGTACACTTCCTCGAATTCTGTTAAGTCATTTTTACTGATAGAGGTTTTTTTTATTAGATACCTTTTATCAGACAAGGGCGACTAGAGTTCCAATTATTTGAAGAATGTTTGTCTTTCATAATTAGCGTGGCTATGAAAGATCAGCAAAATAAGGGGATCGAAAATTTAAGGGTCTTTCGATGCGAATAAATAGTTTAGAGAAGATAAACTTCTTTGCTAAGAACCTATAAAATTTTAGAATCTATTAAAATAAAATCTCACTACTCCGTTTGATCAAAAATATGTCTTCATAAAAGACCTTGCTAAAAACGTAAGAAGCATAAAATGAATTCAACATCGTTTAAAATGAATCCGTTATAAAATGACTCCACAAACGTGTAAGTACCACCTTAATCGCTCTAGTGTCGGCCAAAGCTAAATTGGTCCGTAATAAATGACTTCATTTCGGAGATGAAGAAGGTTTTCTCTGATAACGATCAAAGGATCGATAATTACAAGAAAGTATATTCACTAGTTTGAGACCCCAGCCAAGGGGAAAGTATCCGATCTTTGCATTGAACACCGTAAACACGAAGTTTTGTCACCCGTGGCAATCTAAGCATGATATAACTTAGTCCACACTCTTTCACCACGACTGACGAAATCCATCCGTTCATCGAAGCGAACAATATCATAGATACTAGTAGAGCAGCAATGGTCATCACAGAACAAAAAGTAAATCGAGCACAAGATTTCAATCAAAGACGTACCGAAAAGGGAGCTCCTTGATGTGAATGTTTGTAATTCCTTTTTCATACTGCCATACATATGTTCTATCGATTGATGATCATTAATTGTCACATATTTATGTTAATTCCCTGTAACAGAGGTTTTCCGCTCGGTTTTAATTGGTTTGTCCTGCCGTGCGTGTATCGATTGAAATTTGATATCTGGGTGGCGCAGATGTTTTATACTTCAGTCAAATAAATTTCATTAGATGACGATCCGAGAGATAAGATAATCTTCAGTTAATTGTTCCCAATGCCAGGTAGATTAGTCAGATAAACAATTTGTTCGTGTTCGCCCGTGTGTTTTTCCATAAAATTTATTACGAAGATAAACAAAGAATATACATTCATTTCGTAGACTGCATAGTTTTCTTGTGTTTGTTGTGATTAGAAGAACTTTAGGCACTCATATAGAGATTTATAGAACTGCGTATACAGGTGGAGTTCTTATATGAGATACTGATTTTAACAATAGGGATTCTGCCGAGCTAAGACCTTACTAAAACATCGAAATCGCAAAAGTGCATTTTCGTCGCATTGTTTACACTGTAGATGCGCAAAAATAGATCGTAGCTGGTTTGAGCCAGATCGCTCAGTTGTGATTTAAATGAATGGAATATGAAGAATCTCAGTGTTTCCGAACGAAGTGGTCAAATTTTAGGTCTTATGTGGAATAGTTCAGGCTGAATAATATGTTTTAAAAATAGTGTTAAAGCTACGTGTTGCAGAAAAAATGCCGTAAAGACGTATAAGGTGCATAGTTTGCATCAATTGAATTTGTCAGTGTTTTTTCTTTGTCGGCGTTTACACGCGTTAATTAGTGATTGGCAAAATGGCTCTTTGAAGTGAGCCAGCTCCGTAAAACTTACTCATTTTAAAGAGCTGCTCTTTGAGAATCATCCACAGAGCCATTTCAAGCAACTTTTGCAAAAATGTAAACTTAACTGCTAAAAAATGCAAAAATGTAAACTTAGCTTACTTATAACTGCAACTTTTTTGCAAAATGTAAACTTAACTGCTGTGTTTTGTTGTTTTAATAATAATAAGCCAAAATCTAATATAACATAACATAGCTTAAAAATAAATCTTGAATAAAAAATCAATCGGATTAGTAATAATCATATATGAAAATGCAAATTTTATAAATTATAGTAGTCAAAATAACATTAGTGCTGTTCGTTTTGGCAATAAACGAGATATCTTTTCAGTAATGCCTAGTACTATACTCTTCGCGAAACGAATTCAACGGTCAAATCCCATACAAAAAGAGCTTTACTGGCGAATTGAAAAGCTCTTTTTGTATGGAATTCGACCGTTGAATTCGTTTCGCGAAGAGTATAGTACTAGGCATAAGCACGTATCCACTCTGTGAAAACACTCGTTCGCAGGGGACTGAAGTGGCCACAATACACTATCTTTGAGTTCCCGTTAACAGGTTTCAGATGCTAAAAATATAGGCAAATTAAGGAAAGGTTACCGTTCTTGTCCGATATGGAATGTCAAAAGTTTTACTTTGGCTGTTTAGACAAAGCATACACTGAAAGAAAAATCTTGGTAAAATCAACAATTTTCCTTAGTTGTTTTTGCGTCAACTACGGGCTATAGTTAAAACAACCATAAAAAAGTAGTTGATTACTTTTATGCACCATGACGCGTGGTTGACAAACAACGTCCGTGGTGCAAAAAAAGTAAGCAACCACAAACAATGGTATTCCAACAATATACACAGTACGAGATAGGAAAAGACTATAGTATGTAATATAAATATAGTTTATGTATATAGTATGAGGTAGCCAACCTAATCCTCGTACAACAGGATTTAGCAATACAAAAGACAAAACAAAATGAATTTGGTTGATGCCTTGGTTGCATTGACAGCGACATTGTCGCTGCATTGTGATTCACCAAATTCAACTGCGGCATTCACGCCTCCCCCTGTGGCGCCGCTGCCGCAATGCCGCTGTTTTGTGTTTAAAGCAAATGTTTTCACAGCACTTTGCCGCAGTCCACTGCGTTTACCACAGTGGAAGAAAGCGTCATACAACGTAATATAAAGGCTTCACTGCATAACATGCATATGAATTATATCGAACAGCAAACCGAACATAATTTTGCCATGTAGTATATGAAACTTCTATGATAGAATAGGAGTATGAGTATGAGGAGTATGAAAAATCAATAGTTTGCTTTAGTTGTTTTTGCATCAACTAGGGCTATAGTTAAAACAACCATAAGAAAATCGTTGATTACTTTTATGCACCATGACGCGTGGTTGATAAACAATTTCATTCGGAGCATGAAAAACGTCCAAATGTTGAAACCATTCTACTTTGCGTAGACTAATTTCAAAGACGTTGCTCACTGAATTACATTTGCTGAAATCAACTATTGCGAAGTAGTTTAAGTACCATAAAAACAGTTGATAATTCGAAACGTTGAAGTTTTGAGTGAATTGATAAAAAAATTTCTATTTATCAACTAATTTTCGTGGTTATGAAACAATTAAAACAGTTGATTCCATAAACGTTGCGATATTTTTTGTACAACCAGAACCAACTACTTTTATATCGTTAAATTAACTATATTAACATAATAAAAATAACTTTTTTCCGTAGTTCGTTTAACGATTTTGAATGAATCGTTGCAATACTATTAAAAATAATTGAACCAACCAAGAGTTTTTCTTTCAGTGTACAATTTATATATGAGTTCCTTTTTTTCTAAAAAGCAAGAGTTTGTCAGGAGGGTCAATAATTTTAATTTTTTCACTTTCAGTGCTTGTCGTAGCTGAAGGGTTGTCAACACGTCCATGAAAACCTAAGTGCTGCTACAACTTTACAATATCAATATGTCCTCTAAGTATTGTAATAATTTGATAATCTTGTCATAAGGTATCGCAATTCAAAGTTGTTCAAATTTTCTCGATCTTATTTTAGGCACTTAGCGCACACATAGGGTTAAACAATTCCAAAACGTTATCATATATATATATAACATATATTTAAAACTGGTTTGAAATACATTTTGCGAACTTATTTTTTTGTTCAAAAATAATTTGTTGATAGAATGATAAGGATACCTGAATATTCACTTAAATTGCCTCTGGCGCCAAAGGGCTAAAGAAAATTTACAATTGGTGAGTTTTTGACCTATTTGATATGTAGAAAAATGTATCCTGAAAATTTCAGGTCAATCAGATGGCGCGTTCCCACAAAATAGTTACAGTCACGTTCTATTCATCTTTGAAAGTTAGAAAAAATGACGAGTGAAAACTATCACAATCGATAGAAAATCTTAAATAAACTCACAGTCTCTTTGAACTTTCTACTCAATATGAGACCCTTTTTTTAATTTTGTTATTGTCAAAACATTCAGCATAGTCTTGCACTGAAAGAAAAACTCTTGGTTGGTTCAACTATTTTTAATAGTATTGCAACGATTCATTCAAAATCGTTAAACGAACTACGGAAAATAGTTATTTTTACTATGTTAATATAGTTAATTTAACGATATAAAAGTAGTTGGTTCTGGTTGTACAAAAAATATCGCAACGTTCATGAAATCAACTGTTTTAATTGTTTCATAACCACGAAAATTAGTTGATAAATAGAAAAATTTTCATCAATTCACTCAAAACTTCAACTGTTTTTATGGTACTTAAACTACTTCGCAATAGTTGATTTCAACAAACGTAATTCAGTGAGCAACGTCTTTGGAATTACTTTACGCAAAGTAGAATGGTTTCAACATTTGGATGTTTTTCATGCTCCGAATGAAATTGTTTATCAACCACGCGTCATGGTGCATAAAAGTAATCAACAATTTTCTTATGGTTGTTTTAACTATAACCCTAGTTGATGCAAAAACAACTAAGGCAAACTGTTAATTTTTCATACTCCTCATACTCATACTCCTATTCTATCATAGAAGTTTCATATGCTACATGGCAAAATTGTGTTCGGTTTGCTGTTCGATTTAATTCATATTCATGTTATGCTGTGAAGCCTTTATATTTCCCTTCTTCTATTCACAAAATATAAGTCTTCTGTTTGCAGATCACTGTTATAAAACAGGGATTCCCGAAAACGAATACGATTGTCCCAATGCCAGAAATTGTTTAGCAGTTTCAATTGTTTTCATAGATGCTGCAGCTTGCAGCTATGCATATGAACTCAATTTCACGTCTCACGTCCTGTTTCTATTTAAGGCTTGGATGGATTATGTTGCTATTTTTTATGGCTTATCAATGCTCCTGTAATGATACAAGCATTTAGAGAAAAATATACCAATACATCGTTACCGCCTGAACCAGTACTTTTTTGCACCAAGGACGTTGTTTATCAACCACGCGTCATGGTGCATAAAAGTAATCAACTATTTTTTTATGGTTTTTTTAACCATAGCCCGTAGTTGACGCAAAAACAACTAAGGAAAATGGTTGATTATACCAAGATTTTTCTTTCAGTGTGAAAAAACCAAATCTGCCTTCTAAATCCACCGCCTAATAGCCACCATACGGCAAAAAAAGCGCAAATATTCATGAACTAGAGCAAAGTAGATCCACGCAAAACGCACACTGTGTGCTTACAAAATTTCGCCATCAATAACCGCACACGATCAGTATTCATATCTTATCGTTCTTATCATTCGCACAGTACCATCATTCACATAGCACACATCATTCACACTCTATTCGCATTGCACACGGTGCTAGCTCCGTGCTATCATTCGTTCTTCATTCACACGGTGCTGGCTCTTTCCTCTGTGCAATACGATAGTCGTATACATACCTACTCAGAAAAATTTCATTTAATAGAATCAAATTTAAATGAAAAGTTGACATCACTTTAAAATAAAAAGCGAATCTTATTTGAATTCCACTTTATTATAAAAATTTTCTTTTCAAATCAAAATTTTTCATCATTGAATTAAAAAGAAACGTACATGGTGCCAAATCATATTTGAAAATTTTTGAATCAAAAATGTTCAATTATGATTTGGCGCCATATACGTTATCTTTTTAATTCAATGATGAAAAATTTTGATTTGAAAAGAAAATTTGTATAATAAAGTGGAATTCAAATAAGATTCGCTTTTTATTTCAAAGTGATTTCAACTTTTGATTTAAAGTGATTCTAAAAAAGTGTAAAGTGGTGAAATTTTTCTGAGTGTACGAAAAGTTATTCCTCACCGTACTGTCCTGATTCGCATAAACGTTCTATTTACATTTTTGTAATTTTCGAGTTAGCACCGGAGTCGAAAACTACATACTACATACACCATTCTGCAAAATTTGAAAAACCTATCTTTTGTGGAAGTATGTTAAAATCAATATTGAAAAATGCACTCTCCATAAATCTCCAGTACAAATCAAAGCACAAATCATTGACTATGTCGAAAGCACTAAAATGTAGATAGAACGTTTATGCGAATCAGGGAAACATAGGCGTACCATGGCGTAAAATCTGGCAGGGGTCTGGAGCCAAAACGCTCAAAACATACGATAATTTTGTCCTTCGTAAAGTATACATGCTGTTCATACTATTCATATAATTTGCTAATGCATTATGTGTTTGTTAATGCGTTATTTGCTAATGCATTATTATATATTCTTCCTTTCTGTGAATACATATGAGCTACTATCCCATATATATAATGTGAATGGTATGTATGGATTACACATAAATTATCCATAACCGTTCATGAATTAACACTTGCATGAATTACATGTGAATAGAATGAAAATAATTAATAATAAAATAAGACTATTTTTTCGTTTCAATTTTCCAACGATTGACGATATTTTGAATTTACATTATTTCGAGGGTATTGATTAGCCAAAAAAAACACTGAAGAAGAGGATAGATTACTTTCAAAATATTGATATCTTTGCTGAAATTAGAATATATTTAGCTTAAAAGGGAATTGAATTGAATTGAAAAATATTTTATTTTAAATTAACCGTACATTCTTAGCCTAACTTAAAGTTTAATTAACAAGAAACTTACAATCTAGCGGCTATACTATTTTAGCCTGCTGGCTCTGGTTGGTTTTTTTTTTCTTTTTTATTCGGCACAATTTTTATTTCCTTACACTCTAATGGTATTACCCAGCCTGTACACCAGCTGGGATTGCCCTGGCAATGCTTTTCTTAAAAACTACCTTGCGCTAAAACTACGATCTAACTTATACTTAATTATAACTAACTTAGCCTAATTAAACCTAAATCTTAACATAGGTCTTAAGTCTAACCCCTTCTGTTCGTCGGGTGGCCTGTGTAGGTGAACAGCGCATCCGTGAGCCGCCGCTGCACTGCGATCTTCATGGGGCGCATAAATGTTTCATTAGAACTGCACGCCCTAGTGACCGAATCAGTTCGTTCTCATGTCCGTCTATTTGTCTACAGAATCGTGTCGTCAATTCCACAACACGGTCCCTAAGTGGCTTCAATCCTGACTCCTGATATAGGAGAAGGTTCTTCGGCCACTTTTTAGTTACCGGTTTGTAGAACCTGCCAGTGCAGAAGCGGAGGATTCTTCTTTCGAACATCTCCGCTTCGGACATGACAGTCTTAGAGCAGGTAATCCAGGATGGGGATGCATAAGTCAGGATGGGTCGAATGAGGGTCTGATAACAAATGGATTTAGCTTTGGTGGTCATGCCCATCTTTTTGGCGAAAAGAGGTCGGATGCGTTGAAATGCTTAAAAGGGAGAAATTTGTCTTAGCTTAAAATTTCTGTTTAGAAACCTGAAAAAATTATACATAATTTGCTGAGATGAAGAGTGCTGCAACACATTCTTCATTCTAACTACGACCAAGTATAATTGAATCTGGAACAGCCAGCATTATTTACCAGCTGAGCTAGTAAGGTTGAGCAAATTTAGCAAGGTGTTTTATCTTAATTTTGGCTTGCACTTCTCTTTTTTGCCCTGGCATGACACTAGCCCCATCATAAGATTGTCCAACGACAGGCAATTTGCTAAGTCCATAGCTGTCGAAAAGACTCAAAATTATGTCCACTAAAGATGAGGTATCTCTAGCTCCTGGATAATCTGTAAAGCCTAAGAACCCTTTTTCGACTATTAGTCCTTTAACAAACCTCCTAACAATAAAATATTCCTGTTTGTGGGACCTTGCTCCAACTGCCATAGTGACTATCAGTCCGCACTCTTTTATCTCATCTGCGATGTCCTTGTGAATGATTAATTATTTTTATTAACTCATTTTGTAATTTGCCACAACAGTAACATTGTTTTTAAAATGTTTTACAAAATCTGAACAATTCTTCTAGAACAATTCACAATATTCTAAAAAGTTTTCGCGGCTGTCTCTGGCACCATTTTCATCATTTCGTCTGAGGCACATCGTAAAGTCGATCACATTTTCCAATTAATATCGGTTCATCTTGACAATATTTTTAGACTGTTCATGCAGCGTTTCACTTACTGTCTTCCCGGCCCTCTTAGTACATATATTCTTGAATGCATTGTGCATAAATTTTAGATTTTTCGTGATTCAGGAGCACTCCTCCAAGTTTTTCCATTAATTGAAATCAAACACAATAATTAGAGAGGCGAAAAGTCAAGAGTCTGCCTGCGGTAGGAAAAAAATGTTTTTCTAGGAGGGGCCAGTCTGAGATCTGGGGGGTTCCGGCCCCTCCTGGCACCCCTTGCAGTGTGTCTATGTTCCGCAGTCTTTTTTGAAGTTGACCTTAGCGTGCGTGTTTTTGAAGTTGACCTTAACGTGTGTTACTCGTATTTGTCTTTCGTTTTGTGAGCACTTCGGAAATTGTATGAAATTTCCGAACTTTGACGACATCCAATAGTACAAATGCGTAAAATTATTACGAAATTATCACAAAATATTCAAAACATACCCGACCCTTTCCACTTAACCCTAGTCTTTTCAAAAGTCAGGTCGAGTCGTATCGTGTGAATCTACTTTCAATTTGTTTCACATACGAGGGGCATTCAAATATAAACGAGCCCGTTGCAAAAATAAATTTATTTTACATTTAAGAAGAAAACACACTTTATAGTTTTAGTTCTAGTTCTATATAGTTACTCTCCTTAGTAATGTATTTTTCCCATCGAACAGGTAATTGGCTCATGCCTTTTCGAAAAATGACTTCGGGCGGGTATCCAACCAATTGCTTTAAAAACTATTCAACCTGTTGATCGTTCGTAAAACGCTCTCCTCCAAGTGCTTGCTTGAGAGGCCCAGACATATGAAAATCGCAATGTGGAAGCTCAGGACTATAGGGAGGATGATCAAGTGCATTGCGTGGTATTGCATTTTCGTGCAAGAGCAGGACGTCTCGAATGGGTTGAGGGCACTTTTTTGACCGATATGCAGTTCGAACTTAGTCAAGAAGTTCACAGTAGTAAGCAGAGTTTATTGTGTGACGATCGTGAAGGAAATCAACGAGTAAAACTCCTTGAGAGTCCCAAAAAACCGTTGACATAATCTTACCGGCTGAAAAACAAGTTTTGGTTTTTGATGGTTTTGGCTCTAACTCTTTTCTCCATTCCATAGAGGCCTTTTTTGAGCTCGGCACACAAGGCTTTTGCTCGTTGCTATGAAAGTGTATTCTCTCCGAACTTTGCATGCACTCGGTTTCGAATTACGGCTGATTTAACGCCTTCGTTCATTAAACACTTTATTATAATGCGTTGCGCAACTGATGATGAACCTCTCTTTTGCTCATTGTGAAGACAACTAGACAAAACGGTCGGGCAGCCGGGTTGGCCTTAAGTCATCTAGACGGGTTCTCCCTCTACTTTTCCTGATGTCCCGCTTATCTTCGACGCGCTTTCTAAGTCTTCAAAAAAGTAAAAACCTCGTTTATATTTGAACGCCCCTCGTATTATGGTATGATTCCCGCATTTATTGTAGTCTTGATGACATGCTTCAGCTCAGAACCATGAAGAATCAATTTTTCAGTTCTAACATGTCCAATATGGAAACCACGCTTATTCAATCTACCAATCTATCTACCATAGCAACAAATTTACTCACCACTGCGAAATAATCACAAAAATAGTCTGGGGGCTCGAATCTGCCTTTTTCATTTGTTAAACAATTGGCAATCAATACTCGAAGCAATGTCACTTTCAGATCCACATGTGCTATACACAGACGGATGCTTACCAATGTATTAAACATTAACAATTTTATTAGTTCGACGATAAAATCATGTTGTAAAAACCATAAAAAGCAATAATTATTCTGGTGTGTATGGAACGATCTTGCCATCTATAATTATTATGGAAAATACAAGAGTTTGCCGAAGAACATCATTAGGACAAGAAAAGCTATAAAATAAGGTCTACTCGTATATCGCTCACTTGGTTCGTGGTCTCTCAGCCGTTCGTCGTATGACTGTGATGTGATACCCAATTGCACTTCGTCTCATTCGCGGACGGCCGGCGTCATCAATACAGTGCGCCGTTCTTTTAACACATTCCGCAGATAAATTCATCGCTTGCTTGAGAGTATCATCGATGAAAAGCAGGAGTTGTCGATTGGGATTTGCTCCAAGGCAATTGTTTGTGACTAAACTGTTTGGTCATCTGCATCAATGGTGAAATGTATTTGATCATTTTGAAAGCAATCCCAAAATAATTCTCGATCGCTGCTTCTATTTTGCGTTGATAGCTGATTTTTGTCCGATAACTTTTGACAGTACTTAATGCTTCGTCGGAAAGCGTCCCTTAAAATCAAACTCCATCTCCTTGAATATGTTTATCTCAGGAGATTGAAAAAACTAGAGCCAAGCAGGTTTGGAGTTAGAGCTTGCGGAGACATGTTGTCTCGTCGAAAGTTCACTCCACATGGCAACTCGCATTTGGTAGCATAGCAAACTCACGAAGTCTTTTCGAATTCCACAGTTCATAAATATATACTATACTTGTGATGCTTGCTACGGTTAGGTAGAAGCCGCCAAGGTAGGTACTTTTCCTCTCGTTATTTAACTTTGCTTTAAAATTTACTGCCCTGGCAAATAACCGCGTCCTATCCCAACAAGAAAACGGTAAGACAAGTACCGACTATCTCGTCATTCTTAGCCCAGGCTCGATCACTGCAATATACTGCGGCACAAACATTACAACATCTCGCTGCAACCTGCAACCTTGTCTTTCATCTGCATCACAATGTTTAGCGCTCTTGTTAATTTCTTTTTTCATCTCGACTCTTATTGCACTTCATGTTATTTTCATTCACCGTGCACGAGATTCGCTTGGCCAATATCACCCAGTTGCACCTAGTTTCGATTTTACTTCTCTGTTTTTATTATTTTAATTGCTTGTTATCGGCTTAGGATGCAATTGCGAAACGAACAAATAAAATTTTTAACATCAGCCGTTTTTTATGTACAAGACCGAACATCGCAGATGGGCCATGGTGGCCAGCGAAGGTTCTGATTGAAGCGGTTTTTTTTATACGGAAGAAGCGAATTTCCAGAAAGACCTCCCTAGCTCTGGCTTGATGTAAGGCATGTGGCACTGCCGAACATGAGATAATTGGGTGGACGGTCCAAATCACATGTCGTAATAGCTTCCATAAAAAACTTTTATGAATCATTTAAATATAGGTACATGTGCAAATTATTTGGCAAGTAATATAAACGTGCTTTCACAAAGCATTACTCCAAAGCGAATGAATATCTCAATAATCTGTATGTCATGCTTGCTCGGTTTCATGATGTAGAAATTTCAAATGCCACTCCAAACACAAGCAACTGAATTTTAATACTTGTTTCTTTTGTTTGCTGTCTATTCATTCATTCATTTCATCGTCTAATCCAGACTAGACATATACAGTAGAAATTAATTATTCTTATACAGGATTCGTTTAAGTGATGCTGTAGATAAATGAAAACCAAACATATAGTAAGCTTCGTTAAAGCATCTACTTATTGTAGTGACTCGTTCATTGTAACCATAATTGGTCCGATGTTGACAAAGATCGACAAAAAGTTCACCCGCCTGACACGTTTATTATTAACGTTAAAATTAAGCTGGCTTAATAAGTGGTTTGAGTCAATGGTGCCTTCCAAAATTTTCGCGGTAAATAAGATTTTGGAATTTTGACGTCGAGAGTTCAAGGTATCCATTCGTAAAAGATTTAAGCTGCCTTCATAAGGAGGTAGATGTAAAGAGTCATACCACGGAAGACCACGGAGGTAGAAACGTAAGAACCTCTTTTGGATGGACTCAAATTGGTCAATATAAACTTTTTGATACGTCACCCATACAATACTTGCATATTTGACAATAGCTCTGGCTAAGCTGCAAAAGAGGGTCTTATGCCTAGTACTATACTCTTCGCGAAACGAATTCAACGGTCAAATCCCATACAAAAAGAGCTTTACTGACGAATTGAAAAGCTCTTTTTGTATGGGATTCGACCGTTGAATTCGTTTCGCGAAGAGTATAGTACTAGGCATTAGTTAGAAAAATGTCTTTGAATTCCCTCGAACGTCTTCTGACAAAACCTAAGGCGTTACTAGCTTACACAACGATTGAGTCGATATGATCGTCAAATGTGGAGGACTGATTAAGGAGACATTGCACTTTCAAATTGTAAAAAAATCTATTTTTTTATTGAATATGTTAGAATGAAGCTTTAAAAACATGATTTTAATAATATAAAATTAATTCTAAAAAACAAAAATTTTGTGAACATATACACCGACGCGCACCAAGGTCATTTTTCTATGATTTCCTATACCGCTACATCGACTTAGGCCAAAGTGTAGAGAAAGATAAGTGAGTCAGCTCCTTCAAAAGAAGCAAAAAAAAGTTAGCCTTGGCAAAAAAAAAAACAAAAAAAAATAGCTGAAAAAGATGGTTCTAAAAAAAGTGTTGAAACTCCAAAAAATATCCGAAAAAAGATCAACTGACACTAAAATTAATGAAAAATTTATCAAAATATAATGGCCTAGCTATACGACGAAATGTTAATTCGGTTGAAAACATGCGCAAGGAAATGTGGGCAACATATTACCAAAAAATTTCAACTGATGATAACCCTCAATACTCTTATTGTCCTGTTGGAAAAACTGGCGCAAGGCGGAGGCAGCTGGTGGCAATGCTTTAAAAAATTTCAAGCACTCTCCACCTTTAGATGATGAGGTACAAGCAATTTTAAAGCTTATTTATGAAGACTTATCATCAGAAGATTTATTGAAGCGCAGAATAATAACAAAAGCTATATTTTTTGTATTTGGAATTTGGCCCCCAAACATACTTTTTATGGAAAAAAATATCATAAATTTGGCTGCAAATATTTCTGCATGTACATTCAATGAAGGATTTATGGCTATCTTGAAAATAATGCAAGTCATGGGAATTACAATTGGCCAAAGTGCGCTGGAGCATGGAGAAAATAGAGATGCTGCAAGAATCAACCAGGCGGAAAAACACTCATCTAAAGAGGCCAGAACTGCTCGAAGGGTGCAAAAATCTTTGGAAGAGGAAGTGTATGAGCAAGAGGAAGGTATATTGTATGGTTAAGGCAACGCAGATTAAATTTCGGTAAGATTTATTACAACAAATATTTAATTTTAACTTTAAACGCGATTTTCTCGAAACAACCTTATTCAAGTTGGCGTGCATGATTAAGAAAAATGATTTTATCCAATCGTTGTGAAATTTTAACACGTTAATCTGCACATGTTAATGCTCAGAATCAGCTACGGATGAAAAAAATCGGCATTAAATTTTTTTTTAGTTATAACCGATTTCTGGGGGAAAAACCCTCGATTTTCGAAAAACAAGCCGCCATTTTGTTATTTTTCAACCAAACTTTTTTATTTTAGTTCATTCCAAGACCGCTTTGATGCTGATAAAAACTCTGTTTTTGTTTTTTTTTTCTCGGACTTTTCTGAGGGGAGCTATCGTGCACGCCAGGTTTTTTTGGTATTTTTTCAAAAAAATTCTAACAGACGACAGGGGGCCACAAACATTTTTTTTTATGTAGTGTAGGGCAAATAAAGTACAGTTGGGGACAACACTCTCCATACAACCTCAAAATTTCATAAATTTAGTAGAAAATGCAAATATTTATGAGAATTTCACATACAACTTTACTGCAAATGTATTTTTATTAACATAAATTTAAAAAAGATTACATTAATTAACTTATAACCGTAAAAACACAGGAAAAAACGACATTCAGCAGGGACAAAAGTGTTCATACATTGATCGGATAGTGTACTCTGGTCTTCATTGCATTGCTTTACTGTTGTTTTTCTTCAAAGAACCGTTGTATTTCCTATGAAATGCATTAATACGATCTAATGATTAGTTTCGTTTTAGTAGTCTGTGAGCAAAGGGGGTGAAAAATGAGCAAGCGTAAGGAAGTAAGTGTTGAAATAAAAAGTTTATTTATTGCTGAGCACAGAAATGGAAAATCATACCGCGCAATTGGAGTTTTGTTTAATTTATCTCATGCCACTGTCCAATACATTGTTCAAAAGCATAAAAACACACGATCAGTGGAAAATAAGCCAAGTATTGGGCGACCAAAGAAACTTTCCAGGCGGGATATCAGCATGATCTTAAAAGAGGTCGACAAAAACCCAAGGATAACCGGTCGGTAACTGGCGGAACATGTCGCTGATACTTCGAATAAGTGTGTTCACCCTAAAACTATCCGAAGAATCTTACGTTCCGATGAATATGCAAGTAGAGTTCCTCGTAAAAAGCCGCTAATATCTGAAAAGAATAGGCAGCTTCGACTTGAATTTGCAAAGCGATATTTAGGAAAGGATTTAGAGCTCTGGAAAACTGTCTTATTTGCTGATGAAAGCAAGTTCAACTTGTTCGGTAATGATGGCAAAGAAAGAATCTGGCGAAAAAAGGGAACAGCATTGTAACTGAAGAATTTGATACCAACAGTAAAACACGGCGGTGGCAATGTGATGGTGTGGGATGGAATTGCAGCTGGTCGGGTTGGAAGATTGGTCTTTATAGACGGTATTATGGACCAATACTATTATAAAAGTCTGTTAAAAGAAAACTTGCAACCTTCCGTGGACAATTTGGGTCTTGGCCGGCTTTGGATATTCCAACAGGACAGCGATCGCAGACATACTGCACGCTTTGTAAAGAACTGGTTGCTTTATTATGCACCAAGGCAGCTGTATTCTCCTCCTCAGTCGCCAGACTTAAACCCCATTGAACATATTTTGGAACTTATGAAAATAAAAATCTCGAAAATTCACACCAGCAGCAAGGAATCACTCAAAGCTGCGCTACAACAAGCCTGGGGAGAAATAACTCCGGAAGTCACTAAAAATTTTGTGGATTCAATGCCACGACCATTGCAGGCTGTTATTGATGCCAACGGTGACCCAAAAAAATATTGAAATATAAAATTATATTAAATAATGTGGAATTTTCAGTTCAGTTACATAATGTATGAACACTTTTGTCCCCACTGAATTTTTTTTTGTTTGTGTTTTTACGGTTATAAGCTAATTAAAGTATTTTTTTTTTTTTTAATTTATGTTAATAAAAATACATTTGCAGTAAAGTTGCATATAAAATTCTCATAAATATTTGCATTTTCTACTTAATTTATGAAATTTCGAGAGTGTATGGAGTTTTGTCCCCAACTGTATATGTACAAAGTTTCGTTAAGATATATCTATTCATTCAATTAAAAACTAACCTTTGGAAAAAACAATTTTTTTTTCCTTTTGAAGGTGATATGTCCCCTTAAGCAGTACTCCTAAATCGAGTACTTTCGCTGATCTATTTAAAGGTGTACTCAAAAGTGAGTATTCATAGCTTACAGGATTACTTTTTCGTGTATAAGATATTTCAGGAGTCATAGAATAATTTCAAAAATGCCGCTTTGCTGAATTATGTTTGTTGAATTTAACAATTGTAGAGTGGTTCGCTTACTATGAAAATTGATGATAATTCAAGATTTTGTGCTATTAAATAAATTGATGCTTATTTTGCTATAGTTCATCATTTTTCGTATTTATCAAGCAATTAAAACAGTTGAATCCTCGAAGATTTCGATATTTTTTGTATCAGCAGAGCCCTCATGTATGGTCAAAAGAACTATGTTATCCTAGTAGAAATAACCATTTTCCGTAGTTCATTCAACAATTTTGAAAGTATTGTTGCATTACTACCAATAATAGTTAAATCAACCACGACTTCTTCTTTCAGTGCAGCAGACACAATCGTTTTGTTTTTTTACAGCATCATTCTTTATCTGGTCAGTTTTATTATTGCTCCTGCACATTTGATATTATTGTTCTGCGATAGGTACAGTTTAGAAACATTAAATGAAGGAATCTTAATAAATTTCACCAATGTAGTTTTTGCACCTTGCATCAGCAATTTCATTATTGCTACATTTTCCATATGTCCATATGTCATGCAGAATCAATTATTCTTCACGCTTTATTAGCCTCTTTAAATCACATGAAATACGTGGACCACACGTGGACCAAATGATTGTGGCTGGGATCAAATAGTCAACCGATTGCCAAAACTTATAGGAATAATAAAAATCTAACCGAATTCTTTTCGCGCACCGTTCACATGGTCAGGCCAGCGAGTCTGCGTATTGGCGAATTGGTGACTCTCCGTTGGGTGAATTCAATGAGCCAGAGACAACGTGGACGCGCATCCATCCATAGATCTGTTCAACATTCGATCCGTGATCTGGAGATTTTCAGCATTTTCTCTGCCTGCCGATGCAATGGCGTGCGTTCCCATCATCTTGCGGAATAGTCTCTAATTTACGAGCCACGATCGGTAAACACAATACGAAACACCAGGCACTATTCAACCAAGAACGCGAAGCATCAGGCAACATGAGCCAAAGGAGCTGGACTACAATTATTCAAGTCTGTAACTTGAATGGGAAGGTCAAGTTGGCTAGTGGCATTATACTAAAACAAAATTTAAAATCACCAAACGAAATCGGAATTCGTTCTGGCTCGTTGATGGATCGCTGTGGTGTGTGCCACTTCGCTACAAAGCCCTTTGGGATGCTCTGCTTTAAGATGAGTGCATGGTTAGCTACAACGGATTCTTAATAGATGGGAGACTATTCGCTGGGAAAATATATATGTACGTAAGATGATATGTAACTGTTTTTGTCGCGGAGGTATATGATGTTGGAATGTGTAATTCTACTGCTCCGCAATTGATTGCATGTACGTCGATTCCTGCACGTAATAGAGGACTCCTAGATTTATAGGTGACGTAAAACCAGTTGAATATGGTTTTCGTTGCCTTCGCATTTAAATTTAAAAAGTCGTAGATACTTTTCGGTTATGCTATGATATTCAATTCATAACCCTTGTCTGCTACGATAATTTTAGCCATCACTCGAATAGTTTAACGCTATGATTTTATTAAACTATATATTTTCCAATGCAAACACAGAAAAATATTCGTGACATAGCAAATGTATTCGTCGCAGATACCTTTTCGTAAAACTGATACCGTGCTCGTGCATTGAGAAGAATGGCATCTGAATGCTTGCTTTATATACACTATTATACTTACACGATCTTATAACATCATTTCAACCTGTGTTCCCGTTGTTCTGTCGTTCTTGCTGTGTTGCTTTCGGCTCAAGAAACATTTTTGGTGTGGTCATCGTTTTACTGATCTCACAGACTTAATGGAGCTACAATCTGGCTTCTTCATTCTTCCATTCTGTCCGTATTTCATGGCTTTATGGTGGAATCATGATGATGACGTGTTTTGTGACTGAATTGTGGTCGGGACGATAATCATGATGATGATGCTCGTGATGATGATGATGATGAGTAGTGGAATACCAGTTGATATTGGTCCAATGGTCCTAAGTGGGCATATTTGTTTTCAGGGTGATTTACTCAGGTCGCGACTTATGAAGCAGAAGCTGCGGGGGGAACAGGTCGGGCTATGAGAATGAAGAATTTTAGATGGGAATATTGTCTAATGGCAGATGAATGGTGAGTTTGATCTACGCTGAAACATTTAATTGATCGATATGTGATCTGGCTAAAGGGTGGTCATTAGCTTTGGGTCGGCAGTATTGGATCAAAGTTTGGATTGAATGATTTACGGACTCCAGTTGTTGTCGGTGAGGCTTGTTAGCACATCTTCCAGCCAATTGTTAATGCCATTGCACGGATATCATAACTTGGCTATTTTATACCTTCTGTATGTTTTCGAATTGCTTCTCAAGGCTCTATTCAGTCAAGACAATATTCGACGTGTGCTTCTATGGCCGGCCCTTCAGATAGCCGACCCTTAGCAGTTGCACTTTATGTATCTTTACATTCTCCACTGCTTGTTCTGAATTTGTGCGGTTTGATTTTTTCATTCTTAGCGATGCAGCCACTTTCCTGTTTTTGTTCGACTCAATCGCAGAACAATTTTCGACTTGGGCGGTAATCCCACGGAATTTCGTGCATTCGTCGTATGTCGGCGATGGCTACTTGGACCAACCACAGCTTAGTGGTATTGTATGTATTATGAAGCGGCAGAAGATACCTCTGGATCGTGATTTTCATCCTTTTTAACGTGGCCCATCGTCATCCATGACCACCTAGTTTGGCAATGAGACTAAGGTTAAATATATGAATGTCTAACAATCGGCTGCAATGAGAAGACTGGTCAAGAATCGCGCGGCGAACGACATGCGTAATACCTCGGAGCTGAAGTGAATAATTTTACCTATAGTGGAGTTTCGATGTTATAGTATTTTCTACATTGTCTTGACGATATGAACGATATACACGATCAATATGCCGGTTACCAATCTTTTTGGTTGTTTTTGGCTTCGCCAGCCCGATAGTCGTCATTTTCGTTAAGTGGATGAATGGTGGCATGAGCATGCATAGCAGCGGGAAGCTAGTTAGTTGGTCACTAAAACGGTTGGTGGATTATTTGCAAACCTTTGAAGAGATTTGTTATTTTGGCTTAGAAATTGCGATGTGGCGTCAGACCACCATCGTTGTTTCATATAGACCTCTATTACGCCCATGCAACTTTGTATTATAAACTACTGGAATGTATATGCATGTATTTAATTTTTCGTACAACTACTTATTAATAATTTTTTTGGTATGCATTTGTTTACGCAGGAGATAATTTTCACAGTAATCGTGTTCTGAAGTTTAGAAAAATATAGGCAGTTGAAATATTTCTATTTTATTGTCATGTTTCTGACAAATTATTAACAAAAACATTCTTTAATTAATAATACAGCATAGCTTTTTAGCACAGCCAGTCAACTGTGCGCCATAGATTCGATTAGAGCTAGGCATGTTTCTATCGCAATAGCTTTACAAGCTTCTTGCACCACCTTGCACCGCAATTGATGACGATTTTTAATTTTTATAACATCCTATTTTAAAACCCCCCAACGATGTCCAATTGGATCGACGTCGTTAAATTAACATTACTTCGGTGCAACCAGGACTTGACAACCTTCGATCAATATTTGGGGCTGTTATTTTGACCACACGTTGAGAATTTCATTATCGCAGAAAGCCAACGCGTTGACCAATCAAACGAGTGGATCTATTAACGTTCGATTGGCTCCTTATATGTATGTATTGATATTGCTTCAAATTGATATGATGTGTCACACATGCATGACTTAAATAAGTTTGCTCCACTTTTCTTCGTAGGTATATATGCGTTTTAGGTGTGCATTTATTGTAAATCATTCGTCCTTTCGTTCAATTTTTTGGGAGTTGGAAAACTATCCAACGAATTAAGTTTGTCTGAATTTTACTTCATCTTTAGTCACTATTCAGCTTATATGGCTTAGGGCATTGAAAAATTTCTCCTCGTAGTTTCTCAAAGATAATTTTATTTTCGACCATAAGATAAGAACAAATTAACATACATAATAAATTCGTGCCAGGCACAGACTTTCAAAATACCACAAAGCATTTATTCTCATCACCCTTTTCTACTCTAGTTTTATGTCGCAACAGGAGCTTGAATTTCTTTACCTAATAATGATAATTGCTTAAGGAATTGTTTTGAATTATTTATCGTAGATCCTCCATAGATAATCCTTTTCGAAGAATTCGCCGTTTGTTTTTGTTTGATGAAGTCAACTAGGTTCTGATATTCAATGTAGTCGCATCCGCCGATAATAAAAACCACTGCATCTTGGAACGGGGCCCGATTCTTCGGCATGACATCACCCCCCTTTAACAGCTTCGGATCCAAGTAAAGATATTCATCAATTTCGCCGCCTGTACGGCATTCCATTACTTGCTCTGTCAGCTTAGTAACTGGCAGATTCTGAAATATTCAAGAATTATGTTTCATTTGACTGCTTCGTAACTTGAACAACTTCATATTGCTGGCACCTAATATATTTGATACTGATACTCACATGCCTCTTCACAACTAAATTTTTAACTCCTTCCATTACAAAAGACGACCCTTGCGATACCAGCTTTGAAAACATTGATACCGTTTTCGTGCCTCCGCCTTCATATTGAGTAGCTTGTGATGTCGAGGATGATCTGTTCATTATACTTTTCCATCTCTCTACGTAAGGAAGTGGTGAAAGATCACATCCAGCTTCCACTAGGGCTTCCTTCATCCTCTCAAGCTCGAACTCTGGAACATTTTGAGCACAAATATAATAAATAATGTAGAGGCGCATCTTGTCTTCAGCTTGGCCGAATTCCGGATCCTTTAATAGCTCCAAAATCGGACGATCTAAGGTTGCCTTCGACATTATTTTTTCCTCGATTTCAAAGAATGAGTCCAATCGCCGAGCCTTGATACAGTTCAAAATGGCTGTGGCTATTTTCGTGTGCATATCAATAAGTCGTTTCTTCTCCATTAATTGGGGAAGCGAGTTTACAGCGCTCGTGAGACGAGCTGTGGCATCGTTGACCATGGAGAACGCAACCTCGTTATCACCTTCGATTCCCATCGTTGACTTCAATTTTTTAATTTCATCTTCCGAGGATCTATACTGCTCCAATTCTTCCTGAATTGCTTCCGCAACCGTGGGAAATGGACTCCCTTTGTGTGTTGTCCAAAAGCGGTCGTTGCTGTCCAAATCGCATGCTCTCAGTTTCTTTTTCGCTCCAGTTCTTTCAACCACTGAATCGTCCTCAACGAAAACTCGATTCAAATTCAAGTCTAATACGTCGTGTGCCAACGCCTGATACGACCAAGTGTGGTGTAATGGAGTTGCTAAGTCTAAATTTCGATCTAAAATTAAGAGAACTGGCCGTTGAAAGCTGAACACTCCTCCCGCTTGTGTCGCGTCCATATGAAACAAGTTATTTCTAGCATCCCACAGGTTCTCCCGGAGTTTCTTTTCCAGTTTTTTCGCAACCATTTCCGCTGCAGTGTTTCGAGGACATCGAATTATTGGCACATTTCCTAGTGTTACAAATACGGAAAATAGACTCTCCACGATATTGTCCATAATTGCTTCCATTTCATCATCTCTAGTATTGGCCCGATTTATTGAGTAGTAAGATAGAGGCTCGCTGTTTTGGTGTTTCAGGATAAAGAGGTCATCTTCCAGACTGATAAAATTCACATATTGGTCATAGACTCGATGGATGTTCGCAACGCAGCCCGCCTGAAGTGCAGCAGCTGCCAAGTCCTCAATTTTCTGTCTTGGGATTGGCGACAAGAAGTTCAAGTGATACATATCATAAAGACCGTTTTGAAAGTCTTGATGAATGCGATCGAGATTTTCATCGGTAGGTGCGCAGAAGTAAATCGCGGGGACATCTGGGATGGAGTCACGATCAGAGTGCAGTTGACTGAAACAACACAAGACAATACTCGAATCTATTATACCAGTTAGAAACTAATTTATAATACCGGTGCAATCGAACCAGCGTGTTTTACTTCATATGAAAAATTAAAATAGTGAGCGTTTTCTTACACATGTAAAGTCACTCCAAGCTCTCGTAACTCCCGAATCGATATCAGTGGCGATATAACATCCTGTCCCACACGGTCATATATTAGAATTTTCCAAACAGGTTCAGTAGCTAAGGCCTTCGATGTTCGCTGGTTCAAGTTTAGCATTTGCCTCACGGCATCTTGCGAAAATAAATGGGAAAAATAATTATTAGTAGCGCCTTGTTTTGCCACAACAATGTCTTTTAAGAAGCCGCGTTTGGACTACCCTTCAACTTACTTATTTGCCGCTCGCGTAGGGTTAACATAATCGGCTTTTTGCGTATTTGTTAAGCTCAGTTATCAATTAGCGCAGTTTTCTTTCCACTATATCAATTTTAACTTTTGCTTGACGTCCAATTAACCATGACAGGGCTTTGACATAACGACACTGACACGTCGATTTTGGACTGACGGAAAATCAACCAGCCTGAAGTAGTCGAACATCGAATATTACAGACTCGCACCAAGTTTTGATGGTCGGCATCAGCACTTTTTTGTTTTCGATGTTATTTGTCGCGGACGCAAACTATCGACTGCATTACCATTGGCAATGTTCGAAGAAGTTTGAACAGTTCGAAGTTCGAAGTCGCAAGCTGTCACATTTTAGAACAGCAGCAGTAGGATCTCGAGGAGGGAAGAGGACGCGAGCGTAATTCGTGAGCTAAACAGGGTGATCTGGTCGTTGACTTAATTGCAAATATGCGATATCTGCGAACTGTCTGTGAGTTAGTTTCAGATCTAATTTGTTGGCAAATACCGCATATCTGCAAGGAAAACGGCCCACAGACACGGAGATCTGGTCGTCGGTTGCAGATATGCGATATCTGCGACCAAATTCATTGTCTATGGGCTAGTCTCAGGTCTAGTTTGTTCGCAAATATCGCAAGTTTCCAACCAAGTCGGCAACCAGATCTCCGTGTCTGTGGGCCGTTTAAGTCGACGACCAGACTACATGTCTACGGGCCCTACAGATTAGTCGTTTTAAAAATGGCGTCGTGAAAAGAGGTGGACGGGATGTGCCGTGATATGTCGATTTGCATTTGCTTGACAATTTGACGGAATAATTGCATGCATGATTATTTACGCTGATTAGCGCTGAATGCCGCCGGATTTCGCATTTTTCGATGGTGTTAATTAGTGTGTGTATGTGGTGCTCAGTGAAATGGTCGTAGTGAATTCCCATAGTGTGAATTGCTTTGCAATTTTCGGAATATTAACATTTATGCAATTGACACTTGACATCCAGAGTCAGCTGTTGATAAACGTCCAAAATCAGGTAAAAACCTAAACCACAATAAATATTTATCTAATTTAGTTCATTGCGACCCATTTAAGGGAGTTTTTAGATAATCCGATATTCATTCCTATCAAACTTGCAAATGATTGGTTAGCTATAGGCCTAACGAGCATTAATGTTTTGCGCAAAAATATTGATAGTTCCAGTAGCGAGTGTCCGTGCGTTTAGATGAATTTTATTGAGATAACAGCGTATACGAGGCCAGATCGATTTGGAATGCTATAGAAATTTAAAAAATTTTTAAGTAGGATGGTTTTTTTTAGGCTATAGAGGCTTCGGGGCTTTTCCAGAAAAGGACCTGGTTTCCTGACTTTTCAGAAAAGGGACTTGCCTCCTGACTAGTGACTGATGATTGATCAGTCAAACTTTGCTTGATTAACTAAAATAGATTGGCTTGGAAGAAACACGAATGAGTTTGACATGTCATCCAGAAAGGGCAAATACATGTTGCCGAGTCTAGGCTATGGCAGATAAACGTGAGGCCTGACGAAGGGTCGCTAGATTGTGACCATGAAAACCTCCAAAATACCTCACTCCTTAAAAAAAAAAATCCCCCACATAAAGCAAAAGAACGATTAAATTGAAACTGAATTGGAAGTATTTTTATTTTATGTTAATTGTACATTCTTAACCTAAAAGATTAATTAACAAAATTTTTTAAATAGTTTTCTGTGGTTGTGTGTACAATTCTCTATCTTCTACATATAATAGTATTGCCCAGCCTGTACAACAGCTGCCCAGTGTGCCAAATTCGGCATTTCGTTGAGAATTCTTTCAGAAAATTGAAGCGAATTCAGAAAAAAGTTTCGGATTCTCAAACTTTTTCGTTACGAATTCTTTAAGACCGGTATATGGAAAACGTTACAAAAACGCCGAAAGTGCTCAAACTTTCCCCTCTTTAGCTCCTGAAAAGCTTTCGTACAATGGTTCATTTTTTTTCAAGATTTATTGCGAATTCTTTTGGAATTCCTTGTGAATTTTTTGTAAATTCTTTGCGAATTCTTTACGAATTCTTTGCGAATTCTTTACGAATTCTTTGCGAATTCTTTACGAATTCCTTACGCATTCATTTCGAATTCTTTACGAATTCTTTGTGAATTTTTTGAAGATTTTTGTGCAGGTTTCAAATAGTTCTTTGAGAATGCTTCCAATACTTTTTGGATACATTTTAATAACATTTATTGAATAAAATACTTATAATTTTTAATTCCAATAGAATTTTTTTTTTATTGTTGTTTTATTTCATATTATAAATTTTAAATAACAATTTTTTTCGCCCGTTTGCTAAGCTTGTCTATGCTGCTATAATTTTTTTTTTTAAAACCTTCGATCTCGTCCCGTCTTCTTGAAGGAAATTTTCGCACGGTTGCTTCTGCACACAAAAAGGAGAAGTTACAAGAGAATAAAAATTTGAATAGCATTACGAACCTTTAAAATAGACACTGTTAACACCTCAAACAACATAATTTCTTTGAAGGCACTTGCACTTATGGATGAAAAACAGTTGCACGACTAAGGTACTGTTTTAATACTTACCTTACAAGATGAAACATTAACGGCATTAGGTTCGGAATTTGTTGCAAATTCCAATGTATTTCATGACAAACTCTTAACAATATCCCTATCACAGATTCGTTCGCACTTTGTTAGGATTTTGTTCGAACTCAGTGAAATATTCGCAAAGAATTCCGAATAATTTCAAATTTGTTTCTTCCAAACTTCAGAAGAGATTCTTAAAAAATATTCAAATGTTTCTCATAAAATAATGAACAGTAATACCCCAGTCAAAAGTTGTATTCAGTTCAAGAGCTTTTTATATTTCTATCTCTTTCGCTCACTTTCGGAATAGTTGTAAACAATTCGGAATTCCGAATTTGGCACGCTGGGTGGGATTATCCATGCAATAATTGATATTTACACCTACACTCACACTAAGATCTAACTTATGTCCAATTAGGATTAACTTAGTCTAATTGGATCTAAATGTTAGTCTATGTCTCGAGCAGTGAGGTAGTAGAAATGGAGTGGACATGCCCATAAGATTTACATTGAAGAGGATGGTAGTAATTTTTTAGCTACTCATTGAGTGCGTTTATGCCGTAGCCAAATTAGTAAGCTCTGCTTATTTAGCAGCGGTGTAAACCACTTTTAAATTAGCCGAGCCTGCTATTTTGGCTACGCTACTTTAGCGCTGCTAAAATTTAGCGCGGTTATAAGTGTGAAGGTAGCAGTGGTATAAACACTATAACAGTCATAAATAGGATTTCTAGTTTCGAGTGACATTCGCAATCTGGAAGCCTTGGTGCAAATGTGTTTTTGTTCTTAGTATTGAGCTCCTTTCAGATATTACGCCATTTTTGCTTTGGTTAATAAGCTGTACGGTGTAAACGCTACTACTATAGCAGCGCCAGTTTGGCAGCGCTATTTTAGCTACGGCATAACCAAGGCCATTGTCATATCGAGTCAAATCCAAGTAGTTCCCCTCCAATTCGACAATGAGTTCGAAATGGCGTAAAGAAGGCAGCTTTAACATGCTTTGTGCGCGAGAGGATTGAAGGGGCTAATGGTGGAAAGTTATACCGTCCGTGTCCAGGGGCTGGTCTCGAGTCTAACCTTTCCTGTACATTGGAAGGCCTACGTATTCGAATAGCGCATCCATGAGCTGCGGCGCATAAATGGCTCATTAGAGCCACCTGTACGCCCAAGTAATCGAATCAGTCGTTAATGCCACAAAATCGTGTCGATAATTCCACAACCCGGTCCCTGAGTGGCTTCAGTCCCAACTCCTGATATAAGGGAAAGTTCTCCGGCCACTTCTTGGTAAAAGAACGAAGTAAAGTCAATGAAAGAATTTTATTTGATTCACAGTTACATTGTGTATTTATATCATTCAGATTATATATGAAACATAAATATCTTTCATTTTGTACATACATATCTCCTGAATTAAATTTCAATAATATTTTTCTAGCAGGTTCCACATTAATATAGTCATTTCCAAGATAATCGCGCCCATTCGGATACTGGATGATCCACCTTTCCATATAATTATGAGAAAAATATAGCTAGATCCGTAGTATTTGTCTGACTGAATTGTGATGTTGCCATTTCCGGTTCTAACAAGGTTCTTTAAAAACCACAAAACTCAAACATATTGACGGTGAATTGGTTTGAATGCTCGATAGTGAAGGAAAATTTTGAAAATGGATGATAAGCATCTATTGATTACTTTGTACTTTGTTTCTAAATAGGAAAAAAAAATTGAGAATTACAGTTGCTCTTTTCAAACATTAACTAAAACGTCTTCCGCTGTATCTGAACATCTACTGAACATCCACTAGATCTGCAATTTTATAAAAATGGCAAATTCAAACAAAAAAAGGAGTTATTGGCGAATGAAATCGGCAAGATTTTAGATAAATCTGGAGAAGAAAAAAAAATAAATATGAGAAATTACTGTTGCCTAGCAATCAATGGAATAAGAGCCGACACTCAATAATGATTACTTTCGACAAACGTATGAAGTCTCCAATGCGATGCCTATTAATAAAAAAGCGTAGGAACATCAGTACCGAGCAATAGATTTAAAATTTCACTTCAGAAAATTTTACACAATAGAAAAAAAATTAATTTCTTGCATCCTGGGCAAGAACTTATAATTCGAAGTAATTCGAAACGTCTAAGAATGTTCATATTGCCATACATTAAGATGCACGTGGGGTTTGTATTCTGATTGAAGCACAGAAAAATGTGCTAGCGAAATAACTAGTGGAAATGTTCGTCACAAGGCAAGTGTTGTAAAAGAGTGATGTAAAGTGGCATTAAGAATATCTTGAATGAAGTGATGTTTTATATGTTTTCAGAATTTTCAAACCATCAATAACTACAACCATATTTCACTTTCTGTTTGCAGGGAGGAGAAGTTATTCAAGAAACGATAACTTCGAACGTTAGTGATGACGTTATCACACTGGAGTTTCAGAGGACCGACGGAACACTCATAACACAGCTTATTGACTTCCGCAATGTAACAATCTTTGATATATTTTTTAGAACGTAGAAAGAAGCAAGCATCACATTTGAATTTGGGCCCAAAAGTATCTTCCGATTCATTGAGAGCCATCCTTCTTTGAATTGTTCTGTACGCTTTTGATTACATTTTCTGTAGGTTTTCGCGATGATGTTGATGATGATATATGGATTTTATCAAATTCGATGTGATGAAATAAGTAGGTGGATGGAAAATGTTTAAATGCTTTCTTTTGACATACCGTTAAGCTTTCGATTGAAAATAACGTGCTTATTATTGTCATTCCCAAGCGAAAAGATAGATGGCTTCAATGAGCTGAAGATATGTTTTGATTCCACAAAATCAATGTTTTGCGGGAAAATAGTTTGCATGCAATTATTTGCTTTATTTGATTTTGTTGATTTTAGTTTAGTAATAGTTTGCGTAACATTATATTTGAAAGTAAACTATTCTCTCAATTAGGAAGTTCGTATTCTCAAAGCACTCGTTCTGGGTGAAGAAGAGCGTGGGCAGAGTCAGTATCAAGTGATGTGTTATGTGACGAAATTCACTAAAGGCGAGTTCCTATCGTCAGATGCTGTAGCCAAACTTCGCCAGAAGAATCCGAGTACGATTCGGTCTCCAGAAGAAGACAAAGGCAAAGAAAGCTTCACAATGACGGCTTGGGTAAACCTGAATCGGTCGACTTCGATTACAAAGCATTTAGCAGGACTATGCTCAGAAGCATCCGATGCAACTTACGTTAGAGGAACGGACTTGAAAGCTTGGGCCGAGCTGCAGAGTAAGTTCCCGCTTCTTCTTTGTTAATATTTTATTTTATCCGGAACACTTTCGAATTTGCATGTTTCATTCGCTAAACACTTTGATATCATTTGGCCAGATACTGGTGCGTTAGTATTCTATAGTCCGTATAGCTTAAAATGTAGAAGTTGAAAAAGTCTTAAAATAAAAAAAACAGCCAGTAAAATAACATAACAATCAGAGCAAAATCAAATCTTAAGAGGTGTTTACATGCGGCAAGTTCTATTAGGTGTAAACTAGATTTGAAGTTTCTCGGACAATGCTTATTATGCATTGTGGTGTTCAGTTTTAACCTGGATCAGTTGCATCATAATGATTTGATGAAGAACTACAGTGGGTAAAAAAAGTTCAGGCACAAACTCTCAGTAAGAACAAAAAACTTATTTTTAATGCGACTTTAATAATAAATGATGGTGGTTTTGCGTTTAATTGAAAGTTTTGCATGTTTACTTTAAGAACAATATAAAAAAAAACTGGTAACGAAACAAATTTCACAGCACTAACGTAAAATTTTTCACTGGTGATCCAAAATTGCGCAAAAAAATTTAAGGCACAATGCAGTTTTGTCTGAAATTATTTGTAGCTCCTGCAAAAGATACCGTTAAATGTACTTAAAATCATGAAAATATTATTAAAAATGAGTGTGAAAGGAAATCGGTAAGTGCAGAAATCGAATGTATTTTGCGACGTTGGAAAACATGAATGTCGTATTCTAAGTTTGGCAACAAAATATAAATCAACCAAACCGTTTGAAACAAAACATCGGTTAGAAAGGTCTAAAATTTCTGAGCGTGAAAAAATGTGGATTATCAGAGAAATTAAGAAACAGCCTAAATTAAGTGCCTACGTTTTGCGTGCTATTAAGCAAAAATATCCAAAGTTATTCTTCAAGTCCATAATTTTTGTTGATGAAGTAAAAATTAATCTTTTTGGATCTGATTGGCGGCGATATATTTGACAAAAGCCTAATACAGAGTTTAGCCCTGAAATGTATTCGATGCGAAACGAAACGAAGTGTCAAATCCCATACAAAATCAGCCTGGCGCGGAATTTCGTTTCGTTTGGTTTTGCTCGTCAGTAATGTGTTCGAAGACGTATAAGTGTCTTCGAAGGCAACGCAGTGACTCGCTCTGAGATGACGCTGCACTATGTATAAGTAAAATTTCGCGTCCATTTAATGACCCAGGTACCTTAAATTGATGCGAAAAATGTGACAACTCATAATTTCATTCGAGTTTGCGGATATTTTATTGAAAAATGAGTGAAAATGGATGGATGAACAGCGTATCCTTGCAACAGTAGTTTTTGTTTTGCCGATAATATCATTTTTGATGCCGGTTAGTTAAATTTATATGCACCGACTTCAAATGTAATGCACTTGTTAAATGTCATCAGTGGCAATTTATACTGCCTCCGGCGTCGGAGTGCGGAACTTTATTTCGCTCGATTCCGCACAGACGTTTTCGCTGTATTTCGTTCGTCGAATACATTACTAGGCTTTTAGGAGAAATCATACTAATTCCACTATACATCACAGCGGAGGGAACATTATGCTATGGAACTGAATGGGGACATCTGGTTCTGGAAATATAGAATTTATGAACGGTACGATGGACCAAACGTGTTACGTGGGTATTCTGAAAAGAAATATTACACAAAGCCTGAAAAATTAGGCTTTTTATACAATTTTGGCCTGTATCGGGACAAGGATCCGAATAATTGTCCACATGCTATTAAATCCTCCTCTCAGTCGCCGAAATCAAACCCGATCAAGCATCTATGGCATCATCTTAAAACCAGAGTGACATTGCGAAAGGTAAAGAATAACAAAGGGCTCCAAGATGTCATTATTGATGAATGGAACAAAATTTCACCCACTTTTTGTAAAAAATTAATGAAAACGATGCCGACACGACTGCGAGAAGTGACAAAAATACGTAGAAGAGCTACAAAGTATTAGTGCTATGTAAGCTGATTTTTTTTTAAAACTGAACAATTTAAATAATTTCAGATAAAACTGCGCTGTGCCTTTACTTTTTTGCGCTATTTTGGATTATTAGTGAAAAATTTGGCCTTAATGTTTTTTTTACATTGTTCCTGAAGTAAACATAGAAAAATTCTAATCAAATGCAAAAACACCATGATTTCTTATTAAAGACGCATTAAAAATAAGTTATTTGTTCTTGCTAAGAGTTTTGTCTTAGCTTTTTTTACCCACTGTATATTTGAACTTATTACTTCTCGAATACAAACTTCAACAAATTTGCAGACGCAAATGAACCCTTCATAAATTTCTCAGTTGATTTCCAAATGCATTTTACAAATCTTCTTTCCTCTAGATACTTACGTATTTATGCATTGATTTTCGGATGCTGGACCATCTCTGCACGACTATCTATTTAATCCTAGAAATTACTATCTATTTAATCCTAGAAATTTCGTACGCATGTCAAGTCTATATTCCATGCAGTAAATGTGTCAAGATGAAACGTCTTTTTTATTTCTGAAAATGGGATAACTCGCAGAATCCACATCATGCTTTGCACATTCTTGATCCTATCTTCATCTTATACACAACATTAAACAGAGCCTGCCACATCTATTCAACGCATCAATATCACCTGATTTCCCAGTTGTGAACAGGACTCCGTTCAATTGGATATGATTGACGAGGCTGTGACTGGGAGGTTTGGTGGGCTCGTCACGATTCCTTTCAATACATAAACTTTAATTTAATTCAACAGGTTCATCATTGTCGAGTTTAGAATCAGCAATCCGTCAATTTCCTGCGCAATCAGTTGCAAGTGCTGGTGGTGGTTCTTCTCCCCCCGTTGCAAATTCGGTTGCGTTATCATCAGCGTCTGTACAGCCAGTTTTACCTGTTGCTTCGCTCGCGAGTACTCGCTGCAATCAGGTATCAGGATCACGGATGCCTTGTTTTTGCTCGCTAGAAATGTGTATCGGCTGGTATCCGTGTGGATTGAAATACTGCAAAGGTGATCGGACCGACCAGTCGGCGAATGGCGGACAGAATTCGCAAAATTACAAATGCGGCATTAAAACATGCCGAAAATGCAGTCAATTCATTTACTATGTACGGCAGAAACAGCAATGCCTGTGGGACGAATGACGAGTGTGGAGCTGGTGGGATGCCATTCACAGGGCTGTGGAAGTGTTTTGCGATGCTGAACTACTAAAAAGATTAGAAACTGTTTTGGTATCACTACGCGGCGTCGTTGTGATTCTGTCAATTGATTTGTTGTATCAACTCTCTTGTCTGCAACAACGTCATTGTCGATGTCGTCTCAGAACTGCCCGTAACGAACTTGTATATAATTACTTTAAAATCGCAATGTAGATATAGTTTAATGATTACGGTAGATTAAGCCGCGAGCACTGAACAAGTATGCACCTTGGTAAAGAAGAACTTATTAGAATGCAATTTTAGATTACAATTTGTATGCAAATGGGAATGAAAAGTCGTGATTGTGACAATGATTTTACATGAACAGCATCTTATTCATTGAAACATATTATCGAACTTTGATTAAAAACCCCTAACGCATCAGAACCGCTAGAAACACTAATGTTCGAAGAACAGTAAAGGATTCGTGCTGATTTTGAGTGTATATTCTACCACTAGCTACTTAAGATCACTACCAGTAGCTACTTCTCCTACTTAAGACCAATACACCTTAAGTACTAATAGGCCCTAAGCCAATTTAATTTCGATGACTTCATCGAAAGTTACAACGACAGAAAGGTGTTTTGGGTTGCCATCCGAAAAATGTCCAGACCTTGGAAAATTTAAACATTGTTTACTTATTTTCATTGCAAATGTTCGCTATGTGAATACTTAATGCAAGCATTTATTGATACGAAAATAACAAAGACCCCACGTGCTTTGCTAGCATCGAAGTCAAAAATATGTCACATCTGCCTCACGTTGAAGTCAACATACTCTGCAAATTTCGTATTGATCCGCTGACTGCATTGGAAGTTATAGCGATAGAAAGAAATTTAGGGCTACCACTCGCAAAAGTTTTCAAATTTTCTAGATCTTAATATTTGTTGTTTATTTTCTCTACAAGATTACTACGATTTGAAAATTTTATGATCAAATCGCTTACTAAAGATATGACAAAAAATACTTAAAAAACCATAGCTGGCAACCCTACCATTGTTTTTCTAACTAGATTTCTACTGAATATTGCCTACAATAAGTTTGATTTGTCATGTGAATTTCGTTATGATTGCAGGACTGCACTGGAAACTACAGAGCAAAGAGCTTTATCTCCCTGGGCAAATTTTGAGACACCAAAATTACCATAGCTGGCAGCTCCAGCCTAATTTTTTCTACGAATTTTCTATCAAACGTGGCTTTGAGTAAGATTTAGCTACTGTCAGAATTTATAGGGTCAAAAGCAGTTATTAGAATTATCCACATTTCAAAATCGCTTCTATCAGACCTGGTCCTACTTAAGACCAATACATTCTGTATATCGTCCAGACTAAGTATATTTTGGCTAGCAGCACTTAGATTTTGAAAATGACCAATACGGCCATGAGATTCGCACAACTTATTTAGATTTAGTCAAATAAAGAAAAATGATTCGTATTTCCGATGATGGAGTTTCAATCCAAAGTGTGTACTTGTTGGTGATTTCGCGCAAATAATAAATGAGCACAAATTTATTCCATATTACAATTGAAATCAAGGCTATTTGATTTAAAAACTTAGTATGTAGAGGTGTGTTATTTTAGAGAGATTGGTACATCGACATTGCTGTCAAATGAAAACTTTTTTTTAGGAACTATGTAAATTTCCACATAAATTCGACGCTCGTTGAATAGGAATGAATCAAGTCGGTCTGTTCGTGTCGAGTAAAATTTGTTATGATTGATGACCCGGTTGGGTTTTACACTGAATCCGTTGCTCTCGTATAGCTACTCAACACTAATTTAAAAAAAAAAACATTTCAGTCTTTGATTCATTAAGTGCATAACTTCCGCAAGTATTTGCATTTCTTATTTACGTTTAAGGAAGTATATATAATCTTGATGTTCCTAACAGATTTAACAGAATGCAGCTGAATAGTTTATTTTCAATTAGTTTGCGTAGTATGTGTTCGCTTGGTGCAATCCCTTGAATCCAAGCACTGTGGCACTGTGTAAAAATTAAATGCAGGAGCAACGGATGAGACACGTTGAAAATAATGTTAAAATTAGGGGTTGTAAAAATGTATATTTGAAAGTGAAAAATATTGGCGTTAGTTTCACAATAGCGGATTTCGAGTCTTTTAAAATTTGAGTTTAAATTTTTTCAACGATATAATACATCGAATTCTTTCCAGTATGTGTCTATTAGCATTTGTTTGACATTATAACATTTTAGCGGCTCTCATTACCATAATAATATAAATGCATGTGCCAATTTTTCCCCGCAAATATGTGTGTAATATATCTAGACTTGTAATAATTCTTTGAAATTAATACTGAACCAAATCATGTACAATAGTTTATAAGCAAATTTAAGAAATGTTCAATAGATCTAAAACAGTACGAAGTCAATAACAGTCATAAGAAAAAGCCATTTCCCATATGCAATTTAAATTTTTTATGAATAATTTGCAATCATTTTTGAATATTATACTTGGCTGCTCTTTTGTTTCATTCAAATTTCAAATAGTAATTTTAAGAATAAAGAAGAAAAACCAGTTTGAAGAACCTGTATAAAAGATAAATTTAATCAACTAACAATTTTGTGAAGTAAGTAATCCGAAAATTTTAATAATATTTGTAAGTAAACATGCAATTAAGGTAGTCTTAAGCTCGAATATTTTTCTAAATAAAATATTTTTATAGGAATCGCAATAATATTTTGTATTGTATAATGTATTTCATCATGATGACCGCTCTAATCACGCAATTTAATTTTCAATTGAAATCTAGTCTAAATGTGGCCATCGAAGAATCGTTAACCCGAAAAAGTTCGACTTACTTTCGCAGCCATACATATAAGCGCCGCCTTTATCCCTAGCACGAAAACTACTATCCTTTCAAAGGTTTGCTACTAAATGTATCTGCTACATGTATTTTTTCCTAATAAAAATATCTTTCTTATTTAAATAGATATTTTTCTAGAAATAGAATTTATTAGAAATTTAGAAATTACAAATAGAAAACCACTTTTTCAGGATTGGCTTTAGCTAGAACTCAGAAATTTGTTTGAGACTAAAGGACTGAGGCAAGCGGAACTTTGTGCCACGCCACATATGGCTATCTTGACGTCGTGCCAGAAAACGCCACTACTTTCTTGCCAAAGTTTAAATTCGATCGACTTTGCTTTACACTCATGGGACGCGGCCTTTGCTATGGGATTGCATTGAGCGAATTCCTTGTGACATTCTACCAGGCGTCGTCGTAGGAAGTCGTAGGAAGCAACATTTTGAAATTTCAAAAGCCATTTTCTCAGGATTGGCTGAGGCTAGAATCCTGAATTTGATCGCACATTAGAGAGTTAGTGGAGGCGCTTATTTGACTTCAAATGACACATCGCTACCTTCACGTCGTGACACCAAACGCGACTAATAAAGACAACAAGTTTCCCATGCGATTTTCACAGGACCCGCTTGGGCTAGGATCCTGAAATGAGTCGCAAATTAAGGAGCTACCGAAGATGTATTTTGAACACCAAGCGGTACACCGTTACCTCGACGCCTTTCCACTAAACTTCATTATTGCAAATACCCATTTTTCCAAGCGATTTTCACAGGAACTTCTGAGGCTAGGATCCTGAAATCGATCGCAAATGAAAGAACTAGCTTAGGCGCATCCTTGGTATCAAGCAGCATACCGCTACGTTCACGCTTTCCCCAAAAACACCCCAAGTTCTTCTTAGCCCAATTCACTATGAAAATCCTAATATCAAAGTAGAAAATGCGCCCAATGTGGGCTTAGTTATATGAAAATTATTTTTCAAATTTGCAAGCGGTTTTCGCGAACGGATTCTGGAATTAGTTGCGAATTAAAGAACCCGCGGAGAAGCATCTTTGGCACCAACCGGCACAACGCTACCTTCACGCCTTGTCACAAAACGCCACTAGTTCCTTCACCAGAGGCTTCCTCGCCCATTTCGGTGTCGACGCAGCCATTTTCGATGTAATTCCAACCTTTATGTACATCTTCACACCTTCCCAAAAAACTCCACAAGTATTTTTGCTTAGAATAACTACATGTAATTTACACTTGAAATGCTAATACTAAAGAAGAAAATGTGCCCTATGTGGCTTTAGTTATATGAAGATTAAATTGCAAATTTTTTCGCGAACGGCTTAGGCTAGGGTTCTGAAATTGGTCACAACTTAAATTGCTAGCGTAGGCGCATCGTTTTGCGGAAGCAGCACAAACTATAAACCATTTTGAAAAACTCCCCGAATCAACTAATTATTCCCTTCCACTAGTCCCACTAATGTATATGCACATCTGGGAATTGAAGTACTTGTTCCTTATCCCATCTGCTCCGTTTTCATTAGTTTAAATGTAGTAGACTAGATTTTCATGTCTCTTACAAATGTAAATTACTTCGATTGGAGCAGCCAAACACCACTTGGAATTAGTCCGGTAATTAATGTATCTCAAGGTGCAGATTACAGGAAATGGGATCGCACTTATCTTCGGCCGTGCACACGGTTAGTTAAAAGTGTAACGGAACGATTGGTAAAAGACTTACCGGGTTACAGAAATAACACTACCCCGAGGACACATCGGCAATTATATATTTTTTTACTAGCTTTCCACCAGTGATTTCAGTTAAATAAATATATTTGGTATTTATTGATTTTATGTGATTGGGCCTGAAAGTTTAGGGTAATATAAGTAAGATGACGCCACTATACATAGATGAATGCGATGGAGCAGTAAATTGTATTTTTTATTTACCCCAACGAACATATACCAAGAAAATAAATGTAGTATGGATTTAACACAAGTATGATGTGAACGTTGCAAATAAAAGTTACTAGTGTTCAATTCAAAAAGATATTGAAAATTCAAATTAATTATTTATGAAAGAATTATGAGGTAACAAACAGTTAAGAATTGATTATTAATATTCGTGAAAGCAGTGACTAAAAACGTTAAAGAACATGACCAAGCTGGTGATTTTCGCAGGTCTATCATAAGTTTACCACCAACAATGTTGGCAAGCCCTTAAATACGTTGAGGGGTGATGATGGAATCTGCTTGGTCCACTGATGCAGATGCATGAAAACTGAATCAATTAACTCATGGCATTTGATTGGATTTCGGTTCTGATACTACAACGCAAGGATTTGTAGGTGGGCCCTAAGAAAAAAAAAACACTTCCTCGAATCTTCCATTTTCATAGTTTCAACATTCCCATGCACAATCGTCGCAAATTAGTGCCTGTATTTGCAAAGTAGATACAGTTAAACTCAACTTTTGTTTGTAGCAATTCGACTGCTTCTCAATAACTCAAATTCATTTACCATTAACGCATTTTTAACGAATACCAAGTTCCCGCTGTCCAATCATAACAATTATCTAACCATTTATTTTTCTATCAAATAGATTCCAGCAGCCACTCATAGCTTTTGGCTATTACTCTCTCACACACAAAGTCATCATTCCTTATCCAGATCCCGTCTGATACAGTCGATCCGTGATAGAGAAAGTTACTTGTATAGTTCTTGGAATTATTAGAGTAGTGCGCATTTGGAAAAGTGGTGGTAGCCATATTGAATTTTTTGGAAAAATCAAGTTTGTGAAGTGATTTTTTGTGCTGAGGAGCGTTTTTTGATTATAATAGTAAGTTTGTTACTCTCCTTTGGTGTTTTCACATAAGTAGAGTGATAGGGAAGACTGGGGAATTATAAATTCCAAGTTCTGATAGGTTAGTCTGAAAACGTGGTTTGAGTTAGGGAGGTAGTTATGGGGGTTGATCCTCCAGACAAAGAGGCAAGAAGCCTAGGTAAAGGTGGGACAGGTATTAAGAGGAAAAAAACTGAGGAAGTTGATAAAATGGTGTTCCCTACAAAAGGAGCAATGAAAGAGCTCCCGACAGAAGAGGGCACAAGTGGTAGTGTTAATAGTGTTGAAGTAGATGTAAACTTTGAGTTAACTCCTGGACAAATCAATGAGATGGAAGGTCTTCCGAGTAAGATAGTTAATAAGTATAAGGAAAGCTCAAGAAAAATATATAAGGTCTTGATGATAGCCAAGGATATAAATGAGAAGAGGGTCAGACTAGATCCGGTACATGTATATAGAATGAAGAAAAATTTAGATATAAGTGGGATTATAGACTGCAAAAGTGTGGGCTATAACAAGGTGAATGTGTATTTCAAAAAAGCTGAAGAAGCAAACAACTTTATTAATGACTTTTCAAAGGAGCTAGTAAACTATAGACTTATGATTCCGAACAACTTTATATACCGTTACGGAGTAATTAAAGGTATACCACTAGATATGGATATCAAGGAATTGGTAGAGGAAGGAATTCCATGCAATACGTATGGTAATGATCTCAAAGATCATAAAATAATAGATGCATATAGAATCATGCGTAAAGATAACGAGAATGGGGGAGAACTGGTACCAACTACTACTATTAAAATTACCTTTGAAGGTGAACTAGTACCTGACTTTATTAAAATAGATTTTCTGAGACTTAAAGTAGACTACTTTATACAAAGGCCAAAACAGTGTTATAATTGCGGGAGACTAGGTCATTTTGCGGGCAGCTGCAAGAGTACGGAGAAAAAATGTCTTAACTGTTCTAACGAAAATTGTAATGGGGGATCATGTACAATGAAATGTATACTCTGTAATTCGGAAGGGCATAATGCGACAAACAGAAAATGCGTTAGATGGCTAAATGAAAGAGAAAAATTAGAAATCGCATCAAAACTTAACATTTCGCCGGTGGAAGCAAACAGGATGATGGGTAGAAATAGGTATGAAAATTTAGAAGAAGCTGATTTAAATAATCTGAAGGAATTTCCAATGTTAATAAGATCAAAGAATGAAAACACCAGAAATCCATATATGGATATTAATTCTGCGAAAGTCAAAGTTAGCTATAGGAATAGGGTAGTGGGACAAAAGATAGTTCCCAATAAACTTATAAGAGGAGAAAGGATAGAGGAAGGGCCTTTTGATACAGTGTATAAGAGTGCACTAAAAATTAAGGTGAATGAAATTGAAAGATTATTTATGCAGATAAAAAACATGGTGGAAAAATTGAAATGGAACAAGGAAACAGAAATAGTAATGAGAAAGAATCAGTATTGATGGGAAGTAATGATGTGAATAAATCAAATAGAGAAGTAGATAGTAAATTTAATGATGTATATATAGATAATGAGGAATTGTACAACATTATTTAACGACTGATTATGAGAATTATACAGATTAATATTCAGGGATTAAGGAAAAATAGTGATAATTTAACTACATATCTTAGAGAAAATAATATAGATGTAGCACTGATATCAGAAACCTTACTACCAAGTAACTACAATAAGGTAAATTTAATTAATGGTTTTAATGGAGTTTACAAAAATCGTGAGGATAATATAGGAGGGGGTGTGGCTATCTTTGTTAATAAAAACATGAAGTTTGTAGTGAAAAGATGTAATGTAGACATAGAAATTATTATTATTAAGACTTTGAACATGGAAAAAAACATAAACATTGCTTCTATATATATTCCACCGAACTACAATAATAGGTGCTTTGAAGATGATTTTATAAAGGTTCTGAACTTATTTAGTAATGGTGAAGCATTTGTGATAGGAGGCGATTTTAATGCGAGAAATATAAAATGGGGAGACCATGTGGTTAATGCCAGAGGGAGAAAGATTGCAAAAATTAGTAAGGACTTAGATTTAAATATATTAAATAATGGTGATTTCACATATAAAAGTGGAATCAATATGATACAAGGAAAATCTGTTCCGGATCTGACGATGACCAATATAACTGATAAGGCAGAGTGGAAAACACATATTAACAACATTAGCAAAAGTGGACACAAAATAATTACAATAAGTTGGAATTTCAAATGTATTAAAAAAGAAAACAAAGTTAGCTATAAGAATATTATTAGGACATTAAAAGAGGTTAATGTGACAGATAACATAACAGGAATTATTGAAGAATTAAACAAAATTATCAAAGAAAATACTAGAGATAAGAAGCAGAACAAATTTGAACCGGTGTATTGGTGGAGTGAAGATTTAAATAAACTTTGGATGAAGAAAGCAAGACTAAAAAAACGTTTTAATAAAAACAGTACACCCAAAAACTATAGAATATGGGCAAAATCAAGTGAAGAATGGAAATTGGAAGTAAGAAAAGCAAAAGAGAGAGCGTGGGAGAATAAGATGACAGAACTCATGAATAAAGGAAAGATTAATGAATTTTGGAACTTCAATAGGTGTATTAAAAAGGGACTTATAAATTCAAATCCATCGAGTTGGAACGAGGAGAACAGTCTAAAGTATCTTCAAATGCTGGGGAAAAAAGTTATAAATAAAGATACCAAAATACCCTTTCTAACAACAGACAATAGTACTATTAAATTTGAAGTGAAACAGCTATCCGAAATTCTAAACAAACATAAGAAATCATCCCCTGGAGTAGACAAAATTACATACGATATGATAAAAGTAGTAAATGAACAAAGTTTAGAAAATATAATTAAAGCAGTCAATAAAGTTATTAATGGAAATTATCCAGATGTAAATCTCTTCATAATCAAAATTGCACCGATATTAAAACCTGGAAAAGATCCACTCGAACTAGACAGCTATAGACCTATTTCCTTAATAAACGTATTTGTAAAACTGATCAATAGCCTTATAAAAAATGATATTTCAAAAATGAAAGAAGTTATAGATTACATTCCAACTAATAGTCATGCTTATACAAGAGGAAAATCCACACAAACATGCTCAAATGCAATAGACCATCACATCAAAGACAAAAGAGGCAAAGGACATAAGGTCATGTTATTTAACATTGACATATCTAATGCGTATGAAAGAGTAGATGTGGGAATATTACAGAATTTACTCAACAAATTAAAAATACCACCGAAGTACATAAACTGGATAACTTTTTTCCTAAACAATAGAACCTTAGCACTTGGAAATAGTACTTTGGATATTGGTAATGGACTTCCTCAAGGAGACGTACTTAGTCCAATGCTGTTCAACATATATACTGCAACTCTACATAAAATTTGTAATGATAATATAAAAGTATATCAATATGCAGACGATTTTGTCATCATTTCAAATAGGAAAAAACAGTCTGAAAGCTTTGACACACTACAGAATGCAATAAACAGGTTTGTGGAAATTTGCAATGAACTGAATCTGCCAATTAATATGAATAAGTGTAATGCGATGAGCTTTAATAAGAATCCTAACTTTTATAAGTGTCCAATTATATGCAGTAACCAGGTCTCATGGACTAGGCAGTTTAAATTTCTTGGAGTCTCAATGAATCACATCTTAACGGTTAAGGATGCACTAAGCAATAAAATGACAAATGATAGTAAAAACTCAGCTCCACTAAAAATTATCACTGGACTAAATAGGGGACTTGATGTTAACAGAAGTTTGTTAGCATACAAATCCTTCTATAGATCAAAAATTGAGGCCCAAATTACAAGTTTTGGAAATGCACCGCTATACTTTCATAAAAAAATTGATTCATTGAAATGTAAAGTGTTAAAGAGATGTCTGGGTATTCCTCAGAATACTGCAAATATAGTGACAATGACAATGGCAAATGAATTACCTAGCATCTACAGAACTGAATTACTTTTAGTGAAGGAACTACTGAAGATCAAAATTAAAAATAAGTTATTCTTTGAAGAAATTAAGCACAGCCCAGCGATTTCCAATTATAAATTAATATATAATAAGTTTAAAGATATTATTGACAAAACTGGTGCAGGAAAGTCTGTTGCAATCCCCAAAAATCTTATTATTAGATGTAAGAAAGAAGGTAGATTTAAGGATATTCTCATAAAAGAGGAAGAGGAGACTTTGAATAGGTTTATTAATTTAGTTAACAAGAAGGTGAAGGAAGGTAAGGAGATCATCCTATGCGATGGAGCTAAAAACATCCTAGGGGTGGGATGTGCTGTGATGCTCTTTAAAAATGGAATATACAGGAAGTATAGCTTAGAATATCACACATCGGTTTTAAACAGTGAACTAATTAGTATTCTTAAGGCCATTGAATTAGGAATAAGCTCAGGATTTAAGGACTTAGTTATTATTACAGACTCAAACCTCTCTTGCGTTGAACTAATGGTAAATGAATACCAAAAGATTATAGTTGAAAAGATTTATAATTTAGTAGAGTCAAACGATAGGCTGAAGGTAGAAGTTATATGGGTACCAAGAAATATTAAACATGGAGAAATTAAGAAAATAGATGAGTTGGCCAAGGAGGCGTTTCTTAGTGATAGCAAAATAGTATATGAGTTGGAAATAGACGAGGCTATAAATGAAATCAGTACAAAAATTTGGGATAAATGGAATAAAGATTATAGAAATAAAGTTAAGAAGCTTAAAAAAAGTGCATGGACAGAGACAGATTTAGCATTTAGAAATAAAGTATGGCATAGTGGTCTCAATATAAATAATAGGGCTATCAAAATAATAAATAGGTTGCTTGTAAATAACGCTTTAAACAATAAAAATAAACTAAGAATGAAAATAGTACCAAATGACTTATGTGAAAACTGCAGTGAAAGTGATGACATTGATCACAAGATTTTTCACTGTCGAGAATACTCGGAGGAGAGAAACAAATTTGAATTTTTTAAAGCAAATAAAAACATTTTTGAACTATTAAGTAAACATAAAAAAGATCACTTGCAGCAACTTGGCGAGTTTATTTTTAAAAACAAATTAAGCATATAAATGTATTGAGTATAAAATCTATAAATGTTTTAAGTAACTTTATCTTTTTCCTTATCCACATCCTTTCTATATAACCTCTTAATCCAAGATCCTATATCCATATTCCTGGGAAAATAGAATTGAAGTTATATATGATGGAGAATTAGATTGAGGATAAATCAACTAATTGGGTTTACGTTAAAACAAATCGTGTAAACGTTGGCTGATGCCTGCTAGTCAGGAAGCCATTACTGTTTTCTAGAAAGTTCTAGAAACCGTTAGGAAAAAAAAAAAAAACACAAAGTCATGAGAAAAGCCATCTTACCTAAATACATATTTGTGACCGAAAACAATTAATTATTTTTGCAAATAACCATTCCAGCCAACAACAAATTCAAGTGCTTTGTTTCGGAGAACTGACGAAAAACACTTGCCTCGACGATCATCCGAAGCAGATGAGGCAGCTTTAAGGTAAAATATGTCAGTATTTAGCCTGGATTGTGTACGTTTTGAGACTGGAACTCATTTTCCGAGGATTTTCGCGAATCGGTATCGTGAGATAATGAAACGATTATGCAAATTTTTTGGGGTAGGCATGCAGTGTGTATGGGCGAGAGATTCTATGTTTTAGATTTTTATTTTTATAAAAAAGGCTTGTAGGATGCTGAATAATATGTAAAGAATATTAGTGGGTCGAATGCTTTAAAATACATTTGTGAAAAGAGTTACGAGTATGACTCGTGTACTATTTGGCGGAGGCGTGTGGAATTTATTCACATATCTGTAAGGAGGGAAGGAAAAAGTGTTTGGAAGAAAAGAACACGTTCACAAGTTATCATTGATATTCAAAACTAAAAATACATCTAGTCACTTTAAAAAGAGATAGAAAAATCAATAAATTGAAAATAAAATGTCTTTCAATAAAAGCAATTATTTAGCACGTGCCAATCATATCAGTTTTTCGGGATTATCGGAATGAACTACGATTTCCAATTCATGGCCGAAAGTGAATCAGCTGAATTTGGTGCTGAAACGAGTATGAAAATAAAATGTGTGTGGTTTATTTAATATTTTGGTCGAATTTTTACTGATTTATTGTTGTTCCTGCTAGGAAATAGCAAAGGAATGTCTTGCCCCGCGAAATGGCAAATAAATGTCTTGCCCCGCGAAATGGTAAATAAATGTCTTGCCCCGCTAAATAGCAAATAAATGTCTTGCCCCGCGAAATAGTAAATGAATGTCTTGCCCCGCGAAATAGCAAATAAATTTCTTGCCCCGCGAAATGGTGAATAAATGTCTTGCCCCGCGAAATAGCAAATAAATGTCTTGCCCCGCGAAATAGTAAATGAATGTCTTGCCCAGCGAAATGGTAAATAAATGTCTTGCCCCGCGAAATAGCAAATGAATGTCTTGCCCCGCGAAATAGTAAATGAATGTCTTGCCCCGCGAAATGGTAAATAAATGTCTTGCCCCGCGAAATGGTAAATAAATGTCTTGCCCCGCGAAATAGCAAATAAATGTCTTACCCTGCGAAATGGTAAATAAATGTCTTGCCCCGCGAAATAGCAATAGTAAATGATTGTCTTGCCCCGCGAAATAGCAAATAAATGTCTTGCCCCGCGAAATAGCAAATAAATGTCTTGCCCCGCGAAATAGTAAATTAATGTCTTGCCCCGCAAAATAGCAAATAAATGTCTTGCCCCGCGAAATAGCAAACGATTGTCTTGCCCCGCGAAAAATAAATTTACTCGCTATTTTCTCCCTTTATTTTCAGCTGTTTTGTGCTACCACAGCGATTACAGCAACTTATAGAAATCTTAGCGAATGCACTGCTGTTTTGTACTAGATCGTTGTTTTTGCGGCCTAGTTCTATTCTGTTCTGTATTGGAGCAAAAAAAAAAAAACGCACCTATTGTAGAAAATGGGGATAGAAAATAGTTGTGTAGACGACGTGGAAATCTGGGATTTTTTCTTCATTCTATTCGCCCCACATGAACAGCAGAATTAGCTTGCAGTGGATGAACTCATTCTATTGTGGCAAAAAAATACTTTGACCTTGAAATTGTGCCTCCATTTACGCAATGCATTATCCGTCAAAGCAACCTGAGAATGGTTGGTATTTGTGCGAGTAGCGAGCCGTAAATGAGTAACGAAAATCCTGCGTGAGTATGCAGTTGTCGAATCTTATCTTGCATCTCTTTCTGTTGCATGCGATTTCTTCCAACTTATCAGACCTATAATCAGCTGATCCACAATACAATCTCAGGCCGTGTCATTGGATTTTTTTACCGTATATATATATATATATATATATATATATATATATATATATATATATATATATATATATATATATATATATATATATATATATATATATATATATATATATATATATACGGAGCTCGCATGCTGGTGAGGAAGTACGCTGTGGCCATGGGAACAAAACATCAAATGCATCAAATCGAAGGGGAACAACTCGTAAGAAGGGGAGCAGAAGAGAATCTACCGTTTATGCAGCGTAAATCATGAGGGGAAACAGAAACATAACAGAGACGCTGATGACTTTCCAGCGTTGTAATTTCATTCATTCTCAAAGACTTTCGAGCTGTTTAGCGGTTGGATGGGCTTGGATATTCTGAATTTCTCTATCTACTGAGGCGCTGTGAACTGAGCAGCGTCCGCAATGCTTTTTGTGTACGTTGATTGCAGAGTTTTTGTGGGCATCATGTAGGTAAAGCGTCTTAAGTAGATTCATGCGAAAATCACGAGTTTGAGCATTGAAGTAAGATTACTTCAGTGTTCTGTGTAGTTGTCAATGCGCTGCAATTAACTATATTCGGAATTGAATGAGTGCTTGAGGTTTTGAGTAAAACGCTTGAGTTTTCGTTGCATCGCTGTAAATTTACCTTCGAAGTTATGTAGTTGGACTGTTATAAAATAAAACCACTTCATGCATAGTAGCAATGGAGTTTTGTCTTTTGAAAGAAAAAAGTGTTCTATTTTTGGATGTTCAAAAATGATTGATTGTTAAATATCGATTGTAAAATAATTTTTTTGTTTATGCAAAGTGGTTTAGCAAGGGAAGCACTGCTTCCTTTGCGCACACTGACGAGCCGCCATCGGCGTCCAGCTTTATATTCCTCATGTTTTGTGGGAATATTTGTGTGCATCATCCTGCCATAGCATCTCTCGCCAATAGTCCTGCCCGCGATAAACTTTCCGAGCCGGATTTTCTTCGCGCATACAAGCTAAGTATTCAGCCGGTCACTTTTTTACTATGACCACAGATTTCCAAGGGATACAAGAGGATTGGTAAGGCTATAGTCTTCTACAGAAGGTGCTTGAACTTCCTGAAAAATTCTTTAATTACATGTCACTCATATTTAAAACTCATTAAGTGTGATGAGTAGTAACGAATTAAAACGGTGCCTATTGTGGGGATGCCACCATTTGTCGTTTCGTATTTATGATTGTAATGTGTGTAAAGTGAAATTTTGATGGTATTAAATCATTGAGCTTATGGTGTAAAAACGCAGCGTTCAATAAAATTATTAGTGTGATCAACAGAAATTCCAGCGGGACGACTACAGAGATAACCGTAAAGATTAACGACATTGTTCCCGAAAGTGTGCACAAAAAATTGTGAGAACAGTGCATGAACATACAGGTTTCAAGCTGTGAATGGTTAGTAGAAAGCCCTTTATGAATATCAGATGAATAACAGAGGGAGAAGGCTGCATCACTTCGAAAAAAAATTCTCTGAAGGCCGGGCAATTTTGTGATGATGTTATTTGCAGTCATGTATAAATTTAATATTCGCTGGTAAGATGCTGACAATTCAGGTATGGTTCAAACGAAATGAAACTCTTTCGATTAAAAATATAGTATTCGCATCAGAAATATAGTAATATGTAGTTTTTGTTCAAAAATTGAAGAAAAACACTCCATGGCCTCAATTTCCTT